>WOVY01014626.1:0-199304 GCA_013436015.1 Rhipicephalus annulatus | reverse complement strand
GTGTGTGTGTGTGCGTGTGTGTGTATAAGCAAGCTTACTGAAATGCAATGATATTCCTCAAAGCCTTCTTTGTAAAGCGACTATAGAAATTTAGACTGCCTTCTATAGTTATACAATTAAATACAAATATTAGTGTTAAATAGCATAAACATCTGGGGTATATCAATTGGTGGCTCAGTGAGTCGATATAGCAAAGGTGCTAGTATGCATACGTTTGTGTAGACACACGAACACATTATATTAAAAAAACATTACTACCCGTAACAGTGCACACTTCCCATGCAGGATGCAGACATATACATATTTCAGCAACTTAATTTGCAGTTACACTTGGTATCGCAAAACCATGCGAGTTCAGCCTCACCTAGTTCATTTCAAACTTTCTGATTATACAAAAATAACAGAGCTGCTTTGGCAGACATCGTTTCCCACTTATTGATAAATATCTTTTCTCACTTCCTAAAATAGACATATATTGGCGTAGGATAAATGTCAAGTACATGTACCACAACACAGGTTTTCTCTCAACTGAAAGCAAACACATTTATTATATTTCATACACACTACAGTTAGAGCAGTTTGCCGCCAATATTCGAACAGGTAAGGTCAGTGGCTGAAAAAAGATGATTAACAGATCAGCCCTCATCCCATGAAGCTTCACGGCATATTAAAATTTCAAGTTTTATTTTTCAGCATCTTTCTAGGTAATAGAGACAGCATCCATTTCTCAAAAACACACTCTTCATAACAAAATCAAAATGAGAGCCGACAGGTGGAAATGCCTCAGATAGGCTGACCAAAGTTCGATAGGAGAACCTATCTTCGTCAAAGGTGCCTAGCCTTCTCATCCTTGGCATATTAGTTTCAAGGGGGTTAGTAAAGACGTCATCTCCTGGTGGTGGCATGTGTCCCTGTTGGCAAATCGTAGCCTGAAAAAAAAAAACTATAAAGCAGAGGAGTGCAGTCCCTTGCTTCATTTCAAGTTGGGTGGTAGTGATTCAGAATGTTCTCAGAGGGTGGAGAAAAAAAGAAAAAAAAGGAAACACCATAAGTAGGAGCGGTGTGCTGCCAATGGGTGGCCGCTACAGACACGAAAAAAGCAAAGAGGTTAAAAGTTCGAAGCCAGCAGACTGTCCCCGCGTTTGGCCATCACGAAGGGTTGCTGATCGGCCTATGCCGTTCTCGAACATCTATGAATGGGACTCATAAGAAAGAGGTTACAAAAAGGCGCAAGAGAGAAGCAGGCGGCTACTTTTAAATGCCAAGATTTCAAAGGTAGGCGACACCATATGTGTTTGTAAGACCACGTGTTTATTGGGGAAGGTCATTGGTTAAAATATGCTTTCACTATCCCCATAAGTGTCCCGCTCAACGGAATTGCCTCAAGAATTTGGCGGCATGTTGGCAGAGAAATAGGCAAGTTCGGAATGTAAAAGGAATAAGCAAACTACGAGAGAAACACAAAAAAAAGAAAAAATGAAAAAAAAAGGCGGATTGGTGATAGGCGACACGCTAGCGTTAACAAACGAGGAAAGGAAAAAGAGACGCAGAGAAATTTGTGGCTTGGCAATGACTTAATGGTGCACTGTAGGAGTGTTTTTTGAAGCGACAAAAGAGGAAAGGAAGCTGTGGTTGAAAGGTTCTGGAAAATAAAAACTTCATAGTTGTGTGTATATACACACATGTATATCTATAATTAATGTTTTAAAATTTAGAGTGAATATTATTATTACAATATGTAGGTTAGGAGTGATTCCATGTAATACCAGTTATGTCTATTTGAAGGTTGAACGTTTCTAGTCCCTAAATATGGCTGCAATTATGCAATGGCTTTCAGCGATTCCAAATTACCACGTACAACATTGATTCCTTATGGGTGTAGGGACATAAGTTTGTGTATAAATTATGATTTCATGTATTTATTCTCTCGTGGTGACCGGAAATCATTTTGTAGAACATAAAGCTTTGCTTTTTAGAAAGTGTGGTCCTGTTGGTAGAAGTGACCGGCTACTACTTTCGGTAAATTGTGCTTTGTGTCTGCACGGTGGCCGTTCAGTCTTACGTGAATTGGCGGCCCACTTTCACCTATATATTGTTTTCTACAGCTGGCACACTCAGAAAAGTATATTAGGGTTGTTTAAAAGTGCAGGTGAAGCTCTATGTGACCTTGTGAATGTAGTCAGATGCTGTGCTTTTTATGTTGGTAGCCGGCTGTATATATTTGCAGGGTGAGCACCTGGGCCGGCCACAGGGATCAGACGACCTAGTCTAAGTTTGCGTCAACAAGCATGTCTTCAAGTTAGCGTTGCAAATGCCACGTGCCACGCATTTCTAATTCCCGCAAAACTTAAGCAAACACTAGGACGTCTGGTCCCTGTGGCCGGCCCAGATGTTCCACCTGTAACAATATATAGCTGGCTAACAACTTAAAAAGCACAAAATTTGACTACATTCACAAGGTCCCATCGATCTTCATCTGCACTTCGAACAACCTAATATACTGTCTTAAGTGCGCCACCTGCAGACAATATATAGGCAAAACTGGGCAGCCAACTCACGTAAGACTGAACGACCACTGCGCAGACACAAAACACAATTTACCAAAAGCAGTAGCCAGTCACTTCAACCAACAGGGCCACAATTTCGACCAAGCAAAGCTTTATGTTCTACGAATTTCTGCTCACCTTGAGAGAGGAAATACATGGAATGACATTTGATACACAAATGTAAGCACCTACACCGATCCACGAATCAATGTAGCACGTCGCAATTTGGAATCACTGAAAGCCATAGCATAATTACGACAGCATTTAGAAAGGAGAAAGGTTCAACCTTCAAATAGACATAACCGGTATTACATGGAATCGCTCCTAGGACTACAAGTGTACTATTGATGTTCTCTCGAAATTTTTTTAAATTATAAATATAGATATACATGTGTCTATACACACACAAATACGAAGTTTTTATTTGCCAGAACCTTTCAACCACAGCTTTCTTTCTTCTTTTGTCGCTTCAAAAAACACTACTACCGTGCACCCTTCAGTCATTGCCAAGCCACAAATTTCTCTGCGTCTCTTTTTTCCTTTCCTCGTCTGTTAACACTAGCGTGTCATCTACCTCCAACCCGCCTTTTTTAATTTTTTTCCTTTCTTTCTGCCTTTCTCTCGTTGATGCTTATTTCCTTTGCATTCTGAATTTCTCTATTTCTCTGCCAACATGCCGCCAAATTCTTGAGGCAATTCTGTTGAGCGGGCCACCTACGGGGATAGTGAAAGCATATGTTAACCGATGACTTTCCCAATTAAACACATGCTCTTCCAAACACATCTGGTGTCGCTTACCTTTGAAATCTTAGCATTTAAAGGTAGCTGCCAGCTTCTCTCTCGCGCCTTTTCGTAACCGCTTTCTTACGAGTCCCATTCATAGATGTTCGAGAACAGCATAGGCCTTTATCGTCGGCAACCCTTTGTGATGGCCAAACGCGGGGACTGTCTGCTGGCTTCAAACTTTAAAGCTCTTCGCTGTTTTTGCCTCTGTAGCGGCAGCACACCGCTCCTACTTTGCGTGTTTCCTCTTTTTTGCTTCCATTTTTTTCTCTACCCTCCGAGAACATTGTGAATTGCTACCAGTCAACTTGAAATGAAGTGAGGACTGCACTTGTTTGCTTTCTTGTTTTTTTTTTCTTTTCCGGCGGCAATTGCCAACAAAGACACGCACCACCACCAGGAGATGACATCTCTACTAACCCCCTTAAAGCTAACATGCCAAGGATGAGAAGAAACGGCACCTTTGACGAACATAAGTCCTCCTATCGAAACATCAGCCAGCCTATCTGAGGAACTTCCACTGTTCACCCAGACTATCCCACTCTTCACAAGTTTTTTCTGATCCTAAGGCAGTTTTCAAGGCATTCGAAACACTATGGGCTGTTTATATAAGCTCTGCACACACAATTTAGCCATCTGATGTACAATATGCAAAGTATAACAGAGTGACTTGTTGGGCTTTACACTCTTACAGAGTATAAAAGAAGGAAAATTCGTAACTTCATATCTAACTCAGAATACATGTAACAATCATTACCTCTTACAAAAATTAGGAATGTAATAAGCACCAGCACACACTTCGCAGAGCTGCTCAGAAATGCATCTTGATAAAATAGTTAAATATTGCAATAAATTACGAATGCAAAAACACAACACCAGTGCACTAGTAGAGATGCCTGGTTGGCACCAAACTGCTGTACTTAAGATGCATCATGGAAGCAAGACCACAGCCCACAACTAATATACCCTTCAAGTAGCCCTTGACTGCTAAACTGAAGGCCACAAAATCAAACCATGGCTGTGGTGGCTGCAATTTCGATTAAGGAGGAAATGCATGACCACGTGTCTGCTTAGACGTGGATGGATTTAAAGAACCCCAGGTGGTCAAATATCTGAAACCCTCTACTCTAGTGTCCCTGATAATTATATCGTGGTTTTAACACGTTAACCTTGGTAAATATTATTCTCATTACACTTGACATGAAATAAAGCAAGCAGATATTACTATGTAGTTGAAAAAATTCACCATTCAACCCTCCGATCCAAGGACTCACGTTACAATATTCTAGTATGCCTTCTATCAGTTATCATTAACAATGTTCAACATGAGTATGTATCACTGTAAAATATCCGACATGGTTTGGTATTGGCAAAGTTAGGTACGATGAGTATTGATGAAGATTGATGGTGCCTATGCATAGGCGTGCCAACCACGGGGGAAGGGGGGCGGGGGCAACTCTTGGTCACTTAGGGGGGCAATGTAAATCCCTATAGGTACATAGAGAAATAGAGAGGGGGCACTGTAACTCGACGTAAGTTTTTTAACTCGACGGGGGTTGCAGTGCCCCCTGCTGATCACCTCATACACCCCCCCCCCCAAGGGGATGTCAAAGAGAATAGATAGCAAATACAAATTTTACGGCGTGGGTCGCAATGTCCCACAATATATATATATATATATATATATATATATATATATATATATGTGTGTGTGTGTGTGTGTGTGTGTGTGTGTAGGGGGGGGCGAGAGGCGTGTCTCTTCCTCCTCTCGTTCCCTTTTCCCCTTCGCTTCGCAAAGGCGCTGCGTGCACTGACCGTGCCATTCTCTGACCTTATTTCTTCACCTAAAAAAACCCTTCCCGTGCTCCCGCATGGTTGCAGAAGGTAGTGCATTGTTTTCTTTTTGGACCAAGCACATCTCGTCTTCGATAATCTTGTGAAAACAACTTGCACTCGAACGGCTTTTGACCGAGCAAGGGTTTTTGTAATAAATTCAAGCTTTTTTTCTCAATTGCTTCTACACATGAATATGTGCTGTCCGTAGATCGTGACAGTAGCCCATTCATTTATTCACATATAATGTGGACGATATAAAGCGGCAAAGCATGTCGAATCATACAGTGCGAGAAGAAGTTAGTCTCTTTTACATTTTCTCAATTATTCTTAGTGTTCTGTAAAATTTGTCAATGCCTCAATCATTTCCTTGATTTTTTTTCATCCCTGCGACATTGTTATCTTAGGAAAGGCATGCATTCCTTGCGCTATGCGTGGTATTTGATTTGAAAGCATGGATGCAGCTCGATTCTTGCACGTGCACTCCCGCGCCGGTGGTCTGGTGCTTATGGTGCTGAACTGTTCACCGCAAGTCGCAGGATTGAATCCCGGCAGTTCACGGCGGCCACATTTTTAATGGACGAGAAAGAGTGCGAGACCTGTGTAGTTAGACTTAGGTGCACTTTAAGTAACCCCAGGTGGTTTAAATTTTCGGAGCCCTTCGGTACAGCGGTCTCTAATGATTATATGACAACTTTGGGACGTTAAACGGAACAATTTTATTCCAACAATTATAGGTGCACACCCTTCTGTTCTTCAACACCCTCACGAACGGCATAATAACACCCTTTTTTCCCGTTACACCCTTCTCTGAGGGAGTACCAGCAAAGAAAAGGGTGTTACATTCATACAAAGAGGGTGTAATCTTGAAAACACCCTTTTTACACCCATAAGGGTGTAAAAAATTTTACTTTGTAGAGTTTTACGGGCATGTCGGGTAGCTGGCGAGAAGTCTTCACTAATTGTGATGTCTGATCCTTTAAGTTTGGTTTTTGCGCTGAGTACTTTTTCTTTTGTTTTGTAATTTGAAAACTTTACTATTATTGGTCGAGCTTTGTCGCGATGCAGTGTGCCAACTCTATGTGCACGCGCGATATCGCTATCGACAAGATTAATCGACATTTGGCCAAGTACAATCTTCTTGACCTTCTTTTCCGAGTCCGCCCATGTTTCCGAGGGGTTATCAGGCACATTAAAAAATAAAAGGTTGTCCCTTCTCGCTCTATCTTCCAGGTCTGACAAACGTACTTTTAACAAAGTATTTTTGTTTTGAAGTGTGCAATAGATTCTTTTACTGTAGTTATGTCTTCAGCATGCTCTTCCAGAACTTCAAACCTGTTTTCCATGGAGCTTAACTTTTCAGATATGTTTGTGACCGTCGCGTTCAGTTCAGCGTGTTTTGACGTTAAGCTTCCGATGGAATTGAGTATGCGCGCCTGACCATCCTCGATCAGCTTTGAACGGGCTGTGAGGTCCCTCAGCATTGTTATAACAACATCGATCGTAGGCTCCGGTGATACTTCGGACACCTGCGTGCCACCCTGTCGAGGTTTATTAGGCCCCGGGTTAAGCTCCACATCCCCCGACAGTAACAGTTTCAACACATCAAAGCACTCATTTACATGTTGTAAGAGCACTTGTGGGCATGGGAATACAACAAGAAAAGTGTTACTGGAGCGCTTAGAAGGAGCTTCATTGACCTGTAACAGGCAGAGACGAAAAATATTCGTGAGCCGTATCGCAGCGTTGCTCCCATGCCCACTAAAGTGGCACGGCTGGCCCGATGCGCTTATATCAGGCGGCGTTGCTGACGTAATCGAAGATGTCCAGGTTGATCCAGGAGGAGCCACAGGGACTTGCGTCAGGGTGGTCTACCACGGCATGTCGGAGCGTGCGTCATGTAGCGCTGGTTCGGAGACGATCGGCGTTGAACGATAAGCGTCACGGGGAAGCCACTCGGGCAAACCGACAGCGCATGCGTCGACAACGAACGGCAGCTGTAACAGGCAGAGACGAAATATATTCGTGAGCCGCATCGTAGCGTTGCTCGCATGCCCACTAAAGTGGCACCGCTGGCCCGATGCGCTTATATCAGGCGGCGTTGCTGACGTAATCGAAGATGTCCAGGTTGATCCAGGGGGAGCCACAGGGACTTGCGTCAGGGTGGTCTCCCACGGCATGTCGGAGCGTGCGTCATGTAGCGCTGGTTCGGAGACGATCGGCGTTGAACGATAAGCGTCACCGGGAAGCCACTCGGGCAAACCGACAGCGCATGCGTCGACAACGAACGGCAGCTGTAACAGGCAGAGACGAAAAATATTTGTGAGCCGCATCGTAGCGTTGCTCCCATGCCCACTCAAAGGTGTAAAGGTGTAAAAAATTGCAAAGGTGTAAAAAATAAAAAAATTGAAAATGCCTGGATCAGCCCTAAACAGAAAATAAAACATTTTCACACACATTCTTTTGAATATGTGTTGACTGTTCAATTAGTTGCATTATCATAAGAACGTCGGGATGGCAAGAGAGGGAAATATTTAAAAGCGTAGGAACGCAAGCAGTTGTCTTCCCATTTTGCAGCATTTCATCGCTTTTTTTCCTCTCACCGTTTTGATATTATTCACTTCATAACTACTCGGTTGATTGCCAGCATAGATGTTACTGTCACTGAAGTTTCAAAGCGGCTCAGTCCACTGTTATGAGATCGCACACATGCTAAGTATATTTCGATTTCGTGGCTGTTTCACGTGATACTATATTGTATGAACACTATAGGCTTGTTCGAAGGAAATAAAATGTCTATCTTATTTTGTGTTATAAGAACAGTGGCAACTACAATTGTTGAGGTTACTTTTCTTGAATGAAATTATTAGTTCTGAAGCAACGATTTCTGAAGCGACATTCTCACAGTTACTACCATATTGAGAATCCTGCATTGGTGGACGCTGGTATCGTTGTCAGATATGGTGGAAATTATTGTGACTATGGTAGAAGCTGTAGTGTTCATAATGGCTGATGACGGTGAGAGTGGAAAAAATGGTGGCAGATGGTGGTCGTGGTGGCAAGCCAATGGTGGTGACGCTGCAAAATGCCGGATGGAAGCTTGGATGGTGGCTGATGATGGCATGATGAAAAAGCAGATGGCATTATGTGAAATCACCTAAATATTCGTAGTGTTTCACTATGGAATGCGCAGAGAAATATGTTTACGATCAGAAGAAACCAACAACGCTCATTACGCTTTTTGGCACGTTTTTTTTTCCGGTGGTGTCAAAACCGCTTCAATTTTGTGGAGCGTAGAATGTGGCCGTGAATGTTTGCATTTTGTGCACGTATACATCAGTTTGACATGCGCGATGTGCTGCTTTGTTGTGATGTTTAGACGACCAGAGGTTTTGCTGTGAACAGCGACAATTAAACTGTTACATCGCAGCGCAGTTGTAGAGAAATAAACTAGCTCCAGTTCCCAATTGCCTCTTCAAATCTTGACCAGAATACAACGGTTGCTTCATGTCGCCAAGCTATATACGCCAATCTGGCGATTCTTGCAGACACGAATACTTGAGCCGTATTTTAAGTTTACAAAGTGCGTAATAAGCTAAAATACATAAACTTCTACCTACATATGGCGAGATGAGTCCTAGCAAGCTTGACTTTACATCTCTGTTCTGCCTCCATGATTTCCACCAAAGGTTAGGCCGCCTGACAGAGCCAGTACAAGTGTTATCGACGCTTCTGGCTTTCAGAACACAAAATTTTGATAAGTAAGAACCACAATGCAGCACAGCTGTGGTATCATTTAACCTAAATAAAGTATTTTTTGTAGTGTACAGTGTCCACTGAAGCAGCGACAAAAATCGCTGCGACGCAGTGCCAGCACTTCATGCAGCGTGCGCCTCCTCTCATCAACAGCCACCGGTCGCACTCGCCGGCACTTTGGCTTTTATGCGAGAACACAGAATTGTCCAATCATATGAATACTGAACCAACATGATAACACGTTGTTTACAGTGCACTGCATTCGTTTTCGACAAGCTGTTGAGTAGTTGTTCAGCGTAAAAACGGGCCGTCGTTTTGACAACCATCTCTTCATCAATTTTGACGAGTCGTCGGCGTCAAACGCAAACGACGGAGACTCCTCCGTCATTTAGCGAGCGGAGAGAAGCAGGGATCAGAGGCAGAAAGGAAGAAAGTTTCCAGTGCAATCTGGTTGGCTACCACACGTCTTGTGACACCTCACTCCCTCTCGCGCCCCTTTGAGTTCACTACGAGACAGTGTAAAGGAGGACGCCATAGCTGGACCAGAGGGAGAGAGGGGCAGCTTAGGGAGCCGGTTCATGCAATATCGACCTGTTCCTTAGTGTTTCTTTGACCTTTGTGCTGTTTTTTTTTCGTGTCGGGAAGAAGCATGCAGCTAGGAGCGCCATTTTGTCTTATTGCTTGCGTGGTGTACTGGAAAGACCGAGGGCCCTTGTAACGCGCGTTCTGCTCGACGCTCCAACTTAAAGCCAAGTGCAAAGTGCGCGTGTTTATATACTTCTTTCGACTGTTTACATCCTTCAAGGTGCAATTACCAGAATCGATTGGTCGATCGCGTTATAATCTTGTGTACTGCTGAATACATTCATAGTACCTAACGAAGATGTTTCGTAAGCACTTTTTGTTCTCCCTTTTCATCTCTCCGTTTTACCTGCGCTATAAGCCCATAATGATCATCACTTTTCTGAAGAACTAAATAATGTGGACGATACAGACGCGAATATGTCAATCAGAAATAGTTTTTTTTGTCTAGTACTGTGGCTGAAAACTGCACCTCTTCCGCAATTTCTTATTTTGTATCACGACCGCTAGCCGGCAATAAAGCCGGACGTCTGCATCTGATTGCGATCGGACAATTCTATTCTGATTCGTGAATCGCATTCGAAAGTGACCTTTGCTTGTAAATTAACACGGAAGCCTATATATGTTGCGGAAAAGAGACCAAGATGAGAAAAACAGAGTGTATTTTAAGAAACATTGTACCAACAGCAATCATGCGCGTGGGCTGACTGAATTTTTCAAAAGAAAAGTTTCTGCTTAAAAAAACCAACAGATACCACTTCGTAAAAATTGACAAACTTGAGTTAGTTGCAGCGTTATCGACATGTGCAAGCACTTAAAAGCATTAGGTATAGGATGACTCTAGGAGATGTGTCAAGTGCTTGCAAGTTTGTATAAAAGTTACTGCATACAACAGTCTAATAGACATCATATACTGACTGCTAATAGTTTCAATCGTCTTTAGTTCACAGGCCTCGTCTGAAGGGTCAAAGACACCTTCTGGCGTAGACGGGTCAACTTCAAGCATATTTGGTCATGAATGTCACTGCGACATTCACACTGCCAAGTGAGGTATGCACTCAATGTCTCACATTTTTTTATTTAGTCTACTTCTTTTACCATTTCTGGTTACACGTGCATTTCAATCGTAAAGACAGACTGGAATTTAAGTTTTGTCTTCTAAACTAATAACTGAAATTTGATGTCCAGGCCAAGTCTCCCCATGCACTCAAGCCACAGTTGCTGGGCTTCATTGTAAAGGAGACCTTTATGGAAGTCGAAATGTCGTCTTCTTTTTATTTTTGATTTTGTCCTGTATTTTCTACCCTTGAACTGAGTGTAGGCTCGTAATAGGAATTGCATTATCAGCTGTTTGTGTTGAACAATGCAATGCGGCCCTTAGAAGTTCGGTTATGATGTGTATTTAGATAGGTATGTATGGTTATTACAACTTTTCTCTCGAGTCTAACTGATTTTTCGCTAGTGAATTACCAGCATGCAGGTGAAAAGAGCTAGAGAGGATGCCAGCAGCACCTCCTCTAGCTGTCATTGGGGAGTATGTCGTACAAAATTTTTTTGCTCAAAACATGACTTTTGTAGTTTCGGTTGGAAACTTCTTAGCTTGTTATTTAGGGCAAAAGTTCTTGAAAAGATTGAGATGGAAAATTTGAGAATGTGGAGTGTCACTGCAGCAAACGTTTTGACTAGTAAACTTGTCTTCTTCAAGGCTGCAGCCTTCAAGAAGAGGAGTACACTTGTGGAAAGGCCATCTCAAGTGACAATGCGTGATCATGAAGTTTCCCACTAAAATATTGTTTTTCTATGGCCTGACTTGATCTGTAAACTGTGTAATATGCAGATGGTGAGAGGGACTTAAGGCAGTTCCAACCTGCTCCACTAATGTATCGCAGGTAGGATGCACATAAGTTTGAGAATGAGGCCACCTCGAAATACAAAATTCAGTGTTTTTTTTATTTATATGAATAATTAGGTTCGCCAGCCAGTTTAAACCTAAAGACCCAGCCAGACAGATCTGTGGAATATGTTCACTTTTATGTTGTGCGATTTAACGCATGGATGACTTCTCTCATAACATTGCGCCTTCCATCAAACTTGAACTATATTCTGCATTCCTATTTCCTTTCCTAATAAGGACGTCTCTTTCATAAAAGCGTCTGATTGTTTATTGCAGCGCAACATCGTTTTCTTTTTACTTCTCGTGCAATATTTGTTTGTAAAGCTATTTCCACTGAGAGGTGTTATGTGTTTATCTAAGGGTAACACATGGGTTATTCCAAGCTAAGTGCACCAACCACTTCGGTGGCAATGTCAAATAAATTGGATGATTTCATATCAAGCGCACCCGGTCAATTTTTGACCATCTACAATCATGCTAAAAAGAATTGTGCGGGTATATGGGAATATGAATAATAGTTATTGAGCAATTATATTTTGCAAAAAAATTTTAAGTACTCTAGTAGATCGCACTTCAAACTTTAGGCACCCAAGTGAAACTGTGTCACACTAAATAATTTATATAGTATTGCTCGTTCAATCAAATATTATGATACAGTATTTTCTTTAATGTCCAGGTGCTGGTCTTTCAGGACTGTGATAGGTTGCTCATTTTATCTTCATATTTTGCCTTTGCAAGCAGTTGCAATATGCTGCATGTTTCGTATTTTTTATACAAAGCACAACTTTTTCACAATACTGTAATGTAATAATGTTTTATCTATTATATTTCCCCTATTTCCAGCATATGACAAAAACCATAACATTTGCTACACTAAATTTCTGTCTGGTGTTCTTTATTTCATAACTCAATGTCTCTATCACACAAGTTAGTGCAGTAGACACATTTCCGCGTTTCACTTGTGAAGCCAAAATACGTGATTGAAACAGTTTATGAAGCTTGAATTTATTTTCTCATTCTATTTTCATTCCTAAGTACAAGGGGCCGATCATCCCGACTAAACACTATGGTAAAGGCACAGTCAGGGGAGTAGCTCGAAGGGTCCTCAGCCTTCTCAAAATACCTTGAAGAATAAAAGTGCAAGTATTCACAAAAGCTTTCGTTGCAATTTTTATGCAGCGCTACCCATGTCGATTGACAGTGGCATGACGACATAGACTACACTGCAATTCAGAATGACACAGAATACACTTGTTCACATGAGCCATTATCGACAATGCATTGAGAGCCTGCTGCCCCCTTACAAAAATGCTACATTGATAGCCTAATAGTAGTTTTAATCGACAAAGAGACGGTAAATGACACTAATTAGTAATTATTTTATTCTAATTGTGATAACTCTTGACGAACAAATGTTGTCAATCGGACAGATCAGTTTTGTATGAAGTTCACTAAAAAAACGTCAATATGTTGAAAGAATACCATCATTTGCAAATGACAACCTTAAGTTATTTTGACGTAAATGTTATCAACTTGACAGTTAACTTGTATTTTGAAATGACGGGAGACATCAAAATAACAAAAAATTGTACCGTCATTTGAAAATGACGGCCCGTCGTCAATTTGACGGTCATAAGCTTCGAAATAGAGCTGCAGGTATATTCACCGTGTTTTTAACAGATTTTTTTAGTGTTGCTAACAATAAAGCTACAGCACTGCTCTGACTTGACTGCGCCGTACGGTGCGCGAAAAACATCGCATTACACTATCACATGTGTGGGCGTATGTATCAAATCAGCCTAGGGGCGTCATAAAGCCTGAGCAGATGTCAAGCTTTAGAAAGAGCATGAAACTGATAGTAAACTTCATAGTAACCGCCAGTGAACTGTACCTGGTCCTCAGTTCACTTAGATTAATTTTCTTGCTGTTGTGAATTCTAAGAAAAACTTAGCACTGTTGCCACTATCGCAGTGGAAATTCTTCTAGGCGGCAGTTGTTCGTGTTTATAGAATGCGCCAGCTTTAGTAGCAGGTACATATCCCGTCTATGTGGAGTAAACAACAAATGAAAATGAAGGTGAACGGCGAAAATAGTAAGTTCACTCGCGGCTTAACAACGTACTTCCCGCAGATCGGCATGGCGTAGTGACTATCGTGTTCAGTCTAAAGTCCTAAGGTGGCACGTTGGAATCTTCGTGGTCATGTTTTGTTTCTTTTACGGGGGCTTTCTGCAATGTTTTCTATAATATTGTTGCAGCGAGCTGTGATGAAACCGTTTATTTACAAGAGTTAAGCGATGGTCGTTCACGGCAGCACACTGTGGTCGTGCAAAGACTTTTCGTCTTCCTCTTCTTCTCTTCTCTGCCTTTACAAGTCCATTACATTCCCCCGCAATCAGACGAATCCAGTAAGGCGAGTTATGATGCAAAATAAGGGTAGAAAGGTTTAAGACGAGCAATGTGAGTGAGTTGCGTTCTGCTCGATCGTCGACCATTGAAGAAAAGACGAGCTATCACGTAAGTGAGCTGGCTGAGACGCTCCAAAACTACAAATGGGCCTGAATATAGTGACAGAAGCTTTTGACACAATCCATGCTTGCATTGCGGTGTCCAAAGCAACACCAAGACAGCTTTTTTGAATGATACCGGTTGTTAACGGTCGTCGTAACGTTCCTTCGAACGACGTTGAAAGGCCAGAGTTCGAAGACGAGCGATTCGACGGGCTTCTTTCGCGAGGCACTAGGTGTTCGATACAGAGTCGTCATTGTGTAGAATGAAGGATAACAAAGTGTCTGGAGGGCTTAGTGGCAACCTGGCGTACAACAGATAAAATGTGCTGAAGTTTGTTGTTTCATCTTGCGCCGCGTTGTACGCGTACGTGAAAAAAGGCAGCACTTCATACAGTTCTTGTAATTAGAACAAACATCCCGGCTGCGGCGGCTGCATTTTCGTTGGAGGAGGAAATGTTGGAGCCCCGTGTGCTCAGATTTGGGAGCACGTTAAAAAACCTCAGGTGGTCTAAAATTCAGGATACCTCTACTACGGGGTCTCTCATAATCATATGGTGGTTGTAGGACGTTAAACCTCACACATCAATCAATGATAGGAAGGAACGTACGTAGCAAGCATGTTGGTTAACGTTGCTTTTTCGTTCAACGAGGTCATTCGTCTGCACATGATACGGTGTGGAATGACGGAACTGCGTCTTGCACATATGTACTAAATCTTAAATGGCATCAGCAGTGAAATGACGTCCACAGTCGCTGATAATACTACGCAATGGGCCATGGCGAAGGACCACGGAGTGGAGCGGCAAGACTGCCTAGGATGCAGCGGTAGAAGAGGGAATGGCTGCGGATTCGGCATACCGCGTAAAATGATCTACGCAGACGATTATTCAATGGTTCGTATTGTTAGATGCCAGAAATAGACCCATATTGCCAATTCTTATTTGTCCAAAGTTGTGCTGGGTAATGTTAATGGCTGAGGGTACCTGGTGTAGCTGGGGCCGAGCGCTTGTGACGTCGGCACGTCTTGCAGTCAGCGACGTAATGCTTCATTTTTTCGTACATCTTGGGCTGGTAAAAGCATTCCTCCATGCGGTTCAGCGTTCGTATGAAGCCGAAATGACTGGATGACGCATCGTCATGCATAGTACGTAGAACATCGGAGCGAAGGCTCTCAGCGACAACTAGAAGAAAACGTGCTCCAAGTCTGCAGTAGTTAGTTTTATAGAGCAACTTGTCTCGGACCGTAAAGCAAACGCTGCGTTGGGAGGCACGTGCGGCGGCAAAAAGAGGATGCAGGTTAAGATCGTTGCATTGTTCTCTCTGGAAATCAGCCGCGTTGGGGAACGTGCTTGTATTAACAGCAAGGTAGTCGTCAAACTTCTCAGCATCGCAGTCGGTAGTCGCAAGAGAAATCCGGGTGAGGCAGCCTGCGTCAGCGCGACAACGGTCACTCTTGTACGACACCGTAAAGTCATATTTATGAAGTCATAGTGCACAACGTTCGAGGCGGCCAGAGGGGTCACGCAAACCGACAAGCCAACATAACGAATGGTGATCAGTAACTATTCTAAATGGCCTCCCGTAAAGATAACAGTGAAACTTCTGTACGGCAAAAACAGCTGCTAAACTTTCCTGTTCCGTAACTTTGTAACTCTTTTCTCTTTTTGTGGCAGCTCATCACGGTGGTTCTGACAATGTTTCGCACTCCAGCGTTGCCGGCGCTCCATCATCGACAACGTGCGACCATCCACCATGTGGCACCAAAATTTTCAGCACCATAATTTATCAAAATGGTGGATGGTAAAATCCTTCATTCTAATGATTGACGTTTTTTTTAATAGGGTATAGTCAATTTAGATGCAATAGAAGCGTGTAGCTCTTCTAGGGCGGTTAGTTGTGATCTTGTAGGATCCGAGTAAAATGTTCTTACAATTCTTACTTCCGCGAAAACTAATTGGTGTGCAAGGTTCCTTCTTAGATGAGACAACACGAAAAATTGGCAAGGGCTGCGGGTATGCAAAATAAAGGGCGGTAATTACCTGATGGGCACACACCACATAGGTATGAAAGGAACATTTCGCTGGTTACACAAAGATGCGCGCGCTCCATCGTAACTGCCGCAAGCGCGCCGCGCATGCGATTCCATTGGCGCTCGCAAAAACGCCCTCCCCCTTCCCTGGTGGCGCCAAAGTGGAACTTCGGGAACTAGTACCTGTCACGCCGGTTTTGGAGCACTCGGTGGGTCGTACTCGTGCACTCTTTCATCTAGCTGCCATGTCTCCTCACTGCAACAGTAGAAGAGGTGACGAGAGTAAACCCAAAGTAAAGCATAGTACGGTATTCACCCCTAAATCGAGCAGAGTCACCATCTGGTGCCTACTGTCGCAATCGCTACTGGTGTAGATTGCTCGTTACGTCGTATTCACACCGCATACGGCTAGCATGTGCGCGTACGTCATGCTCATTCTCGAAGGGCAGTTTGTCCCACTCTGCTCACGCAAGGAACTACTTGTACGTTTGCTTAGCATGATGTGCAGAGGGATTAGGCTTTATGCATTGCATGAAGATCAATTCGTACACTTGCCGAAAATGTTGTGTATCGTCGTCGTACACTCCCTTCGCCAAGATCATGTCGGCGTAGCTGCTGCTTTGTAGTGCATATCGCTTTGTATTCGTGACAACTTGGAAGTATGAAACAACAAGAGACATACATGAAAGTGTGCGGAGCATCGTGCGAGTGCCTGGTAATAAAAAAGAGAGGCTTTTACTCTGCACAAATAAAACAGAAAAAAACGTCACTCCTGCATTGCTTACATCAATCTTACGTAAAAGCAATCGCACGCGACTGGCCACGGCCGGCTAGGCTTGGCGTGTGCATACGCGCGTGCAAGACCCCCGTGATTGAGGAGAAACTTGAACGCTGAAGGAGGAACGTGGCTCCCATGGTCCTTGCCGCGAGACGGCGCGACGGGTAAAGCGCCGAAATGGGGGAAGTTGCTGGGCCAAAGAAGGAACGGAGCCCGTTTCTCCATTCTTGCTCTCTTTTTTTTTAGAGTAAGCTTACCGCAGGTGTCGGTCTATCTCGACGACATTCTGTTGGCAACTGAGGAGCTGCTCAGGAGCATCAACTGCTGAGGAGCATCACAATCACATCACAAACTGCTGAGTAGCATCACAATGTCCTGAAAGAGATTTTTAACCGACTCTCGAAGACCAAACTGCGTGTTCATGGTGCCAAGTGCCAGTTTTTCAAAGAGAGCCTGTAGTATTTGGGCCACCGAATAGACGGAAGGGGTACCTACCTGTCGAAAAGCAATGTCGAAGCCATTCACCAAGCACCTACACCACGGAACAAAAAGGAGCTTCAAGCCTTTCTAGGTATGGTGGGTATTTACGATCGCTTTCTAAGAGGTAGTTCTCCAGTTTTCATAGTGTTATACGGCCTACTAGACAGTGACAGTACGTGGAAGTGGGATTAAAAGCAACAGCGAGCTTTCGAAGGGCTTAAAAAGAAGGGCTAAAAAGCTCAAAGAGCCACTCTACTGAATATAGGGGGTAAGTAGGTGCATGGGCTGTGGGTCATACAGTAACGGCCGAATAGCGTCGTGGAGTGGTTGGAAGCGATGGCGACAATATCGTGCCACGTGTCCTGGAGTATCGAAGGCATAGCAGATCAGTCAGGGGTCGGCCAGGAATTGCTGAGTCGCGGTGCGTCCCAAGGTGTCGATAGAGGGGCGGAGTGGGGAGCACCTAAAGACATGAGTGGCAGTTGCTGCTGGCGGGGTCTGCTGCATACCACTTGGGCTTACGTAAGAGGCGCGGCCATGGGCTGCATAGCCAGCGCATGGGGAACAGACATGACCCCAGGCTGCTTGTGGGCAGCGACGGGAACAGCCTGAGCTACCTCTTTGGCAATAACGTTGCGGAGTGGTGAGGGCAGACTAGAGGACAGCGGCTGCTGCGTGAAGGAAATCAACGACAGTTGCCGAGCTACTTCTTCACGCACAAAATTTCTCTTTTCTCTGACTGGTGCAATACGTGGCTAACGAACCTTAACGTTACTAAGCGTAAAAGCATGACAATCACACGTTCTTCTATCACTCCGAAGCTTTTCAACTACACATTAAATGGAACTAGATTAGAGCAGGTTAGTAGCTACAAATACCTTGGAGTTCACATAACAAATGATCTATCGTGGCATTCTCATATTACCTACATTATCAACAACGCTAACCGGTCTCTTGGTTACCTCCGCAGAAACTTTCGCCAAGCACCAACACACCTTAAATTGCAGCTTTACAAAACAATAGTCCGACCAAAACTCGAATACGCGTCTGCCATATGGGACCCAGCTCAATCAACATTAATTGAAGCCTTAGAAGCTGTCCAAAACCGATCAGCCCGCTTCATTCATAACAACTATGCTCGTACTGCCAGTGTGACCTTAATGATATTTAATCTTGAACTCCCAGATCTGGTCACGAGAAGAACAATTTTCCGTCTGTCGCTCTTTCATAAAATTTTCTTTCATAATCAAGTACTTAGAGCGGAATTAATCTCAGGACCTGTATACATCTCATCCCGTGTTGACCATCAGAATAAAGTAGCCATTCCTTTCTTCCACACCAACCACTTTTTGCAGTCTTTTCTTCCGAAGACAAGCAGGGACTGGAACCGCCTTCCCCCCTCCATTGCTGCCACTAAGGATCAAGGGCTGTTCAAATCCGCAGTGTCGAAACATATTATGGCGTAACTGCACACTGGTTTTCGTTTTTTTTCTGTTTTAACTATTATTTGTTGTATTTCCTTCACTGTTGTTATTTTTTTGCCACATTCATACTGTACCCACCCCCTCTGTAACACCCTCTGGGTCTTGAGGGTATACCAATAAATAAATAAATAAAAAATAAATAAGTTGTTGCAGGTTTGGTGAGTGATCGGGAACAGAAGTAAGACTAAAGAGTGAGTCGGCGTGTGAGAAAAATAACTGAGTCAGGGCACGCTGCTTCCTCAACTCGTCGAAACTTTGGCCTAAAATGACAAAATCCGCAACTGTAGCAGGGTTACGGACCAGGAGCATCTGAAATTCGCCGTCATTTATCCCTTTGAGGATGTGCTGAATCTTCTCCGACTCGGGCATGGCGGTGTTCACATTGTTGCAAAGTCCAATAATGTTTTCGATGTCACTGGTGAACGATTCCGATAGCTTTTGTGCGCGAGTCCACAAGCGTTGTTCGGCTCTGGACTTGCGGCCAGTGGCTCGGCCAAAAACGTCAGCAAACGACGTTTTGAAGATGGATCCCCTCGTAATGTCGTTTTTGTGGTTGTTATACGACAATTCAGCCCCGTCAGCGAGGTAAAATATGACGTTATTCAACGTGTATACGTCATCCCACTTGTTGTTTGCGCTAACCAGTTCGTAGTTAGCGAGCCAATCTTCCACGTCAGTCTCATCAGCTCTGCTAAAAACCTATGGCTCTCTTAAGAGAAGAACGCTGGGGTCACTGGAAATTGGAGTGGAAGAGCCAGGTTGCGCATTGTTGGTGGCTATGAAGGGACGTAGCGTTCAGTTGCGCAGCTCCAGGTTTAGGCGACGGTGAATAGCAGCATCCAGGTTCAGGCGACAAGGAGTGTCAGCACGCTCCACCACTTGAAAAGGGGTTTCTTGGCATGTGCTACGACGGTGGCTCTAAGATGAAAACACGATCGGGACAGAGCAACCGTCAAGTAGATGCCGGCGACGATCAGCACGAGGTTAGGGAGAGAAGCCCAGAACCCAGCACCGAAGCGGTGGCGATGTTACTTGCCAAAAATGCGTTTTCTTCTTCGAAGTTGGTTTTACGCAGCGTCTAGCTTTCTTTTGTTTTGCCTTCTTGTTTGTCGGTGAATCACGCGAGCCGTGCCACGCAGCGTCCTCTCCATTCATCGCCAATTGCACATGCTTCCGAGATCCATGACACGGGGTCGAGAATGCCTATTGGTGTCATAAGGCGCGTGGTGGTAAATGTTAGCTTAGCCATCTACGATACTCTATAGCAAAAGATGAGAGTGAAGGGATGCGAGTAGCTACTTCAAATCATAGCCTTGCATAATCATTGTCATCAGCTCAATTACGGCCACTACAGGGGCTCTCTCACGTTGCGCCAACCATGCCAGTTTTTGCTTTTGCTGCCACACTATACGTTATAAATAATCCTTTATCGCCTCAGCCCATCTAACCTCCTGTCTCCTCCTCGCACGTCTTTCTTCATTCGGAATCCAGCCAGTTCTTCTAATGACCAGTGCTTATCCTGCCTATGCAGTGTGTGCACTGCCAATATTCATTCAAATTGATTTTAACAAAGATGTCCTTAGCAGAGCAGTGACATCAACTTAGCGCATGTCGTTTGTTTCGCGTCAGTGTCTAGTTATACATCGCCTAGTTACGATTCGGTACTCATACTGAAACGAAATGACGAAATAATATGCGTAATTTAAGTAAGTATGACCAGTGATAACCTAATGAAGAAGGGATGAGAAGCCCGTCAATTTTCACCACTGCAAAGCGCCGAACTCCGACGGTCCCACCCCATCTGATAACGTGGCAATACAATATGGTGATGCGATCTGCTTTCGACATGTCCTTTGCTCGGTGCGGATGCTATGGGATGTCTTTGCCACCCCAATGTCGTCACCGCCATCATTAGCGTCCACAAGCTACGACAAAAACACTGAGAAATAAAACTTTGCGATGGTTCATGGCGTGGTGAATCATTTTCTGTTCGATCCTCATCTCAGCAGCGATTCTGAAATTGGCGCCAGACCAAGCAGTGACAAGGCAGCTCGAGACGCGTACTTGGTCTTAACTGGCTGATAAGAAAATTGAAAGCTCCGTACGCCTTACTTGTTCATGTTTACCGTAGCTTCAAATATTCACATTCGCGCCCAAGACTCCACGACAAATCAGCCGAAACAGCACAACAAAAACGCAGGGTTCCCATGAACGCGTTGCATGAACCACGTAAAACAATACAAGTAATGCTATCGCTAGGCAGCCAGGTATCGCCACTAGACCATAACACATTAAGAAGGATGGCAAGAGCAAAAAAAAAGAGGAGCAACACAAAAGTAATAGTGGTTGAGAGGCAAAAAGAGAAAAGCTGGGAGAAGAAGGAAGAGAAAAAAAAAGTGCACGCGAACACGCCGTGTTGGACGAGAGCGCGCAGAGGGGAACAAGACGGGGTATGTTCGAGACAGCCTCGGTCTTGCCCCAGGACTGCAACGCATTGAGAGCCGCGTGAGTTGCCACCTCGGCAAGCTTCTCTTTTTGCGCTCTGGTCATCCAACCTATTGAGGCAGCCTGGGTCCTGCCCCAGGACTGCAACGCGTCGAGAGCAACCCGAGTGTCCCCCTCGTTGTACGAACGTCTTTATGCTCCTGTCGTCCTGCTAGTGGGCGGTGCAGCGAGTGGCCGGGGCAGGTCAGCGTCAGGTTGCTGATTTTTAGCGGGCCCATGCTCGTAGACACCTGTCTGCTACTTCAACGGCATATGGACCTGAGTTGGCTGGGTGTGCCAGGAGTTCTTAGCGGCACGCGTCTTCTCAGCAGCAACGGGCTTCACCAGAAAGGCGCCTCCGAACATCGCTGCCGAGCGACGCACCAAGCGACGATTTTTGGAAAGCGTCCGACTGTGCATAAGCCACCGACAACCGTTAGTTGACGTGGTTTGAGGGACTGCATTGTTTTTAAAAATTGATAGTCTTCTAAAATTACTGTATGCGTTTGAGTGTCTAATGAAGGTTTTTTTTTTGTGCCGTACTCTTTTTCCCCTTCTTGCGTCCATTCTTCTTGATTCAAACATACCGAGCCAGGTGACATCATATCGTGACACACATGTAGGCAGCACGATAGCAACACGAAAATTGTCGACGTCATAGCTGCTAGTTTATTCTCACATTGCGTCTAAGGCGTGGCCTAGGGGCTTGTAGAACGCGTAAGAATACTGTCGATTACTCATGGCTGGAACGTGCCGATGATTCTTGGACGCTGTTTGCGCCCGAAATAGAATACCTTTTACGCAACAGACGCAATAAAGAGTTCAATAAAAAACTGATGCCTACGAAGCAATTGAATGATCGCCACACCTAGAGTTTGAAATTTCGTGTCACTGCTTCTTTAACTCCCTGAACCACCCTGCTCTTTTCCTGTCTCTTAAGGTTACACCTAACACTTTAAGGGCGACGCACTTTAGGTCCCCTTTATGTCCGGCCGCTGTCATCGAGGTTCATATTACCCTTCGCCCAACTGACAATGCCCGATAGTTTGAACTTTGATTGCAAAGTGGCTGAAGCTATAGTAAATTCATTAAAACGTTTGGCAACAATGTCACGGGGTGAGAGTAGGCAGAGGGCAGAAATATATTTACCGAATGTAGACGGAGTACACAGTGTCCTTGAACCAAGATGTTAGAGTGGCCACCACCCACGAGCTTTTGTTCCATCGTCATCCTAATCGCCTTTATGGTGCCTTTGTTGGTGTTCATGATGACTTGTGTTGAAAGCCGCTGCCAGTGAAAGCGCCGTCTCGGCGCTTAAGAAATCATGCCATCCTGCGCAGAGAAGTAAGGCTTAAGGCGGGTTACGTGTACAATATCAGTGGATGGCAGAGACTATGAGGACGGAGTGTCCAAGGCGGCGGTCTCATAGGTGACCTCGATCAGTTGGCGCAAGACTTTGTAAAGCCCGTTGCAGCGAGCGAGGAATTTCGAGGACAGGCCAACGTGACGGGAGGGAGTCCAGAGCAAGACCAACGATCCCGGGGAGTAAGAGACAGCTCTGGACGGCTGTGGTAATGATCCTTTTGAGAGAGCTGCGAGGCAGAAAGGTGATCCCGGGCAATCCTGCGGGCCGCTTGAGCCCGAGTAGTTGCAACCACAGCGCTAACATTGCCAGCGTACTCGGTAGGAGTGTCAGTATGCGACGGCATAAGAGTGTCAAAAGGCAAAGTGGGGTGACGGCCGTACAAGAGATACAAGGGAGAAAAGCCAGCAATGTCATGTCGTGACGACTTGTAGGCAAACGTCACGTAAGGCAAAGTGGCATCCCAATCACGATGATGTGCTGAGACATACATCGATAGCATTGTCGTCAGTGTGACGATATGCCTCGTGACAATATGCTCGTCATTGCATTTCCCCCGTGCGAAATAGGACTGCATGTGGTGTGGAATTTTTCACGTGTAACGTGACAGCTCCCATTACCAAAAAATGACTATGAAAGTACGTTGCTCTTTATTGTTCTAAAATCGCAACCAGTGCATAACTTAGTTGCTGAAAAAAAAAACGTGGCGGATCCTACTATATATAGCAGTAGGTATAGCACGAAAGCGAAACGTGTTTTACGGAGATAGTTCAGCTATATTTATGCATTGTTTCAGCAAAAGCAACAAATTCCAAAATCATGTTAGGAACGACGAGCAGCTCGAAACTTGCAGCGCTAACCTTAAGCAGAAAGCATGCACAAAATTAGCATACACAGGACGAGCGCCGACAAACAACTATCACAGCTCAATTTTGAAGCGCGCTTTTCAAACCGAAAGACGCTCGACACGAGCGTACAGTTATAGACAGGAAAAGTTCGAACAACTGACCTATTTCTTTCTGAGTCGTGTTTCAGCAGCGCGTTCCTTTCGGAAGCGCGGCTGTGGCAGTGTGCGAAGTGACCTAATGCCTCCCAAATTACTACGCTCCCTGGAGCGTAGTAATCACTCTCCGTAGACTACGCTCCGCGGAGGCGGTGCTTCGTGACGGCGTCGATCTTTACAGCCCGCCCAACGCGATCCTGCGATGCCAACTCACCACTTATAACAAAACGCACTAAACTATCGAAGCTCTTAGATCTGCCAAACAGTGTATAGTTTGTATAAATGGCTTGTCGTTTTTATGTAGACAATGTACGCTCTGTGGCGCATAGGTTATCACCACGCGCTGAAAATGGAGAGGTTGCTAATCTGATTCCATACGACAGATCGTTGCTTTCTGGTATTTCTGTTTGCAATCTCTTAGTGTGTATTTTTCAACGTCTCTTCCGTGACAGAAGTACGACAGCAGAGCCGTGGTAAACCCTCGCATATAACAATGTAGTGTTGAAAAGTAACTAGTTACTGGTAATGCCGTAACTGCAGGTTGTTACCGCCAACACTACCGTTAAACATTTCCGAGACATGTGATAGTGAAGAAGGGCCTGCCAGCCCGTCTTTCTATAATTGTGCCGTGGTCTTCTGCCAAGAAATCACCAAGATATGTCTTTTTCGGAAGGGGAATAAATGTAACAAACACAGATGGCACTGCATATGAGAAGAAGAAAACGCTGCTCATGTGAAAAAAGAGAAACTTCGGCAACACAAAACTCCTCTCTGCGTAATCAAACCACCTAATTGTACTGCAATTGGCGTTACTCATGCTTTCTTAGATTTCAATAGGCGCCACCTTGTTGTTGTTGTTGTTGTTTTCCTGTGCACATGGCTCGTACCCAAAGAAGGGGATTGGCCGATTATAAGGTGAATTTGCCCTAAACTTTCAGCATTGCGTCATTCCTACAATTTTCTTTTGTAACTTAATTTTGATTTGAAATACCGATATCAAGTTTGCAGAAAAAAAAGAAGAAAAATAGTGAGACAGCAATTTAGCAAAAAAATTGTTTAGTCGCAGTGATGTATTCTTGAACGGCGAATAAAACATCCCTGTGGCTGAAACACAGTGTAGAGGCTCCAAATGAAAGAAAATCAGGTTGTGATAGTTGCAAGCCCAGTCTTTGACGAGGTGGTGCTAGTATGCTTTGCCTGAATAAGTCGAAACGGCGACAATGTAATAAAAATGACTGATCGTTTCCTCTTGATTACAGTAAATGCACATAGGGGAATTCAATATGCCTGATCTATGCAAGTAAGAATTGGGGGAGGTAACGCGGCAACGAAATTTCGTGATGACAACTTCCATCATCCTTGAATTAGTCAGTTCACTGCGCCAGGGAAATAACAACTGTTTGTACTCTGGAGAAGCCGTCAGTGCAGGGTCAGATAAATTTTGCCTGGTTTTAAGTGTGCGAAATTGCGCCACGGTAATGTATACTGTATGAGGGAAAATAGGAATAATTGGTGTCGAAAGGGATGCCTTCGCAAGAGAATCAGCTATTTTGTTTAACAACAAACCTTTGTGCCCTGGTGTCCAGATTAAATGAATACAGGTAAATGAATTCAGGTATGAAAAGAAAGGCACTTTTGAATATATATAAAATGTATGTCCAACCTGTGTTGGAGTTTGACTGCATTCTTTTTTCTTGTGCGCTAGCCTACAAACTTCGGCCGCTCGTTCTGTTAGAAAGAGAGGCTTTACGGCTCTGCTTAAGACTTCCAAAGTATACTGCAAATGCAGTGTTATACCTTGAAGCACGAATACCAACCTTATTATGTCGCTTTAACATTCTTACTGTGCAGACCTTTTTACGACTATATGAAGCACCGTTTAACCCTGAACAAATTATTTTTATTTCCAATCCTGACCTATTCTCCGTGCATTGGCCCAGCTTTACCAAACCACAAGTAGTATTTGTTCAATCGTTACTTGAGCCCCTAAATGTACACGTTCGTGATCTGATTCCTTTAACTGAGAAACAAAATTCTCCAGAAAATGTTTACCACGATATCTTTCCAACTCACGCAAAGCTATTACCTACAGGCATTTTAAATGGTTTATTGCAGGACCATTTAAGTACTCTGCCAACAAATGTCATTATAGCAACAGACGCATCTCAATCACATGAAAAATCAGGCGTTGGAATATATTGCCCCGTACTTGATTGGTCATTTTCACTTCGCTTACCGGACTTTCTTCCTGTCTTTCTGGCTGAATTCTTGGCAATAATGTTAGCTTTGCGAAAGGTAAATATTTCCATTCCAGTCGTAGCAGTCATAACTGATTCATTATCAGTGTGCTCTTCTCTGTCCGCATCTGGTCATTCACCTATAGTGAAACTTCTTAAATCGTTGATCCCCTGTCATCTCCGAAGTATTCATTTATTCTGGACACCAGGGCGCCACCTTATTCCGGCTGCAGTTACCTGAAACAGAACTCTAGTTCTCCTTCCCGTTTAAATAATAAGCAGCGTAATAAAAAATTATTCATACATGAGAAGTTTACCAGCTTGAAATTCAGAAATAAAACTGGAACTGCAGCACATATTCCTGGTGCAACGCTTTAGCGAAACAACTGGCAACTAAATCTTAAACCGTCACACACTAGAAATAATCATTGCTTGAGTTTCACGTGCCCAGATTACAAAAGGTATGAGCCGAGCCGTAGAAGACGACTGGAGTGTAAAACAGTGCCTTAAATGACGCGTTTTGCGTGTCTTCTATTCTCTGTCGTGGCAGAGGAGAGTGTCTAAAATTTCGACTACCTGTGGGTGTGTAACATGAATTTACACCAACATACACACATCTAACTTAAAGTGTTCTCGAATTTAGGCCTCCTTCAGAAATACTGGAGCCACAGTCATGATCAAATGCATGCTCATCAGACTGGCAGCCGAGCGCCGTTACCACGGACTGATAGTCTGTAAAAAAAGCCTAAAGAAAAAAAACAGAAAAAAACGCATCATATCCATAGTGTAAATAACGATGAGTGGGGCGAAACGTTAGTTAATTCGTTTGTCTGTCCGTCCGCCCGTCTGTGCGTGTCTGTTTGTCTCTCTGTCTACCCAACCAGCCGTCCGTATGTCTCTTTGTCTGTTTGTCCGCTTCTTTCACAACATCCTATGAAACACTGCTATCGAATGGACTGACGCTTCGCCCCACACATCTTCATTCACTCCGTGCATATGTTGGCTAAAGAGAATGGACCAATGCCGCTCGACTACTGACCAGGCTTCAGAGTAAAAATTTTCGGCGTTGTAAAAAACGTTGACCATCTCTCAAAGGGAATCCTGAAGGAAGGCGAAGCAACAGCGTTGCGCACGGGCGGTGTCACAGGTAGAACAGCGCTAACATGGAGCTGCAGTGAGCGCTGGAAGAGTCGTTTGAAGGGGTGGCTGGCGTAGGTCTCGTAGATGATCCGTACAAGCATGGTTCAACGTGTACATTAGGCGCACGTCAGGCCTATTGCGCGTGAACCAATGAGTCAGTGGGGTAGCGAGTGGCGGTCGCGGCAGGTGTTGTGGGTTAACGGACATGGCTGGGCTAGACTGCACCTCTGCGCTCGCTTTTTACGGCATTCACACCTGGTGTAGTACATGCCTCTCAACGCTGTTTTGAGGGGGGTGCTGGGACCCTGACCTTCCTTCGTATTTGGCCCAAGACATATTGGACCAAATACGAAGGGGTAGAAACGGTATGCAGTGGGTGTGGAGAGGAAGAAGAAACTGCCGAACACTTGATAATGTTCTGTAAAGGGCTTCACCCTATTGTTCAGGATGATGGCGCAGAGTTTTTCAAGGCATTGAGGTTTAGGGACAGGGAGGGCAAAACTGACGTTAGGCGGGTAGAATTAACTAGAAGGAGGTTATCTGATTGGTGGCTAAAGTCAAGGCACGAGTGAAATTTAAACCCTTCACTGCAAAGTAGGAATCCCGAACCTCACTATATAAAGGAAAAAAATAAATAGTGGTGGCACTAGCCATCGCCCGATCTGAAATGTACAGCCATATATATCCATTCATTCATCCATTCATTTATCCATCCTTCCATTCATTCATTCTCCACCGCTCCCTGCAGCGCGTGCGACGCTGGCACATGAGTTCGGGTGCGCTTCTTCACTCACTGCGCGTTGAAAACAAGTTGATTATACGCCGAAGACGCACAAACAGTTTATGGCATCGCTCCTACCTGATGATGCTGGGCTTGGACCTGCACATCTTTAAAGAGTGAACTTTACTGGTAGTGCCACAAGCCCGAAGTGCGCGCATGATCGTAGCCTTTTTGTGACAGAAAGCACCTTGCCCCACACCCTTGACAAGTTCGTCTCAGTTCGCTGAACGCTTTCTTCCGTCATATTCCATTTGATGCAAAAAGAATTTCTCTCTTTCCTGTGCACCTGCTGAGACTTTCTTAACAGACGCGTAGTGCTTGTTTTCGCGATAATATTCAGACACCTTCTCTTCTATCAGCAATTGCTGCACCTTCTCGCAATATTAACGATAGTGCGACACTTGGGAGCCGAATTGTTCTATCATAGTCTGGTTTTGACCTGTGTGATGTGCATCGCTGTTTATTGTTTGCGTGCAAACACTCACTGCTTCTTGTGCAGTGAAAGCATCTTGTGAAGTTGAAACAACCAGGCCTGTTTCGTTTGTCTCCACTTTTCGCTTCCTTTATTTTTGACATAGAGGCGAAGCGCGTGAACCAGATTATTTGCGAGGCTTCCATGCACTCCATGCACAAGTAGGAAGAATAATTCTCAAAAAAAAAGTAGGCGCGGAGTCGGAAATAAACTTTCTGATGTGGAACGCACGTACATACTCTTTATCGCCCATGTTTCTGCTGCATACCTCTGTTGATGCAGACTTGCCGTTGATGATGAGGTTGCCTCTCACAATATTTTTTTGACACTTGGCGCACAGCTCAGTATTGTTTGATGATTGCAGAGAAAAAGCACCGGGTGTTTTCCACGAACGCCACTTGCACTACAAAATCATGGTGATCAAGCAGTCGTGACGGTACACAGCGATACACCCTCATACAGCTAAAACATGTCCATCAGCGTAATGCGCGTACTGAATGTTGTACTACTGCCTTCTCGACTAGAGAAATCACTGCACACTAAACAGTGACAAAGCACCGAAATAAATGCAGCCATGGTAGGTTAATCTCTGAATAAAGCAAGCTACACTAGAGCTAAAAGGGAATTGACAACAACCTGCTTGTTGCATTAAGCAAAAAAAAATACATACAATTAAAAATTACCTGAATTATTTGCCAAAAATTTGTAATTTTCTCATGAGTTTATTTCAAAACTTGTTTTCTACAAACTCGAAGGATAGCACAGGCCTGTTTTGCAATAGTGTTCTAGTTCCGGGAAAGCTGCTTGCGAGCGTAAGCAGCTGCCTAATGCGTTCTCATGGACGTGGCTTGCAATGCAAAAAAATTCAAAAAGGCTTGGGGATTACTAACACTTTGACAGTATACACAACCACTTTCTGTGCATGCCGTCCGAAGGTGTTAGTCAACATCGAGGACCCTCTCTTTTTTGCCTTCTTTCTCTTTATACGCAGTTTTTTTAGCCATTAGACGTAACAGAAATGTGAAAGGGACAGAAGAGAAAGGAAGGAAGACGAAGAGGCTTGGCGAGATCGCAGTGCGCTACCGCGAACGACCATCGCTCACCTTTTGTAAATAAAACCATTTCGTTACAACTCGCTGTAACACTCGTGTTGGAGGTGCTGGGTAATCGACAGCAGCAGACGGAGGTTGAGCCGCAAGTTTTTCGACGGAGCCGTCACCTTGCTGGACTTCCACCGAATCCATGTGGACTGGACATGCCCCACAACGCAGATAAACACCGACTCCTCTCGACTTCAGCGCCAGCGGTCTAGCTCCACAACTAAGAGATGCTCGTCCCTTCACCAGCAGAACAAATGAAGACGTCGAGGCTTGGCGCATCTATTACAAACGGGTGAGCGTCGCCAACAAATGGGATGCCGCTTTTCAGCTTTCGTACGTCGCGTTCTTTCTGAGGGATACTGTGTTAGTGTTGTACGAAAATCGCGAGAAAACCCTAGCGACGTGGGACAGATTCGTTTTTGAGATCAAAGAGCATTTCGGCGACCCCACAACAAAAAAGAAAAGAGCAGAGCAGGCGCTAATGCGACGCACGCAAGTGCCAGGCGAAACTTGGACTACCTACATTGAGGTAGTTTTCAAGCTATGTAAGATTATTGACTCCGGAATGTCTGAAAAAAACAAAGTCGAGCACATCCTCAAAGGAATCGCCGAGGATGATTACAGTTTCCTCATCTCGAAAGGCACCCTGACGTCTGTCACCGATGTCAATCGGCATTGCCGCACCTTTGAGCAACTGAAAACCGGGCGCATCATGCCGAAGTACCGGAGGCGAGCCAATGTGATGACTATCGCAAGTAGAGAGAAGAACCAGCCGCTCGAACGTACGTCAATGATCCGGCAAATAGTACGTGAAGACCTGCACCTGTTTGCGCAAGTGACAGCACCCAAGCACTCATCCTTCCTACATGCCACCAGACTTGGAGCGAAACGTTGCTTGTTCTCCTCGCACCAAATGGTGGAGGGCATTGAGGGTTCTGATAGAGGCCCTGGCTATCACGCTCGATCACGACGAGGATACCTCAGTTCTTATGCTCAGCATTCTGAGCCGGGCTACGTCCCGCTGCGGCAAGGACAGCACCGACCCTACTACCAAGATGACACTTATGGCCTATACAATGGATTCCAGAGAGTGTCAGAAACCTGTTATTCGCGTGATAACCAACTTCCTCACGGACAGCGGTGGCCCAGGATTCATTACGATGAATATTGTATAAACGGCGACCCTCCCGTGTGTTACAACTGTGGTTTCACTGGGCATATCGCTCGGTATTGCCACCAACAGTGCCACCCGTCAGAAGCACACCAGCAATGTCTTCGCCACCAAGACCCGGTGCACCACCAAAACCAGACGCAGCGATTCGCCAGCATCCGAGCAGAGTTCGACATCAACATTCTATCGTTCTCATCGCTCGCCGTCTCCTCTGCGTCGTTCTTTCTCTCCAACGCCGCGAAACTAGCACCCGTGGCCAATGGAGGTGAGGTCACCGCGTGGTCCTTTCAAGATGTGCCTTTGTCTGTTGTTATGCTCAAACACAAAGTTAATGTGTTGATAGATGGAATACCGACGATAGCGTTAGTTGACACTGGGGCGACGGTGTCTGTGATGAGCCTCACCTTTGGAAGCGGCTTAGGTCGCAAAGTCATGTTTGCATGGAACGATACTATAACCGTTCGTGGCGTAGGCGGCGAGTGGCTTCATCCTCTTGGTGTATGTAATGTCAGTGTTTCGTTGGCTGGGAATGTATTTGTATCTGAATTTCTGGTTCTATCTCGTTGTTTGCACGATGCCATTCTTGGTATCAATTTTCTGGAGCAATGTGATGATTTTAATAACTGCGGTATGAGGGAAATATCAGTAAACAATTTGCTTCTCTCGTCGATTTCCGAAGAAGGTTACCGTAGCGAAGACAGGAACACACTTGGTGTGATTGATGGAGTGATAGCACCATCTTGGTGCCTGAAACCTGTTCAAGTCTCTTCCACAGCGGTTGATGCTGCCTTTGTTGACCTTGTAGTAGTGCCTCTGCACAAGAACTTTTATAAGAAGGACATACTTGTGCCCTGTTTTCTTCAGAACACGACAAAAGGAGTAGCAACATTATGGGTGTTGAATTATTCTGCCACGCTGGTTGTGATGCTTCACGGGATAGAGATAGCTCTCCTCGATGAAGCCTCATGCAGCTCGATAATGGCACCAGTTACGCACCTGACCACCTCTTCCTCTCCCTGCGATATTCACCATAATGACGATTGAATATTCCGTATGATCGGCAAGGTTCTCAGTACAACAGAATGGCCAGCGCTGGTACAGTTTATTTCCCGAAATGTTGCTGCTTTTAACTTCAAATATAGAGACACGCCCATTCAGTTATCCTCGACAGGCCGGCTCTTTCGAGGAGTTATCCTCGAAAGAGCTGGCACGACAGGCCGGCTCTTTCTGACGCTGTTGCGCTTATCTGGTTTGTTGCCTCGCCGGCCTGTCGTAATACCGTACGTACACGACGTCTCACACAGGCTAAAAAAGATTGCTCGAGACGCCAACGTACTTGTTGTTTTTTCAGCACCTGAAAAATTGCAGAAGCTTTGCAAACGGGTAAATACACCTCGCGCAACTTCTTCCGCGTGCTCTGTCGCGCACAGGACATGCTACGTCCCATGCGCAGTGGCAGTCGTATACTTAATTCCACTGACGTGTGGGTGCGTCTATGTCGGCCAAACCGGCAGGTGCATAAACGACCGCCTGCGAGAACACCGAAACAATGTGCACAATGTGGTACAAGGGCATCTTGGCATTCATTGCCGAGATTGTGGGTGCACCCCTCTCTTTGATCAGTGCTCTATATTGGCAAGGCACAGGGAGCAACTTACCCGAGAAATTATCGAAGCAGAAAAAATACACGTGCTGGGAGATAAATGCGTAAGCACTTCATCGGTTGCTTTATCCCAGGCTGAACGCGATTACCTGGCTGGACTTTGAGGCATTAGAGGACCTGTCACACGTGCTGTTACTGGTGTGTAGATTGGGCTTGTTTTTTACATTCATGCTCTGTAATCTTCGTTTTTAGACGCATAAATTCTTGCCACTCTGCGAAATAAAGTTAGTTGGAAGTCAGCGCTCTTTATGTCTACCCTGTCCTTTTTTTCCTTTGTTCGCGTGCTGAAACACCTTGCAAATATCTATACACAATAATTACGTTTTACAAAAGAGAAATAAACTCGGCTAAGGTAATAAACAAGCGCGTGCCGCCGTCTACGAAAATATGTTCACTGGTATATTGCATGATTCCTAAAAGTTTAAAAAGGTGCGAATGACCTTGTGAGCAAGGACGATAAATCGGTTATATCGGAGCCCGTGATAGACGGTGAACCATGCTCAGATGCACCACTTGCTAATAAGTTCAATCAACACTTCCTTATAGTTGGCGATTCAGAAACTGCTGTCGAGGAGAGTAGTAATCATACTTCTTACGTAACTTCCAACATTTATTCGTATGTTTTTTTAGTTCCCACACTAGAATCTGAAGTATACAAATTATTGGAAAAATAAAAAGTAACTGTGCATGTGGCATGAATGACTTGAAACCTCAGCCTAGTACAGCAGTTGCCCATATCATTAGTAAGCCGCTGTCGCATATCGCTTATGCAATTCTTTGTTGAGGTATTTTTCCTGATGAAATAAACAACGCGAACACATCTCTCATCTCTAAAGGCGGTAATAAAGACGACCCAATGACCATAGTTTTATTTTATTCTTACCCATATTCTCTAAAATTTTGAGCAAGTCAATAAGCTACGACTTTCAAATTACTTATTACTAGAAAATGGGATCGTACAACAACAGCTTGGCTTCCAAAAGAAAAAAAAATCGGCTAAAACAGCGCTTTTGGATATTAAATAAAAATACTTGATAATTTCGAACATAAATTATTTACCTTAGGAATTTTTCTCGGCTTCCGAGGAAAGCGTGAGATTCGGTTAAACATGATATATTATTACAGAAACTCCCTTCATACGGAATTAGAGAGAAGGCTCTATATCTTATCAAAAGTAATCTAAGTAACCAACTGTAGTACACTGGTCTCGGTGACACTAATTTCAACATAGGTTATATCACTTGTAGCGTCCCACGAGAATCAATGTTAGGGCCTTTGCTTTTCTTAATTCACATCAATGACCTACCAAATATACCACAAGCACCCGTTGTAGTTCTATACGCTGATGATACCAATATATTCTTCTTTGGCTACTCCTTTAATCGCCTTGAACAACAAGCTAACCTGGGGCTGATAAGTCTATCTTAATGGCTATACAGTAATAAATTAGAACTAAAGACCAAAAAAGCCACAGTATGTTGTATTCCGACCACGCAACAAGACTATCGCAAGCGAGTCTACAATATCATTTGTAGGACAAAAATTGAATGTGTCATACAGCATAAGTTTCTTGGCATTTTTTCAAGGACAATTAGATTGGTCTTTACACTGCAACCATGTTCGTACCAAGATTTCCAGATCCATGGGTATCATCTGCTAATTGCGAAAATTTCTTACTCTGTGGTAAAAAACAACAACTATATTGCTGAATTGTTCACTCACGTCTCTTTTACTGTCTTCTTGTATGGGGGAATACGACTAAAGCAAACACTGATAAAATTCAAGTATCACAAAAAAAGCTGTACGACTAATATCAGGTGCATCATTCACGCATCACACCCCGCCTCCTTTCAAGGAACATAAAATACTAACGATAAGCAACGTCATCAAACAAAAGCTGCCTATTCCTATTTATAAACAGGTGCGATGTGATTATTCATGGTTTTACATAAGCATTTCCCGAGAGCTCATCGTCACAAACTACGGCATAGGGCATAGACACATTGAAAACCACATAGCAATTATGGCACACAAAACTATTGTACCGAATTTCACATTTTTTGAACGAACACCCGACTCTAGGTACTTTTATCGACGACACTTGCTCATACGACAACTTTAAAAGGAAGATACAAGCTCAGTTACTGTCTACGGAAACATAATCACCGTAACCATTATTTTTGTTTCGTATTCTTTTTTGTGTTTTTGTATTAAAATTTTATGCTCTGTGTTTTTCGTATCATATTGGTGTTTACATTAGCGTTTCAGTATTCCCTATAAACTCTTCTTCATTAGTTGTTCCTGTAGATGCTTTGTGGATGTCATTACCTGAGCAAATTTCTCTCATATATATATATATATATATATATATATATATATATATATATATATATATATATATATATATACATATATATAATATTTTCGCACAGATGTGACTTGCATGTAGCAACACATTCATGTTTAATTTACACTGAGCGTTGAGTTATTTTGGTGAGTTTTGCGTTTACAGGGGCAGGCGCTCTGTCAGGCTTTTATGTCTTTTCACCGGTCCTCTAAGGAAAAAGGCAATTTGTACACCTCCTTCTTTTATTGTACCGCTTTTTCTTTTACCTGAAATAAACTTCAACTTCAATAAACTTGAATAAACATGCCAATAAAGGCCCCTTCTTTCACTGACATAGTTGCCGACATACATCCAGCATAGGACCGTTCTCGGGTCATGTTGTTGCCACTGATATGCTACTATTTCGCCAACACTCGTTGTATGGCAAATCTTGGCTACCATTCCCCACCATCATTCCACCGTTATTATATTGGCTTCTTACTACTGGCAATTGTTATCCGGTAGACTTTACATTATGCCCTCGTGAACTTGCCCTAGTAGCTTATAGCAGCCCCGTACGAGCTGCGCTGTGTAGTATACCTCAAGGCGACTGCTCACTGGATAACCTAGTGTAGAAACACCGCACAGTTCCACTAAATTGTCCATTTATGCCTTTTTCGCGAGTGTATACTTTGTGAGCGAGTGTATACTTTGTGTACACATTCGCTCCCGGCGAGTGTATGCACAAGGAATACAATCGCCAGAAGCCCGGCAATAAGAGGGGGTTGTCAAATGCTTTAGTCTATTACGTACGTCGAAGACGCGACTGTGTTTTACATAACCTCACTCCAGAATGTGCTTTATTTCTCTCTAATCCTTGCCAGCTTCTGTCCCGAATGGCTTCTCGGTTTTAAAATGTTCCTGCAATTCGCTTGACTGATATGTGGGTTGAACGTCCCAAAACCACCATTTGAATATGCGAGACGCCGTAGTGGAGGGCTACGGAAATTTCGACGAACTGGGGTTCTTTAACGTGAACCCAAATCTGAGCACACGGGCCTACAACATTTCCGCCTCCCTCGGAAATGTAGCGGCTGCAGCCGGGATTCTATTTTGTGATCGTTCTTACAGTTTGTCGCGTTGCCTCGCTGACTTTGTGCCCTTGCCGTTTCGAGAGTCTGTCGATTCTATTTTTCACGTCTTCTCCAAGTTCCTACAGTCACACTCTAAAAACATTGGCCCCATATTTGCTTGTTACACTGCAAATGTCGTCAAAAGACGATAATTTTGCGTCTGAAGAGAGTTAACGAAACGTCAATTTGATGTTCTGCGCAAGAAAATCGGTGAATGGTTTTCTGGAGGCGTTGCGTTAGAGTGCCTCGAGCGTGCAGCGGAGGCAAACGAGTGCATCAAGTCACGACACACGTGAGACGTGAGCGCTATCTGGCAGTTACCCTAAAAAACAAAGCCCGTGGCATGCGCACCCGTCTCTAAGGTGATAAGGTGTAGAATAGAAAGCGACGGCTAGGTGCCATAACAGTGTCGTCTTAGCAAAGCGGTGGACAGACACTCTTTTGCGTGCAAGCGTTGCACGGTTAGCGCAGCGTGATAAACTGCATGGTCCTCAGAATTACTTATGTATGTCTATTGTGGTAAAAAATACACATATATAATATTCACGTATTGTAATGGTGTCTCAGATATGCGCAATAGTTGCTTTTTATAAGACAATCACACAAGTTTGAACGCTACACCTCCAGCAATATTGGTGGGCGCTGCGGATGGAGTCGGCCGTTTGGAGTATCGTTTGTCCTCTTTGGTGCTGTTTAGGGTACCGTTAAGGGCGTACAAACAGACAAATGTACAGAAAGACCAAAAGTTTGGCATCGAAGGTGCCCAATAAAAAAGACAGAGAGAGTGGAGAAACAGGACCCGTTTCTCCTTTGGCGCAGTAACTTTCTCCCTTTTGTGTGCCTTACCCGTCGCGCCCTTTCGTGGCAAGGCCAAAAGGATCAATGTTTCTCCTTCTGTGCTCAAGTCTCTCCTCAACCACGGGGTCTTGCCCACGCGCGCATGCGCACGCCGAGCCTAACCGGCTGCGGCCAGTCACGTGCGATTACTTTTACCTACAATTGATGCAAGCAATGCTGGAGTGACGTTTCTACTCCTGTTTTATTGGTGTAGAATAAAAGCCTTTTTTTATCCCCAGGCACTCTCACGATGCTACCCACACTTCTCCATGTCTTTTGTTCTTTCATACTACCAATTTGTCACGAATACAAGAATCTCTGCTTCCCTAAAGAGTCCTTCTTTATCGATTACCTCAAGCTGTACACAAATAATGAATTTTTTTGTGTCTACATATTTTGGTAGCATACGCGATTTTAGTTTCGCACGGCACCAATAGCGCTCGTCAATTCAACGAAGCGCATAAAGAGCATCACAGTTACTTTTTTCCAAAATTCTAGGAAACGTTATACCACTGCATAGTTCATGTGTGAAAGTACGATCATATACGACAGCTGGAGTTATACGCGCAGCTACCAGCATATGATTATCATGCACGCCGTAATTAGGGTCTGCGGATAAATTTCGACCCACTGAAGTTTTTCGCCGTGAATCTAAAGTTAAGCACATGTGTGTTATTTGCATTTCCCCCCATTGAAGTGTGGCCGCCATGACTTGGAGTTAAACCTGCGCCCCCCAGAATAGTCACACTACACCCAACAAGGCTATACTTTCATGGCAGGTGAAACTACAAAAAGAAACGTGCTGCAAGGTTATACCAAGCCTTATTTTGCCAGATTGGGCTACAATTAGGAGAAAGGCTTTAGACATCAACATAACTACGCTTTTCTAAAAAGTAGACGAGTGGCTTCTCTCGAAAAACCAAATTCTCAATCGCATGTTTTTTTTTCATTACTCATGGCAGCACTGAGATCTAGGACGGGATTATGCACACGAGCATTGTGCTTCTCTTGTCCACATGATTCTCCTTTGGTGTGCAAAAATCAACATAAAATGCACCTATAGTAACAGCTGTGCACAGCAGGTAAGTACTAACACTCTCACTGACGATTGCCAAAAGATAATTCAAAATCCAGAGTAATAGCAACCACCACAGCCACACGCTAACAACACAATTGTGGCACGCACAGTAACCGCAAGTTCACACGCGAGGCGAATAGCGAGACGCCTCGGAAGCACAAAAGTATGTAGGCATAGCATGCTATATCGTAATAGTAAATTCGCTCACTGTTGTGCTAGTTCCTCCACTCAAGTAATCGAGCTGCCGCGACGCCAACAGCCACTGCCACTGCTCACAAAAGAACACCTTCGGGTGCGAGGTCATCTCTGATTTCTCTCACCCGACCCGCGTTGTAATGTACCTATACATCATTGCCACGGGCGCTACCGCATTAAAACATTGTCATTGAAGGAGTGGCTGTGTACTGTATTTATGGCTAACGGTCACACTTGTGGTAAGTGCGTAAATAGATTATAAGCAAAGGTTAACGCGATTCAACTAAACGAAGTCGATGCCACGAAGGAAGTAAGATTGTTTTGTCTTCTTTCCATGACTCGGGTATCTCGCCGCTGATCCAGCACTCGTTTATATACTAGGTTAAGAATTATTCAGAGTCCTCGTCTAGGTTTCGTAGCAGGCGGTTTGCTACCGCGTCCGGCCCTGGTGCCGAATAAAGATTTATTTGTGAAAACTGCTCTTATCTCCGCTGTGGTGAATTTAAGGTCTAGCGTTGAACTGGTCTCTTCCGAATAATCTGACTGTCGCACAAGTGAAGTCTGTGCTATGTATAGAGCCTTTATATGCTTAAATACCTGCTCCTCGTTGCTTTTCTGATTGTGTGTTAATTTGCGAATGGTGTGCCTCTGTTCCATTTTAGTATTTCTTGGGTCTTAAAGGAACCGAAGCAACTTTCACGTTTGGGAAGCTCCGAGCTGCCCACCCACGTCTCTACAGATTGCTCCCCACTGTTGCTAGTTTAGTTGCCTGCAGTGAATCTCAATGTTCCTGTTTAGTTGCGCGATCTTTTTTCGAACCCTCCTTGGTGTCTCTGCTTCCACCGACGAGCTTGAAGTGAATCTCGCCTTCCATAGGTGTATAACGTATAAGCTTACTGTCTAGCCTGTCGATGGCAAGGTCCTTCTGCACTTCCTGCGTGGCCTGCTGGGTGCTCCTTATTATATTTTCACACCAGCTCTTTATTTTCAATTTGGGCGGGGAAGACGACTGTCATCGTATTTTACAGAATTAGTCCCAGTCAACAAGCCATTTCACTCGATTGGATGATCGAGTTGCGTCAATCCCGCGTTGTATGTTCTTTACGAGAATTATATAGTCACTACCCAGATCGTGGAAAGTGTTATGCTACGTTGCACCCGAAGCGTTTTTAGTCGTAGTGAGATTGGGTGTCGTGTTTCTTTGGGCTTTCGTACCTATTCGCGTATGTGTACTTGGCTCAGTGGTTAACGTTAAATTCTCGTTTTGTATGCATTGCAATGAATATTTGCCCTTTGTGGGGGTGGAGACGTAGCTCCAAGCTTCGTGTGGAGCATTTACGTCTCCACCCACTAAAATCGGAGAGTGTCCCGCTACAGGCGCTACAGACAATCGCGTTCCTGAAGAGATTATTGAAATTTTGGTCGCCGATTTAACGGGTTGCTATATACGTTGAATATAAAAATACTTGTCGCCCTTGAATATCGAGCAATGACATGTGTCATAATGTAATCATGTTCTACACCGAGGTCATAGAATTCGACCATTAGTTCACCGCTCACTAATGTTGTGATAATTATATCATTGTCGCCCGTCCGGTGCATATGGATTGGTAACCCGCCCGTTTAGCAAGCTCATGCGTTTCCTGAAGTAAAAGAACGTCAGTTTTACTGCCCTGCCAAATATATTGTTGGAGAACGTATTTTTTGGTCCCGTATCCCCTAGGATTACTTTGAACTGTTCCTTACCTCGTCTGCCCATACTTGAAGTCGCACGTGGAGGTCGTTGGAGCGTCGCTTGGCTGCGGATGAGTTAGGACTGGCTCCTGTTTACGTAAATAATTTCGGTCGTTTCAATTGTGCACAGTTCGATGCTTTTAATACCAAAACTCGTGAAGTTGCAGCGATCGCGCCTATAACCAGTTTTTGGAGGTGCGCTTGACTTTTCGCGATATTATTATCGCACTTTTTCATTTAGCCCCCACCGCTTTGAAGCAAACGTTGACGGAGTTTGAGCTGACGCAGCGCGGTGCTGCTGCTGCAGCATCCACCTATTTTCTCTCTTGTGCGGACATTGAGACTGCACCGTGATAAAAGTGGAGGGAAAACTTCCGGCTCCCGAAGAGTTCGCCAAGGATTCTGGATATCAAACATTTGTTTCCAGAGGTTCCCGAGGCAAGTCGGCGTCTGTGAAGCAAGTTAGAGCTGTTTCCACCGGCGCATACCCGAAAGACAAAGTGGCCACCCAGGGTAGTCGAGACCACGAGAGAGATAAAACCCGGACTATTCGTGGCGGAATGATGCCTCCACTGTCTGACGATAAAGCGAAGATCATCGTCAGGCCGATGGGAGGTCTCAACATCAGCAAGGTTGGCCCCACTGTTGTGGCCGAGACCATGAAGAAAGTGGTCGGCATCGACATGGTGTTGCAGGACGTGGACACTATGTGCCCAAATTTTCAACAAAACATCATGGTCGCCAGTACACCCTGCAGGGAGAATGCGATTCGTTATGCCAAGGTGGAATGCACTGTTGTTGAGGGTCAGCAGCACAAATTCAACGCGTACGAAGCAGCCCCCGATTCTACGTGCAAGGGCGTCATCCGTGGCATTGCACCGAGTGAGGGTCCGGCATATCTTGACCGCAAGATAGTTAACTCGGAGAACCTGCTGGCGCTGAAGGCCAAACGACTCAAGAACACGAGCACCATGCTTATGGTCTTCCATGGCTACAGGGTGTCAAACTACGTCTCCTACAGCGGTACGCTCCTCCTGTGTACCTTGTATAGAAAACAAGTAGAGGTGTGCTACGCCTGAGGCCGTTTTGGACATCGAGCAGACGTGTGCCCCAGTTCAGATGACATCGTGTGCAGGGGATGCGGCGTCGTCAATCCGGATAACAACCACACGTGCGACCCCAAGTAGAAACTATGTTGTGGCCGGCACTTACCGGTGCCAAGGGGTGCAAGGAGAGGTACCAGATGCCGTACCTTGCGAGACGCAGACACGCAGAGCGATCGCGTGGAATTAGAAGCAAGTCTCCTGCCTTCACTGAGGACAACCACCACTTCTAGGCCCAAGATGGTCACCACAGAGCCTGCGGATGCTCCAGCTCCAGGAGCTCTTTTCGTCAGTTACCTCCGGGCCTTCTGTACGTCATCCAGATCCAGGGGCGGATCTGGATCCAGTGGCCATTCTGGGCGCCATTCCAGGCACCGTTCTGCCTCCGGAACTGGGTCCGGTTTCAGCAACAGCCAGCAGAAGAAGGGAAAGCCAAGCCTTACATGGGCCGACAATGTTTGTGGTGGCAGCAAAATGGGACCAGAGGAAGATTGGGACGCCGAGGTAGCACGCCTTCAGAAGAAAAATGTGGAATTAAAAGAAATGATAAAAAAAAGCTAGCGAATAGACTGAGAGTAAGAAATTTGTTATCAGTCATGGGACTTCAGATTCAGCTAAGCCATCGTTCCCAACCGAAGTACCAATTCTGGCTAGCATCTCAGCTGTTGCCCGTAAGCACCGGGCACTTTCCAATAAGGAAGAATCAGGTGCTCAAATGATGAGATATAGAGTATGTTGGCCACGCTCACTACACTGGTTTAGCACTGGTTCAAGTTTGCTGAAGTGACCCGAGGAGAGGCCTTGATGCGCTGGCTGATCAAATGGACGCTCTAAAGCGCCTGGCGATTCCTAGTAATACGTCCGCTACTCCAATGCAGGTGGTTGTTCCGGACGTGTCGGGTCAGGGGTACAAGCTCCTCAGTGACTCTGGCTGGCGGCAACGTTTTAAGTGCTGCTTCGCTTACACTGGGCAGTACACAAATTCTGCCTACTCATAAATAGTTCCAGAGAAAATTTCAAAGCTTGGCAATGAAACTGCAGGGGGTACTCCAACAAGAGGGCTGCGTCGCAGCAGTAATTTAGATCACTAGTTAATAAACCACAGATAATAGCATTACAGGAAACCCTAGTTTCTGCCGCATCACTTTAAGCTTATCGAACCGTAAAACTGCAGAGGGTATTCCAACAAGAGGGCTCTGTTGCAGCAGTAATTTAGACCACTTAACAAACCACAGATAATAGCATTACAGTGAACCCTAAATTCTGCAGCATCTCTTCAAGCTTATCGAGCCGTTTTCGGTCAGCCCGGTAATTGGGAAGTATGCACGTTAGCGGATAAGAAATATACGCACTTGTCTGATGATCTGAAGCTGGAGAGTTGCGATATCGAATGTGTCATGTTGGAAGTTCTGGGGAACACGAGATACCACATGCAGCGAAGAAACAGTGAATTTACACTCAATAATTACAGCAGTCCCAGGGACTCCCGACTGCAGTGTCAGACGATACTCAAAACGTCTATTGACCTCGCCGGCACCCATCCCCTTGTCGTCTACGGGGCCTTGAACTCCCCTTATGGACTATGGGGGTACGTCTACGACACAAGCAAGGGCCGAAAAGTGTGGGAGAAAGCCAACAAATCGGACCTCACACTCGTTACGGTCAAGGCGTTCCCAAACAGAATTGGCAACTCAGTCATACGGAACACCAGCCCCGATCTGGCGTTTGGGAAAAATGTTAAGGGAGCAGAGTGGAACAACACCGCAATAGATTTTGGCAGCGGCCATTAGCGGCTCGAGACCCACCTCGGCATCAGCCGTAGTAAATTTAGAGAGTTCACCATCACTCATTGGGCTCGTTTTTTGAATATTGTAACATTTTACCAACCCCAAGGGACTTGGCAACCTGGTTCGAACGAATCAAGTGTGACGTGGAATCATCCACAAAGAAAAGTTTCACCGACGTGGAGGTAGAAATGATGATTACCAGGCTAGGTCATCTGATTGAAGCAAAGCAGGCGCTTCTACTCCGATGAAAGGCACAAAGATTTAACAAAAGATCAGGGAGAATATTTTCGGAGCTCAAAAAGACTATCGATGATCACTGCCGAACCCTCTGCAAGCAGCAACTGCAAGCAGCAACGAGAGAAGGTCTGTGACTCGATCGATGGCCAGATGCGCAATGGCAACTCCTGGGGCTTACTTAAACATTTACTCAACGAGGGCAACACAAAGTAAAATCAAAGACACGCTCTAGCACGAGCACTCCACGGAGCAACAATGTCGTGTTCCGGAAATGAGCTGGCTGCCAAGATCATAAAGAAGTACCTGCCCCTGAATCACGGAAATGGAGAAGTTCAGTTCACTGAGCACGTCAGCCCGGACCGTCCGGAATCGAACTAAGACACTATACCGTGGCGGAAATCAGGCAAGTCACTTCTGCACTCAATGCAAGTCCGCGCCACTTGCCGATCGCATCACTAATAGGAGGCTGCGGAATCTTGATGATGGTTCACAGTGAAGATCAACGAGAAGTGTTGAAATGGCAGCGTCCCAGAAAAATGGTTGACGGCCACGTTAGTTCTGATTTCCAAACCAGGCAAGACTCCGAATATTATAACCTCCGACCCATCTCTCTGACGTCCCGCGTAAGAAAAGTGGTGGAGCACGTCGTCCTTAACCAATTAAGGCGATATCTGGTAGTCAACAACGTCTATACTCACAATATTCCTGGCTTCCGAGCCGGTTTATTGACGCAGGACGCTATGAAGATGATCAAGCAGCAAATAATTTATGTCAGTACTAAGAACACCAGTTCCTTGCTTGGACTCGACCTCGAGAAGGCGTTTGACAATGCTCTCCGTTCATACAACCTGGCTTCTGTCGCGGACCTAGAGCTCTGCCCCACACAGTATAACTGCGTCTGTTCGTGCTTAGTCGGGAGGAAAGCGAAACTGCGTATTGGTGACTAGGTCTCACATCACGTGCTGCTGGGGCCACGGGGTACACCGCAAGGCTCGGTTATTTCGCCCACTCTACTCAACATCTGCACGTCGGTCTTTTGAAGAAACTCACCCAAGTCAAAGATATCATGCACAGCATCTACGCCGACGACAACACAATCTGGTGCACCGGTGGTAGTGAAAGGCAAGTTCAAAGTGCCATGCAAGAGGCGGTAGACGTAACGCAACAGAAGCTCCTGCCTACCGGACTCAGGTGCTCCATAATGAGGTTGAACATCTCCTTTAGTGAAAAGAAAACGGGGGCAGACCGAAGGGTTGGGAGCCGGTCTCTGAAAGTGACATTCACCTGTTCACTTGGAGCGGCGACCCCATACCCAGGGTCGACAACTTTACAGACCTAGGTATGTTTATTGAATCACGTGGCGGCAATCACACTGCGTTACGCAAGATCTCTGCAAATACCGAGAACGCTTTTCGCCTCCTTCGAAGAGTCCCGAACAGATGTCGGGGTCTCAAGGAGGGCAACCTGCTTCGGCTCATCAACGCCTTTGATCTGTGTCACTTCACTCACATGGTGGCCACGCACAACTGGCTCAGAGCAGAGCGTGACAAGCCTAATGCCCGCATAAGAAAAATCGTCAAGAGAGCCCTCGCGTTGCGCGTCAGAACGCATACTAAGGACCTCCTCTGGCTCGGCATGCACAACATCATGGAGGGGATAGCCGAGGCTCAGGAACGGGCCTAGCTAGCTCGGCTCTCTACCAGGCTGGCCGGGAGACGCGTACTAGGTACTAGTAGAAGTTGGTCTTGCTCCCATTAGGAATTAGGATAGCAACACACAGTTACCGAGGGAAAAAAAAGGAGAAACCTGTCGTGGCTCCACTGCTCTGAAATTTCAATCCAGCGCACAACGCAGCTCGTCGCAGGGCAAGAGCGGTGACGCCACGTCAGTAAATTTTCAAGAACAAGATCAAGTCAAGGTTCTTAGATGCTGCCGAGAACCTAAATTTCAAGGATTTTGTGGTTTCCGGTGTGGACACGCAGGGCAAAATTATTATCTGTGCCTCGATTTAGACGACAAACCCAGAAGTGGCTGAGCAAGTGGCCATTAATTGCACTCGCCATGCAAGACGGTTGGAGAGAAAGCGACTATAGCGACTCCAGAGCAGCCATCAGGGCAATTCAGAAAGGCCGGGTAACCCCCGCAGGGGCGCCTGCGCAAGTAGGCGTTTGGTGTGTAGCGACACCACGGACCCGAGCTAACAGGGAAGTTTTGGCTCCCTCCCATGCCTAGGCGTGCGTGGCCTTGCCATGTCCGGGGAAAAGGGGATCCTGGGGGCTGAGCCGACGCTTGGTGATTGGACCTGTAAGGCCCCCCCCCGGCAGAGGCAACACACCCCTTTGGCCCCGGCTTCACATAGACGGCACCCCTTGGCTGACCCACCCAGGGGAAATCGGCAGTCGCCTTTTCCTGTCTCTCTCTCCTTGCTGATCTTCGTCTTTTCTTTCTTCCAATCTATGCTGTTATCTCCTCACTTCTGTTTACCCTCCATCTTCCAGGCGGCAAGGATATGTGTATGTGCTCTCCCTTGGTCACATATTATTGGGTTGTAGTGGCTTTGTACAGCTGGCGCTGGCACTTCCTTATGATTGTGCTGCCGCGTCCCTATGATGGGCTCGATGGTGGACGGCTGGCATGGCTGCCAATTTTATATATACTTTATGGCCTCTTTCTCATTTCCTAAACTGGCTGATCGTCCTCCTCCTAAGAGGCGGTGCACCGAAGCAACACTGAATGTATTTAACAAGCCGAAAGAAATTTTTCCGCGCTTCCATGTGATCCACTGTGAAACGCAAGAAAAGAACGCAAGAACCAATTCTCCATTTGTCGTTTCCAGATGCCCCACCAATACTGTTGGTCCAGGATATCAGGCTACACATATGCCTAGCGAGGACCTTCTTCTCTAAGTTCAAACCAAGACCCAGTATGAAAACCTGAAAAAACTCACCTCTTTTGGAACAACACCTGTATCTACCACACCACAACCGCTCCCTGAACAGTTCCCGAGGCGTAGTGCCTGATCAAGACCTAATTAGTCTCACAGAGAGTGAGCTACTCGAGGGCTGGAACGAACAGCATGTAACGCATGTGCAGAAAATATATATTAGGCATGATAATAAAGAAACCCCGACAAAGCCCCTCATTCTTACATTTTGCACCAGCACACTTCCAGAATATATTGAAACAGGCTCCTTGAAGTTAAAGGTCCGACCTTGCATCCCCAACCCTCGACGTTGTTTTAAGTGCCAGCGATTCGGCTACGGTTCTCAGAGCTGCCGCGGTCGTCAAACCTGTGCAAAGTGTAGTTCGCAGGAACACGCTACAGACAAATGTGAAGAACCCGCTACCCACTCCGCGAACTGCGATGGTGGACACCCCGCCTACTCTCGCACATGCCCTACATGGAAAAATGAGAAAAAAAGTAGTTAAAAACCCAAGGTGGTCAAAATATCCGATTTCCGGAGCCCTTCACTACGGCGTCTCTCATAATCAAATAGTGGTTTTGGGACGTTAAACCCCACAAATTAATTGAGAAAGAAGTACTCACTCTGAAAGTAAATGAAAACATTTCGTTTAGGGAGGCGAGCAAACGTCTACTAAAGCAGGGTTCTTCATTTGCGGAGCTGGCATGAAAGGGGGCAGTGCCACGAATATCCGCGGCGCCCGCATGTACCACACAATGTGGACGAGTGGCAGCGCCATTCATCCCATCAGCGGAAGTAGCATAGGCTCTTCCGCCACAAAAAGGCTTGCAAGCATCCGGACCTGAAGCCACAGGGCCTTCTGTCTCGACAGATAGCGCTAAGACCTCCATGCCTGCACGCGCGAACCGCGAGTGGGCGTCCAGAACCTCGTCCGAGGTGATGGACACAACAGCGAGTCCAACGGTGTATTCGGTGCCGAAGGACAGGCGCGGCGCGTTGGAGCACGCCAGAAAATCAAAAACCATCATTACAGGGCCTAAAAAGGCTTCTTACCTTAACGCAATACTTCTTTAGTTCACACAGCACTCATTTACACTCATAATTGATACACAAATAAAACAATGACATGTCAGGGGATTGCTAAAAAACCTCGACGATATCCAGGAAATCTTACAAGAACACTCCCCAAAAGTGCTGTGTGTACAAGAGACACACTTAAATTCCAGAAAAACCAATTTTCTACGGTCGTTATCTAATGTTCAGAAACGACCGCAATGACGCTGTAGCGTCATCTGGCGGTGTGGCCATTATAGTTGATCAGGGCGTAGCATGTACACATCTACCGCAACAAACATCCCTTGAGGCAGTGGATGTTTGAGCAGTTCTTTTGAAAAAACTTTTCACCATCTGTTCTCTTACATACCTCCACAGTACCGTCTTGAAAAACACGAATTCGAGTCACTGATACATGAACTACCGGAACCTTATGTGGTTCTTGGGGACTTGAATGCACATAATGGTCTATGGGGCGACTCTTGCTGCGATGCACGAGGTCGCCTAATCGAACAGTTTCTCTTTTCTTCGGGTGCGTGTCTGTTGAATAGGAAAGAGCCAACACACTTCAACATCGCCAAGAAAACCTACTCATGCATAGATGTCGGCATTGTGTCCCCATCGCTTGTACCTCTACTTCAATAAAAAGTGATGAACAATCCTTTCGGAAGTGATCACTTTTCGATTATTCTAAATGCACCACTAGAAAAAGGTCCTCCACATGTTCCCAGATAGCAGACAGACAAAGCGGACTGTGAACAGTTTCACAACACTACTCGTTTATGTTGGAGTGACATATGTAGGTTAAACATAGATGAAGCTTCACGGCTTTTTTTGCTGATGCAGCAGCCAAGTGCATACCGCAAACATCTGGTATGTCGGGAAAGCGACACGTCCCATGGTGGAACATTGAGTGTCGGAATGCTCGAAAGGAGCAGAACAGGGCATGGAGGTTGCTTCGAAATTCACCGACAGCCGAAAATGTTGACAGCTTTAAGAAAATAAAGTCTCAAGGCAGGAGAGTGCGTTGGCAGGCCAGAAGAAAAAGCTGGCACAAGTTTCTATCAGGGATAAGTTTATATACACAAGAGGCTAAAGTCTGGAACATAGTTGGTAGGGTAGCAGGAAGGCAACAACAAACACTCCCACTCCTAAACACACAGGATGACAGCCTGGAAGACCAGGCGAACTTCCTCGGTGCACACTACGAGCAGGTGCCTAGCTCGTCACACTACACTGAAGCTTTCTAAAATACAAAGCACGGATAGAAAAGCAGAAACTAGAATACAACTGCACAAATTACGAGGCATAAAACCAACTGTTCCACTTAGCTGAGCTACAAACATCACTAAACTCCTGCAGTATCTCTGCTCCAGGCTACGACCGTGTCACGTATGAAATGTTGAAAAACCTGCAGCTCAAAACGTGAAAAACTTTACTCTTCCTATACAATGCTATCTGGCTATCTGGCACCATCCCTGCTTCCTGGACAGAGGCTACTATAACCGCTATTTCGAAACAGGGCAAGGACCCTTCCTCAGTTGCGAGTTATAGGCCCAGTGCACTTACAAGCTGCCTTTGTAAAATTTTTGATAAAATGGTAAACCGCCGACTTTTACATCTTCTTGAAACACAAAATCTGCTCGACCAATTCCAGTGTGGGTTTCGAGAGGGTAGATCTACCACCGACTATCTGGTGCGTATCGAGGCACAGATCCTAGACGCCTTTGTCCACAAACAATACTTCCTCTCAGTGTTTCTAGATAGCGAGAAAGCCTACGACACAACATGACGTTTTGGCATATTAAGTGACTTGTCTCACCTGGGTGTGCGCGGTAGAATGCTTTCCATAATCTAGAGTTACTTGTCCAATCAGATATTCCGCGTCCGTGTGCGCAGTATTCTCTCCCAAACATTTGTGCAAGAAACGGGAGTACCGCAAGGTAATGTACTTAGTTGTACACTTTTTAGTATCAAAATGAATTCCTTGCACCGATCCATCCCCCGCAACATGTTCTATTTTACAAATGTCGATGACGTCCGGCTTGGTTTTAACTCATGCAAGCTAGCAATGTGTGAGTGGCAGGTTCAGTTAGGTTTAAACAAGGTCGCCAAATGGGCAGAGGAAAACGGATTCTGGCTGAGCCCAGAAAAAAGCACGTGTATCTTGCTCTCCTGGAAGAGAGGCATGCACTCAGAACCTGACATTTACCTGAACGGTCAACGTCTGTCTGTCGATGCGGAGCATAAATTCTTAGGCTTAATCTTGAACAACAAGTTGACTTTCGTACCACACATCAAGTATTTAAAAACATAGTGTTTAAAAGCCATGAAAGTTATAAAAGTGTTGTCACGTACTACGTGGGGTGGTGATAGGCGATGTTTCATGAACCTGTGTAGAAGACTCATTCGCACCCGCTTAGATTATGGGGCCGTTGTTTATCAGTCTGCGACTCAAAGTGCTTTGAAGATGCTGGATCCTGTGCACCATTTGGGCATCCGCCTTTCTACGGGTGCTTTTCGCACCAGCCCTGTAGAAAGCCTTTACGTTGAGTTAAATGAATGGTCGCTTTATCTACAAATAACTTACATGTCCTTTGTATATTTTCTTAAGGTGAAAGCAGACAAGAAGCACCCCTCATACTCTACTAATAATGATTTGTCGAGCTCCATTCTGTTTCAAAACAGGCCTTCGACGAGGCAGCCCTTCTCAGTTCGCCTGAACGGTCTAGCTGAGGAAACTGGAGTGTCAGTTGAACACAGTTTAATGGCCCCTGTAGTATACCCGCCACCGTGGCAGTGGCAGATGATAGACTGCGATGTGTCCTTCTTAGAAGCTACAAAACATGCGCCTATTGCCCATACATGAACCTACTTTTTGGAACTTCAACACAAATACACACGTCCTGATTTCTTTACAGATGCCTCCAAGTCTAACTCCTCTGTGTCCTACACTGCTGTCAGCCCATTTTTTTCGAATGCTGGCCCTCTACATCCAGGCACAAGTATCTTCACAGCGGAAGCTTACGCGATACTTGGGGCACCTAAACACATCAAACAATCACAAATACAAAAGGCAGTAATTTATACAGACTCCCTTAGCGTGGTAACGGCTCTGCACAATCTTAAAAAACAAAAAAACCATGTCCTCGTCTCACTTTATTCTATCTTATGCACATACTACAAAATCAAACATCATGTTGTGGTGTGCTTGGTGCCAGGGCACCATGAGATCCAAGGCAACGTGATGGCGGATCAGCTTGCTGCATCCGTCCACGAAAGCACTGCCACTACACCCATATCAATCTCAGCCCATGATCTTAAGCCGTCTCTCAAACAAAAGCTCAGAGACTACTGGTAGAGCATGTGGGATAGACACACACAAAACAAAGTACACAATAATAAGCCACACCTTGGTCATTGGCCACCCGTTTCAAAATCACGTCATACAGAGGTAATACTAATGAGGCTCAGAATAGGACACACATACACGACACACTCATCCACCATTGTGTGACAAATGTGGTGAAGTACTAACAGTTTTTCACATTTTGATTCAGTGCGAACAGCCAGAAACTCTACGAAAATAACACTTTCCATTACCCTACCGACAACATATACCTTTACACCCTGCAATGTTCGTCGGAAGGGAACCACTTTTTAGTCATAAATCATTGTTCGCCTTTTTAAAAAGAAATTCGCAGTTTTCGTATCATATACCCGGGCATTCCGTAGAACGACCTCTCCGGAGAGGTTTTCGCTGTGGTGGCTACACAACAAAGCACTTGCTTCACGGCCCTTTGACGCAAGGGTATGAACGAGTGGGGCACTTGTGCTAATGCCATACATGTCCACCATTGTATTTTATTATCACCAACTTTTGTAACCTATTCACACTACACACACCTTTTACAGCATGGTCATGATTTTATTACTTGTATGTTTTTACCCCGCCTTACCGCGAGGAAGTTTATGGCCCTTATACAGCCGCTTATCACAATCATTGTTCATATCTTATAAGATGAACTGGCGGTCTTTGGCCGTGAAACGGCCCTTGCGCTACAAAACATCAAACATCATCATCAAGGCCGGGTAACACGGCAAGTCTTTCATATTTTGAGAGGCGCCAGAAACATTGACGGCGCCACACACAGCATTTTCTGGGCCCCTGCTCACGTCGGGACCATTTATAAGGGGGTTCCTAAGAACCTTAACGAGTTTGCCCTCGTGGCTGTGCGTGGCTTTACCGACCGCGCTGCCTTCGTTTCGGCCGACTTTCCTCCTGGACACAGGGGCGCTTCTAGCAAGCACATTGCAGTAATGAAATTCCTTTATTTATATAGAAGGTTCTTCCCGCCACCTCATACCCAGCTAAACAAAGAGAAGGTGGTCACACTAAGATTCCTGAAAACGAACCATTACCCTAATCCTGCGTTCCTTACCAGTATTTATCCGAAATTTTACACGAATGGTTCTTGCGTGGCTTCAGGCGAGGTTGCTACCTTGCCTCACGTGCTCTGGGAGTGCGGGTCGCTTGGCCCGACGTTCAAGAAGGAAATTTGGGACACGCTTCTGCGAAGTCCCATCTTGGAAGATCAAATTCTGGCCGTCCAGCGTGCCCGTGATCGAACCAGCAGGCTATACCTGTCACTACCGCCATGAGATTAGCCAGGTGCACGTTTTGTCGCGTTTTTGTGGACCAAATAAAGTTGATTCACTCACTGGCTCACTCACTCACTCACAAGTCGCATGTGACGAAGAGATAAAAGTAGCTTGCCGTAAAATAGCTATCGGTGTTGCCCCCGTTGGATTATCTGAGAAGTGTTGTTGCTGTCGTTGCACATTGGCTCCTACATGTACAGTTAGTGTTGTCATTGCGCTATTGGTGCATAACTCCATGGTTTCGATCATGACGGTGATTGCTACGTTATCAATGGATGCTTTGGTCGTGGCCTCGACTAACAATCGGATCGTGGCTAGTATTTGATCTACCTTCTTCTCAACAGAATCTAGTCTTTCCTGTTCAGTGGGATCTTGGCCGGGGACTTGCAATTTTTTGGTCTTTTGACTTTTGGTCTTTAGTTTGAGTGGGGGAGGATTTGTTACCTTCATGCGATCCTCAGTTATTGGAAGTTCGTTATTCGCAACCATGGTAGGAGTGGATTTTTCCTGTTTCCCGATTGTGCCCTCTCAGAAAAGTTGTTCAATTTTGGCATTTAACTGTGCGATCATCAATTAACTGTGCTTTTGTCTGGGTATTTTCTGGCTTGAGCTTCCCGAGTTCCTTTTTTATGTCTTTAACTAACTCCCCAGTCTTAGCCGGTCGCGACCCGCGTACAATATCTACCCAGCTCACCATGTATGGCAAGTCCTTTGACTTTATTCCAGACCTAGAAAATGACCTGACAGGGGTAAAGCCTGTAGAATTGGACCCCGTCCCTCGTCGTCCCCTTCATCTCGATCTTGACCTCCAGTCGGGTTTTTTTCTTTGCAGGATGAATCACTTGTCACTGGTTTTCTTGTGTCTTGGCCCACTGCTTTCACTTGACGATGAAGGACTTTTTGTACTTGGCTTTGCTGTTTCTCTCCGCGGTGGCATAATCCTTGCCACACATCTGGCATTTGGGCTCGCAGGTGTGCACTTTGTGTGGATTGAAGGCGCCGCATCCAGGACAGAGTCTATCCGTCTGGTTGGGGCAGATATCACCCATAGGGACGATCCTGTTACACTGTCTGCAAGAGACTATTTGTTTCTTATAGAGCACGCAGCGTGTGAGGACCCTGGCGTGGAACATGGTAGTGGGAACCCTCTTGCCACTGAAGAGCACTGTGACATACGTGGTGTTTCTCAGCCTATTTGAAGTGATGACCATGGGGTTTCTAGCCGTAACAAGAGGCGATATATTATTTCCTGGCATTTCCTCCAGAGAAATTCCTCCGATGACAACCTGGGAAGTATCCACGGGTGCTGTCTCGTACACCGCCAGTTCGTTTACCTTGCCTCTGGCGTTGATCTGCTTGGTTCGTCTGTACTAGTCAGTCCTATCCAGTTTAGGAGTGCTTACGACTAAGATGTTCTGAATCTTGTTGGGACAGATGACGTCGTACTCTCTGTCCTCGAACGGTATACCAGTGCTTCGTAAATGCACCTGTTGATTTCCGTCGGGCTGAGATAAGCCACGCATAGTCCTCCTCTGGGTTTCATAAGTCACCAGCAGGTAGCCCAGGCTTCCTGCTCCTTTTCTTGATTCGGCCAAGCTCTTGGGTTGTGGTTTTCATCTTGCCCGTACTTCCATCATCAGAGTTCGTGCCTTCGCGTTCGCCATCGACGCCGCGTTCCTTGCTATTGTGTTCCCCGCGACGGCGTCGCCTTTTGCCAGTGTTCCATCTCTTTTCTTCTGCCGATTTGTCACGCATTTCGGCATTTTCTTATTGAAATTCAAATGAACTTGCCTTGGTGTCGTCGCCGGACGCTCCGTCTGCTGACGAGACCAGCTTCATACTGTTTAGTGCCAACCTGCGCGTCGGAGAGCCAAGCTTGGCCTGACGCTTCTTCGTGTAGCACGACGTGCAAGACTATGGCCGTAAAGTGGTGAAAAAAGAAGTCGGCCCACCTGGATGTTGGTATCCCCTGATTTCGGATAATGAGGCGGTGTCTCTGAGATCAAATTTTTTGTTTGCATGGTGATTGTCGCTGCGAAATCAATCGTTGACAAAGGAGCCGACGTGAAGTGCGTCCGCAACCTCCGGCTACCTCAGCGTTCCCCCCCCCCCATTAACATTGAAGGGTGACGAGTATTTTTTCAAAAGTTTGTCGTTTTTTTACTGTTGATTTCTTGTAAATGTATAATACTCCAAAAAATGGGCGTTTTTATTTATAGGCTGGCTACATCGTATTAGTTTTATTTCCGAAGGAAATACGTGGCATTGTTGCAGATAATGGCGCTTTTTCATCATTTCGTTTTTCCCACTACCTTGTAAATTACCCTTTTACCGGGGCCCCTAACGCGCACTACTGTGAGCTATCTAAGGTGTACTTTTGTATGTAATAGCAAGAGCCAGTAATACTGCTTCTCATCTATTTCTACCGGCCTGACTTCTTTTGACGAGAATTAAAAGACCTATTATCATGAATATTTTTAATACTCCGAAATGCATTGATATCTTAACACAAAACAGGTTAACACAATTAGAATATCTCAGATGTCTGGAAGGTTTGAATGCTCAAGCAGTTATACAAACAAGTATACTTGGATAAAAAGCACATGCGTTTGTTCCTATTAGAAGTTTATAGCTTGCTGATGCAAGTGACGAGGTTGGTGCCATTGATGCAGGTGCGCTTCTTTCAGGAAATAATTGCCAGCTTTCATATTGCCTTTAGCGATTTGAAATTGCGTGTTTAATAATGGAGCTTATCGGATACAGTCGAGAAAATCTTACCCGTGAACGTTTTTAAGATTTTTTCACACTTGTCGGAAAAGACGAAGCTCTAGCTGTATGGTGCAAGCAAAGAAATGATAATCACAGGCACCCATATACAACATTGCTTCATTGGGTAGGACAGATGCTGGGGCTAGTTGGTGATTAGGAATCAACATATTCGCACAGGCCCCGCCGCGGTGGTCTAGTGGCTAAGGTACTCAGCTGCTGACCCGCCGGACGCGGGTTCGAATCCCGGCTGCGGCGGCTGCATTTCCGATGGAGGCGGAAATGTTGTAGGCCCGTGTGCTCAGATTTGGGTGCACGTTAAAGAACCCCAGGTAGTCGAACTTTCGGAGCCCTCCACTACAACGTCTCTCATATACATATGGTGGTTTTGGGACGTTAAATTGCACACATCAATCAAACATATTTGAGCAGCGCAAGACTAATAGTGGTTACGACGTAATACATAGGAAAACACAAGGACAGAAAGAGCTCTCTTTCTCTCCTTGTCTCTTCTTGTGTAGTTACGTCGTAACTACTCGTAGTCTTGCGCTGCGAAAGTGTGTCACTTCATTGGGCGTATGCCAGTAGGTTGCTGAAAGCGCCGTCAATAGCTACACATATATTAATGTATGCCAATAATTCTATACGTGCGCAAAGTGAACCTGAACACACACATACCCAACTTGAAGCTTCTTGGAGGTCTTTCATTTTCATAACCTTGGTGCTGAAACAGAACAGAAAGGAGAACATTCCACATCATCACACATCTATTGCCATAAAAAAGGAGACACGTCGCTTAAAAAAGTGTATCTGCAGTATACCGCACAGTAGGCGTGGTCTTGCATTGTGCCATATTTGTTCGTAAAATCGTAGAAATAAATTGCATAAACATTTACCAAAAAAGGCACACTCTATGAATAATAACTTGCAATGCGGGTAGTCCATTTCTGGTGATAAATTCAACTTTCCTAAGGCTAATAAAGGCCACAAAAAAGCAACTACATGAGGGGAATAGTTGTGTTTATTGCAAGGTTTTCAACTTAAACTCTCATGAACTTATACTCATCATATAGCTTCAAAGTATGATTTAATGCCTTTTTGTAATCTGGTATTTGCGAGAGATGCCCGTGTCCCATATTTCTTCAAAAATGAAATTATTTCACAAGATTTTTAAGCGGTGAATGCAATAGGAACCCATTGGGATGTTTTATGAGGTAATAACCCTGTCCCAGGGCATGCGTAATTTCTTTCGCAGCGAATGGCATTCGTAGTGAATGTAAATGCGGTCTGGTACTTCGTGCCTACCCAGCTATATGAAATAACATTTGCAGTCGATGTCAATGTTGATTGGCTGGCTGTTATGATACCGAAAATTTAAAATCACGTATATAGTTCGGACATTCACTTCTCTTTGTTCTTTGTGGAACAGTATACCTTGCCCGACTGAGTTAAAGTATACAGCGATGCCATACAACAGGATCACTATAATAAAAAATTGTGTACACATCCAAAGCAACACTAGTTAAAGCCGCCCACAACTTGAAGTCAGCAATACTTCGGAGCGTGAGAGTGTTCTTGAATTTGTGACCGTGACAGAAGACGATCAGTTAGAATGAACGTTACCTGCTCTACATTTGCTGCAAATGAAGCATTTCAGGCGACTAAAGCGTTTCAAGCTTGCCACTGAAAACGATTATTGACGGCGTTGGAATTAGAGCTGCTCCTAAGCGCTTCTACGTTTATGTTGGCTGCTCTTTGGGTCACGACTTCATCGGCAATCAACACAGAATGGCTCTTCTTCCTAAGAAAGGGAAATGGGTTTGAAACCGCTCTCTTTAACTTGGGTGACTACCATTTCAAACAGGCGTTTCGCGTGAGTCCTTCATTCAGATACCTGGTGGAATCACAGCAGTGCGTTTCGGAGTGCCATACTACTAACATACCAAGGCCAATTAGCGTAGAGAAACGCGTTGTCATGGAACTGCCCCACCTGTGATGATCCAGTGCTCAAGAGCACACAATCTCACAAATGTTTGGTCTACTGTGAACACTGGGTACGGCAGAGTTTCGCCGAGCAATTGCGAGCGAACTTGAAGATGCTTGGATGCATATGCTACGGAAGAAGGAGATGTTGATCACATGCACGAGTGCTTTTAGGCCGCCATAATGGCTGCCAGTTTGCAGTATTCTTTTCCAAGAAAGATACAGTCAACTATTACAACTACGAAGTATGGTACATTTCTTTCAATGTTCTATGGATACCTTATAGGCTCATGTAGGGGCCTTTATGTGTCTATAAGTGATAGCTGGGTAGATACAACCATTTCATTCTTATTTTTTTGACTGGCGTATTGCGTTCAAGGAGTAGCACCTTCACCTTAAGGGACTTAGAGCAATATTGCATTGAGTGAATAGTGCCACGCGTGTATCAAATACGTTCACGAAATTGAGCTGCCCCAAAGGAAATGTTAGTTGCAGTAAAAAATATGCTCGAAAACATATTGTAAATTTGAAGATGATGTTTAAGTATTGTTCATTTCAAATCTCACAAAAGTTCTGACATGAAGAAACTGCCGCAATGGAAACAATTCTGTGCAGCAGCATTGCTCAAAGCCTGATGATAACATACTGTTTAAGCTTTGTTATTCCCTTCCGATATTACATATCCACCACTGCTAAACTTCCTTCTCAGGTGCAGGCACATCATCGAATTGCTGGCACTTGTGGACAACCATTATCATTTTCAGTGCTTGAGGGTGGGGAGCCTGGTAAATGCCATCATGCGCAAGTTTACAGCAGCTCAAAGTTCAAAACAGTTGTGAAGCGTGAACACTGCAAGTTTCCAGTGTCAGTAATTGAAGCAAAGCCTGTAGTACCTATCACCTGTACTAAGAACGTTTCTCCTGACAACGCATTTACTAAACCCCTAGTGAAATACCCAAAGTAGTTCTAAGCAATCAGTATTCTACTACAACCTCTCAAAGCAAGACGAATTGCGGAGAACGCACTCGGTGAAGGTGCACTTCAGGTTTTTTATAGAGACTACAATCCAAACTATTAAATCTCAAGCTTGCCATTAGGTCAGCCTGAACATTGCACAGCATTTTCAGCACCTTTCTACACAATATTGATTACCAGTGGGTACAGGACGTGCACACTTAAAAAGAACTGCGCAAGCAGCTCTTGCACAACGCTGATGACCATACTGGTCAAGGCGAAGATAACAGGGCTGCGCTTGCAGATTATTTTTTTTAAACTTGGCCAGTGACACTAGATCAACAAGTCACACACTTTATATTAAAGGGTCAAGCGCATGCTTTATTTTTTGTTGATAAACATTTCAGAAGTGCATCTTTCAGGCGCTTTTCTGTAGTTGCCTATTTCCGGAATACGCCAAGCTCCAGTCGCGAAGTTCCGATTCCTCCTTTTTGCTCTCCCTGAAGTCAGTGCACAATTGCCCATTAGTTTCTACTAGCTGTGTCTGTATATAGCGTTTTCATTTTGTTACGTCAGCCTGTTTGATTTTCAGGTGTGCTTCTTTGTGTTATTGTCTGTGTTCTGTTGTTGTCAGTGCTGGGGGTTGGATATTTGGACGCAGAATCCCCTGGCACGGTTTCATGTGGTGGTGCTGACAGGGGCTGGCATTCTGTGTGGTCGTTTTGTGGCTTTTGCTGCTCCGGCTGTGAATGCTTTATCCTGCCTAAGAGCTGAGAAAAAAAGAATGCACCGCACGTGAGGATCATATATGAAAAAAAAAACGTTGTGTGAATATGCCTGAAATACTGTGTACCTTGTGCCCATCATCGCCTCGTAACGTGCACATCGTGGCAATGAAACAAAGTCTGTGCTATAATGTAAGAGCAGACGCTGCGAAGACCATGAACTACTCTACAAGCACCAGTGTACTCAGTGTGCCTCTTAAACACTCCATATGTACAACCTTGCCTAATTTACTCGAGTACATCTATTCACCTCATAAGAATAGCTCAAAGGAATAAATTCACCAAACCAGCATTCAGGCTGACTGCACTGTGTGCGACTGATTACCACTAAATTCAGATATGCTGGATTTTTGGAAGCTTTTTAGTGACAACCCCGTTCTCCGGATCATCACAAGAAGGGTGTCAGGTTAAAAAATCAATCAATCAATGAATCAGTTTATTATCATGTCATAAAAGGATGTCACAGGTAGTAAAATATACAGACAAGGGTCCCAAAGTACAAGACTGCAACGGGACTCTCGATGATGATTACAATTCATAATAGCACAAGCAGCTGTTAGAATCGTAGAAACAAAAATATATAAAGCAGACTGAAAACAAAAAGGCATGGAATCAAAAAACAAATAATACAGCATAAAACAACACAAAAAAGATAGATCAACTATTTAACAGGTACTCTTTTAATGAGTTTTTAAATGAAAATAAAGAAACATTGCATTTTAGCGAAGTGGGCAAATTATTCCATAAGGTGATGGTACAGAAGAGAAAAGATGATTTACCATAGTAAGTACGAACCTTAGGAAGTAAAAAGTTATTATTAGCCGCAAACCTGCTTGTATTAGTATCAACTAACATCTTAGGATCAATGAAATTAGCAGAAAGTTGATTTCTTATTTGTTTATGCAGAAACATAATTAGATTAAACCTGAATAGATAGCTAACAGTTAAGATTTTATTGCATTAAACAAGGGGAGCAGCGCTACTGTCGCGAGAACAGTTAAAAATAGCGCGAATAGCTCGATTTTGTAGATGTTGTACGTATGAAAGATGACACTGGTAAGTATTTCCCCATGATGCGATGCCATAAGTGATATGAGAATGAATGAATGCTTAGTAAAGTGAAAGGAGTGCTTTATGAGAAAAATATGAGTGAGCTTTGAGTAATGCGCAAATTCCGAATGCTGCCGTTTTTTTTTAATGTGAGCAATATGGAGAGCGAAGTTAAAGTTAGCGTCGAGGTGAATGCCAAGAAAAGATACACTGTTGCTGATATTAATCAAATGAGAGTCAACTGTGAGCTGTGGTGAAGAAGTTAACTTGCGTTGAGCTGATATAAAAACCATAAAATTAGATTTATTTGAATTAATAATTAAGAAATTTTTCTGGCACCATTTTGACACGCTGCAAAGTACAGCATTTAATTCATTAGTGACATTGTCAATACATCTATGAGCAATGAAATGGTAGTATCATCAGCATATAAAACGCAGTGAGCCATGTGTATAATGTCAGGAAGGTCATTATTGTAAAGTAAAAAAAATAATGGACCCAGTAATGACCCTTGAGGAACCCCTTGATTTATTGTTTTAGTAGAAGAAAATGAGCCCGATATGTAAACAGTATGCTTTCTGTTAAGGAAGTAACTGTTTAAAAATTTGAGGGATGGTCCTGTAATACCGTATGATTCGAGCTTCTTGGATAAAATTAGATGATTAATCGTATCGAATGCCTTTGTGAAGTCCAAGAAAACTGACCCTACTACAAATCCTGCGTCTATGGAGTGTTTGATGAAGTCTGATAGGGAAAGAATAGCAAGGTTAGTAGAACTTCCAGCGCGAAAGCCAAATTGACAGGGCTTCAGTATATTAAATTTTAAGGTACTTGTTTAGCCGAGTTATTAAAAGTTTTTCGATGACTTTGCTCAGGGAAGAAAGTATACAGATGGGGCGATAGTTAGAAATTGATTGCTTGTCGCCCTTTTCAAAGATCGGAAGGACTTTAGCTATTTTGAGAGAAGTAGGAAAACTGCCATGCTTGAACGCAAGGTTTATAGTTATGGAAAGTGGTTCAGAAATACTGTCTACTGCAAGTTTTAAGTGCCGTGCTGAGATTTTATCTATACCAGGTCCGGTTTCTTGGAGACTTTTGATTGCTGTAGAAACATCGTAAGGGCTCACGGGGAAAAGGAAAAAAGAATGATTGTAACGTTGTAGGTTACAGCAAGAACTGCTATGTTTTTCACTAAAAATTTCGAAAAAATAATTACTAAAAGCATCAGCAACACTTTCAGGGTTATCATGTGTAACGCCTTTATATGTGACTTTCTGCAAAGGTGAACTATAAATTGATCGATTTAGAAAATCGTTTAGGAGTTGCCATTGTCTTTTAGTGTTGTTTTTTTCACTTGATATTTGGTCATCATAATATTTTTTCTTGGCATTTTTCAGGAGACACTAAAGAACATTCGAGTATTTTTTATAGCGTGAAGCTAAAGCAGTGTTAAATGGTTGTTTTTTTACTTTTCTGTACAGGTTATCTTTTTTACGCATACTTTTTAGCAGTCGCTCAGATAACCATGGGTTCTGAGGATATTTGTACCTCTTTTTATATTTGACTGTTTTAGTACATTCTTCTACAGCTTTAAGGAAAAGGGAAGAAAACTTGTTGAATGCCTGGTCTACATTGCATAAGGACGTAACACTGGATCAATCAGTTTTAATAATGGCATTGACAAACAATTCCTGGTCAAGTACGGAAGAAACACGCGTGGGTGGATCATATGGCTTCATGATATTGAAAGCAAGAAATATGGGATAATGATCAGTGATGTTCACATCAACTACTTCTGCAGAGGGAGAGGGTGAGAAATTACAGATGGCATGATCAAGCAATGAAGCAGCACCAGAAATAGGACATCTAGTAGGAGATGAAATGAGTGACTCAAAACCGTATTCACTGAAGCAGTCATTATATTCTGTGCATGCACAATTGTCTGTGTTAAGCAAGTTGATGTTGATGTCTCCAACTAGGAGAACGCGCTTGCCTTCAGATGATAACTGATGCAGAATGGTAACCAGGCGAGAAATGAAATTCCTCATATTCGAAGAAGGGGAACGGTAAATACACCCCAGAATAACGTTGTTATTATCGTTTAAAAAGAACTATTTAATTCAATCCACACGGATTCGCAATGCGAGATGCCTAAAGAAGGATCTTGTCGACAGGTGTACGACAGATCTGGGGCGATAAATATTGCTGAGCCGCCATAGCTGTCTGAACAACGGTGACAGTACTCAGTTTCGTACGATGACGGGTCGAACAGATTGACGTCATTAGTGCAGAGCCATGTTTCTGAGATGCAATTGACACAGAAAGAATGCGCGAGTGAATCTATAAAGTTATAAATATTATCCGAATTTTTTCGTTGGCTACGCGCGTTGAAATGAACCAAGGAGCTATTACTATCATCTAGCATATGTTTAACCTCGTCAGCGGATAGCAAAGCCATGATGATAAGATGAAAGTGAACGAGTGTTCAGCACAAAAATGGGCGTGGGACTCAGTGGCTATGAAAAGATGCTAAGATCACTGTCTTTGATAATGCGATATACTCTGCCATCACCAGACTTCCGCGCCTTGATCTGGCAATTGTCTGTCCACAGAAATTGCCATTTGTGCACTTTTTTCAGAGTTAGGGCCTTAGCAAACAATCTTTTGTTCTCTAGAGACAGGTGATCATTAGCATAGATTGCTTTACTTGAGCTACCAGATAGCTAGATAGATTTGTGGGGTTTAACGTCCCAAAACCACCATATGATTATGAGAGACACCGTAGTGGAGGGCTCCGGAAATTTAGACCACCTGGGGTTCTTTAACGTGCACCCAAATCTGAGTACACGGGCCTACAACATTTCCGCATCCATGGGAAATGCAGCCGCCACAGCCGGGATTTGATCCCGCGACCTGCGGGTCAGCAGCCGAGTACCTCAACCACTAGACCACCATAACGGGGCCTTGAGCTACCGGAGAAGCCAACATCAGAAGTGTTCGGACGGGTCTTACGCGCTTTACGAACAAAGTCGGTTTTCTTTTCACGGCAGCAGAACTTTGCAACAATGTTCTTTTCATCTGAATTCGTTGAAACGCGATGAACTGTGTCAAAATCGCTGGGCGTGACAGGACACTGAATAGCTTTGCCAATCTGCATCACAATAGCCGCACAGTCCTCACCCTGAGTTACCGGAACGCCCTTGATTTCAACATTATTGAGCCTCGAGTATTGCTCCAACTCCGCAACCCTTCTAGTCAGTGCCTCATTTTTCGCAACTAGTTCCTTGTTAGCTAGTTTCAATTCATCTTGCTTTGTTTTGATAGAGTCGAAACTGTCACACAGAAACTGAACACTATCACTGAGGGACGCTTGTTCCTCGACTCCTTCCTGTGCTAGCTTTTCTTTATGTTAGCTGTTAGTTCATTTGCAAGGGTATCAAGAAAAGAGCGTTTGATTTTCAGGTGGATGACGATATTGCCACGTGTGTCCTAAGTTAAATTTTAACACGGCGAAAAAATACACAGTGGACAGGATTTGACGGGACAAGTGCTTACATTCAAATAAAATATAATTCATAAGAAGGCTGTTGATATACGCAAGGTGAGTGAACAGAAACACTGTGAAAAAATGACAGATGCAAGAATGCAAGATGCAATATGATTGTTGATAATATTTCGTATCTTTACGCCCGTCATATCTTCACATTTTTCTGTTCCCTCGCCTCGCGTATAATAACAGCCTTCTTGTCAATGAAATTTGAGTTGGAAGTCAGCGCTTGTCTCGTACTTTCATGTGCACCGTGTAATAAGTGGGAAGCGTTTCTTAGCGAACTTCAGCGACTTTGAGCGTATCTATCTATCTATCTATCTATCTATCTATCTATCTATCTATCTATCTATCTATCTATCTATCTATCTATCTATCTATCTATCTATCTATCTGTCTGTATGTCTATCTATCTATCTATCTATCTATCTATCTATCTATCTATCTATCTATCTATCTATCTATCTATCTATCTATTTAACCACTTACGACATTAGCCGTCCTGGCTGTTTTGATAATCGCATTGAACTTGGTATTGCTTAGCATGACTGTATGGATATCACATCTTACTAGTCATAACATGAAAATCATTACAGCTATGTCATGAACGTGATTATTTACATTTCGTAATTCTGCATTTCTTGCGATGATTTCGTTCACATGGCGTGTTTGGAAATTTGGTATGGTATTACATAACTGCACGCTGAATACAAACAACCCACCCCTCCTTGAAAATAATGAGATGCATGTCATGTAACAACATGACTACTAGCCACGCTCATGATGTGCTTGCGGTCGTTTCGCTAGCGTCACATATACCAAATTCAGTATTACGGTACGTGAATCGATGACAAAGGTATGTAACTGGTGCAAATATGATAATCATTAGAGGCGTGTCATGTAACAACTTGACTACATGCCGCGCTCATGATGCGCTGGCGGCCGCTTCACTAGCTTCATTTATACTAAATTTCGTATTAGGCGAACTGAATGAATGACAAAAGTATGATGCTGGTGCAAACATGATAAACATGAGATGCATCTCATGTAACATGACTAGATGCTACACTCACGATGTGCTCGGAACTGTTTCGCTAGCTTCACATGTATCTGACTCGGTATACGGGATGCGAATGGACGACATAGGTAAATGACACATCCCAACATTACAATCATGATATGCGTGTCATGGTACAACATGACTACATGTCGCACTCACGATGAACTCGCGGCCGTTTTGCTATCTTCGCATGTTGCAAATTTCGTATTACGTGTTGTAATTGAAGGCGAAAATATGTGACTGGTGCAAACATTATGATTATGAGATGCGTGTCTTGTGATAATATGACTACATACCACAGTCAAGGCACCAATACATTTTGATGTGACGCAGTGCGCGTGCTCCACGGTGTTCGTTTTGTTGCGTAACGCCGACGTTGCCACACCATGGTTCGGTCTTGCAGTATAGTAACAAGTGCGAGCCGGGCTGCGTTGCTTTGACGCATGCTCGTTACAGTGCGTACAGCGCCCCTCCGTCACGAAAAAAGAGAGACGCTGAGTTGTCTGGGTAAAGCGTCAGCGCGAATTGCACCATGTCGCATTTCGCGCTGGTTGACGTTGAGCGGCGCCCCCGGACGCTGGTTCGCCGTCGTGCCTGGCGTCAGACTATAGAATGCTTCCATTTGGCTGACGTAGCGTCGCTGTGCCCAGCATGCGCGCGTGTCAACGCCACATTGGAGTATATTGGGCGCTCTATAAGGCGCTGGCGGCCATTTTGCCAACTCTTCATATATCAAATTTGGTGTTACGTGACGTCAAGGGATGACAAAAGTGTATCACTGGTGCAAACATGATAATGCTTACTAGAGTGTTAATCAAGAAAAATACAACATACCACACTTATAGCGTGCTCAAGGCCATTTTGCTAGCTCTACATATTTTCACGGGGTGAGAGTAAGCAGAGGGTAGAAATATATTTACAGATTGTACACGCAGTACACAGTGTTCTTGAACCAAGATGGTGGAGTGGCAACAAACACGAGCTTTTGTTCAATCAATATCTTCGTCGCGTTTATGGCCAATCTTTGATGTTATTGATGGCTTGTATTATAATGCCGCCACCGGTGAAAGCGCCGTCTCGGCGCTTATGAATGCGTATGATCCTGCGCACAGAACTACGGCTTAAAGTGGGAGACGTGTACAATATCAGTGGAGAGCAGAGATGCGGATCGAAGGTCCGAGGGGGCGATCTCATAGGTGACCTTGATCAGTTGGCGCAAGACTTTGTAAGGCCCATTGTTGCGAGTGAGGGAGGAAATCCAGAGCAAGACCAATGATCCTGAGGAGTAAGAGACAGCTCTGTCACGGCTGCCGTAGCAATTTTTAGAGAGCTGTGAGGCAGAAAGGCGATCCCGGGCAATCTGGCGGGCCGCTCGAGCCCAAGTAGTTGCATCGCGAGCGTACTCGGTAGGAGTGTCAGTATGCGACGGCAGAAGAGTGTGAAAAGGCAAAGTGTTGTGACGGCCGTAAAAGAGATAGAAGGGAGAAAAGGCAGCGGTGTCGTGCCGTGACGAGTTTTAGGCAAACGTCACGTAAGGCAAAGTGGCATCCCAAACATGATGTTCTGGGGAGACACACATGGATAGCATTGTCGTCAGTATGCGGTTAGGGTGCTCAGTGAGTCCATTTAATTGCGGGTGGTAGGCAGTGGTGAGTTTATGACGTGTGGAACAAGAGCGAACAATGTCGTCCACGACTTTGGAGAGAAATAAACGATCACTGTCGGTCAGCCGTTGACGCGGCGCTCCATGGAGGAGAATAACGTCATAAAGGGGAAAGTCTGCGACATCAGTAGCACAACTTGTTGGTAGCGCTGGCGTGATGGCGAACCGTGTCGCGTAGTCTGTAGCCACCACTACCCACCTATTCCCACTCAGAGACGTTGGAAATAGTGCAATGAGATCAAAGCCGACGCGGTAAAACGGGTCTGTTGGAATGTCGATAGGCTGAAGTGGTTGTGCCGATGAAGGATGCTTGAGACACTGGCAGGACTCACAAGATGCGACGTAGCGGCACACAGAGTGGTAAAGGCCAGGCTAGAAGAAGCGGTGCCGTACGCGGTGATACGTGCTGCGAGCTGCTCCGAGATGTCCAGCAGTTAAGGCATCATGAAGTTGTTCGAGCACAGTGGAACGGAGCGTTGCAGGAACTACCAGAAGTTCTGGGCCTTCGGTGCTTGTGTTGCGCCGATAGAGAATTCTATCACGAAGCGTAAACAGACGAAGGGAATGATCTGAGGTGTCAGAAGCTAGACGGCGTATGAATGACCGCAATTTGGCATCACTGAGTTTTTTTCAACGTATGTCTGTGAAATCAGAAATGGCGAAGACAAATGCATCAGAATTGTGCGCTGGCATGTCAGGGGGATCGACGGGATGACGAGATAGACAGTCAGCACCCAGATGCATTCGGCCAGATCTGTAGGTCACGTCAAAGCTATATTCCTGTAGCTTTATTGCCCAACGACGCAGGCGTTCAGAAGGATTTTTCAGGGAGGACAACCAGCACAGGATGTGGTGATCTGTGATGACCAAAAAGTGGCGGGCGAACAAGTATGGTCAGAATTTTCCAACTGCCAATACAAGAGCGAGGAACTCACGCTCAGTCAGGGAAACCTTGCACTCGGATGGGGAGAGGAGGCGACTTGCGTAGGCGAATACACAATAAATACACAATTTTGACCCTGTTGCCGCTGGACGAGGACAGCGCCAATACTTTGTCCGCTGGCGGCGGTGTGAAGTTCGGTGGGCGCTGAAGGATTGAAATGACCCAATATAGATGGGGAAGTGAGCAATGCAGTAAGTAGGCAAAACAAATCGGCTTGCTGGGGACCCCAAGAAAACGGCGTGTCCTTCTTCAGTAGCTGTGTTGGGGGATGAACACTGTCAGCGAAGTTGTGGACAAAATGCCGGAAATAGGAACAGAGGCCGACAAAGCTGAATACATCTTTCGTGGAACGTGGTGTGTGGAAATCTTTGACGACGCGAATTTTGTCGGGATTGGGTTGCACTCTTTAAGAACTGACAAGATGACCTAGAACAGTGATTGTTTGGTGGCCGAAACGGCATTGTTTGGCGGCCGAAACACCAGGGAGTCCATCATTTTCTCAAATGTAGCGGGAGCATTGCATAAGCCAAAGGGCATTACATTAAACTGGAAAAGTCTATCTGGGGTAAAAAATGCAGTCTTTTCACGGTCTAGTTTGTCGACGGAACTCTGCCAGTATCCTGAACGCAGGTCGATAGAGGAGAAGTGGGCTGACCCGTGCCGGCAGTCGAGGTCGTGAATCCGTAGCATTGGGTGGACGTCCTTGTGCGTGACCTTGTTAAAGTGATGGCGGTCAACGCAGAAGCGCCAGCTGCCATCCTTCTTTTTTACTAGAACGACTGGTGAGGCCCATGGACTGCAAGATTGTTCAATAACATCTTTTGTGAGTATTTTATGAACTTCACTCTGGATGACTTGTCGCTATGCAAGTTACACGCGATAAGGAGCACGTCAGATTGGGCTGGCAACTCCAATATTGTGAGTAGCAACGGACGTCTGACCTAAAAGGCTGTCGTCAAAGTCGAAGATGTTTCTGAAGGATGCCAAGATATGCCGGAGATTGGCTGCCTGTGCTGGAACGAGGTCTGGTGAGATCATCTTGTCAAAGTCGGCATCAGTGAAGCTCTGTGAAGAGGATGCAGTATCGGGCAAAGGAGCGTCTGCAATGAATGAACAAACAGAATGTTCACTCATGGAAGAGATGTTGGCTAGAGTCATGCCATCTAGAACAACTTGAGCGTACCAGATGAAGTTCAGTATTGTTAGCGACACCACACTATTCGTAATCGCCAACAGAGTATGAGGAAGGGCAACATTTCTGTCTAATAACACGTCCAAAATCAATGCCAGCACATAATCGCCGTCGGGTACCGGAGGAAAAGACCTCATTGTTACATAGGTAACGGCTTGGGCCGCTAGGCGAATGTTCTCTAGAAAACACAAACGTGGTTGAGGTGTAGTTTGAGTGTTATAGCAATAAGGTAGGTCAAGCTGAAGCAAGCCTAATCCACAGTCCACTAAGACAGAGCGCGCGGCAAGAAAGTCCATGCCCAGGATGAGTTCATGAAAGCACTTGTCGAGCACGGCAAAAAGCACAGTTGTGGAGCGGTCAGGAACACTAACACGTGTGGAGCACATCTCAAGAACAGGAAAAGTTCCACCGTCGGCGACTTGGGTAAGCAGCCCTGTGGGAGGTGTTAAAGCCCTTCAAGGCGGCGGTGAAGCTCCGGCGGTTCGTCACCAAATTTATGGGACCCTGTGTCTACAAGGGCAACAACAAGTGCATCGTCTACTTTATTGTCTATGAGATGGCGTCGTGTCGGCAAGGTCAAAGGATTTAGCTGGTGAATCGTCGATGCAGCATCACCTCTGGGAGCAGCATCGTCTAGTTCTCTCGAGTCAGATGTGCAGTCGGCGAAGGAGGACGGCGAAATTGTGGTGAGCGCGACGTTGGGCGACGAGACAGCAGTGAACGGTGGCCAGGAGGGGACGGTGACCGAGAATGCATCATCGACGAACCGTCACCGCCGGCTGGCCGAGGTGACTCATAAGCAGTTCCGAAGCGGCCATCATCTGCCTCTGCGCGACAATCGTAGCCATAGGAAGGCTGACGCTAATACCTCCTGCAATTGCATTGGCGGGCCACGTGACGAATACGGAGGCAGTAACAGCGAACGGGCCAGTCATCAGCAGTCCTCCACTCAGCGGGTTTGCGAGAGTGCGCTGGGAGCATCCTCCTCGCCTTTATGGTCCATTCCTTGATCCTAATAATGGCTTGTATCAATACACTGAATTTAGTATCACGTTACGTAAATAGATGACAGAGGTAAATGACACACCCAAAATTGATAATCATGATACGTAAGCCATGTACGGAATCAATTACCTCCACCTAGTAAAATTGAGCTGATTTTAGAGTGACATATATAAACCTTCCTCATTCGTGCTTCGCATATCACCGATTCACACTGTACGTGGGATCTGCCGATTTTTTTCACGCCGTTAAATTTTTAGTGTGCTAAACCAACTAGCCCAGTCAGCCACTTTGTTGGGTGTTTTTCATTCTCAGTTTTTTTTGACTCGGTATTCACCCATAAATTCAGAGTTACAAATGCTCAGCGCAAGCTGCACCGCAATATTCCAGAAGATTCGCGATCGTGGAGATCGGTCTGTTGAGATTACCCGCAAGATGAGTTCATTCGAAATTATTCAAGAACTTGTGCGAAGACCAGAGATAAGGCTGGAATATTTGACAACACACGTAAATGCCACCATGCCTCGCAGGTTGTTGCTTGATCGGTGGTTAACGCTCTGTTCGCTGCTATCAATGGCAGTGTCCTGCTGACTTTCCTTTTATGTACCCTAAAGTTTGGCCCAATAATCACTTTGATTTGAACACCCAGTCTGCTCCCTTGGCCTGCGGCACGACACCGTGACCCGTTGTAAAGATGCTTTCCGCCCCATGTACCGAACGCTCCCCTTCAGCCGTGAACCGAGCCCACATCATCAAGGAAACATTGTCGCCAACGCTCAGCAGCGAGCCAGCCACCGGCAGCAAGGGCGGCTGCTGAACAACAGGCCTCTACCTGAACCGACCCGGAATAAACCCTGACCTCAACCACAGCAGCTATGGCAGCCCCTGTGCAAACGCACGCTATGCTCATAATGCAGCAGCCAAGGCACCCACCGAGCTACCACGGATCAATATTTTGAAATAGGAGACCTGGCTGCACCTATACCATCGAGTGACCACTTTGAACCAGTGCAACTCCGAAGAAAAGCTGCGTCACATGTACTTCTATCTGGAAGACGCAGCGAAGACCTGGTAGCGACATTACATTCCAGCACCGTTCCAGAAAGGTGACTGCCGCGCCACGGCGAGCCATGGCGCGAGCTAATAAGAGTAGCATCCCTGCTAGGTGCTTTTCTCACGACCACGCGCGACCTAGGTGCGAATTTGCGCGAACATCCTTAGGCATTTTAGTTCCTAGCGGTGCGCCCGCGCTGGCTGTAGCGGTGCGGGTATGTAAAGGCGCTGCTGGTTGTGTTATGTGTGTCTCAGCGCTTCCTCTATTTCGGTGTTGTGCGGCAGTTTCTATTATTGCGATATTAATCCTTGCGAATATGGTGATACTTGAGTGCTTACTGTTCTGTGTGGACGTTACTTCTGAATGCGCGGTGCGCTCTGACGCGCCTTAGTGAACGCTGTCACACGGGTACTTGCTGCATGTGGTCGCGCTACACTGTATTTATTCCGGACCGTGTAGCGGTGACTAATACCAGTTTTTCTCGAGAAATTTTGATCGCGCGCAACAACTTTGTCGCTGCTGCGCTGTACAGAATCGAGTTTGGCGCAGATGCCCTGACCGCGATCACAAGTGTCTGTATGACACCGTAGGTATGAATATCGCATTATTTCCGCTACTCGCACAGGTAGTCCAAGTAGCATCGAAAAAAAAACCTGTGACTGCGATATCCCCTGTCCTTGATCACATGTGAATGCTTATACCAAGTTAAACCGTTCAGTTCTGTACACTTTGGTGACCTCTACTTCTTTAGCTGATGCTTACATTACAACGCAAGAAAAAAGCAGTCTACTAATTAAACCAAAAATACGCAGAAACGGTGCATCATACTTAAGAAAGTCTCTAGAAAATATAAAACGTCTGAAAAGAAGCCAATATACATGTTCGGTCTTGCAAACAAGCTTATTGGTGACACTTTTGGCAAATTTTGTTGTTAGGGCTCTGCTTACATGAGCCGCAGTGGGCCACCGCATTATACATATATTGTATAATTGGTGTGTCAAGTGGTCACCTGTAAATTGCGATCTGCATAAAAAGCGAGTGCTTTGCCTTCCGCGAAACTTTGGCATGCTGACATTTTGCTTAACACCTAATTCTAAACCTCATCGTACATTGAAGGTGTCATCATTATCAGCCTGACTACGCCCACTGCAGGGCAAAGGCATCTCCCATGAATTGCCAATCAACCCTGTCTTGTGCTTTTCGTTGCCATGTTATACCTGCAAACGTTTTACTCTCATGGCCCCTCTAACTTTCTGTCTCCCCTTCGTGTGTTTGCCTTCGCTGGGAATCCAGTCAATTACCTTTATTAACCAGTGGTAATCCTGCCTACTTGCAATGTGCCCAGCCCATGTCCATTTCCTATTCTTTATTACAACTCTGATATCCTGAACCCTGGTTTGTTCGCTGACCCACTCTGCTCTCTTCTTGTCTTTTAAAGTTACACCTATCATTTGCCTTTCCTTTGCTCCCTGGGTCTTCCTCAATTTAAGCTCAACTCTCTTTGTAAGCCTCCAGGTTACTGCTGCGTAGGTAAATACTCGCAAGATGCAATTGTTGTATACCTTCCTCTTGGGGGTTAGTGGCAGATTACCATTCATGATTAGAGAATGCTTGCTGAATGTGATCAACCCTATCTTTATTCTTATAGTTACTTCACTCTCAAGGTTCGGCTTCACGGCTCCTACCTGTCCTAAGTTGACATATTCCTTTACAACGCCCAGTGTCTCTCCACCTATCGTAAAAGTGAAAGTGCTGTTTTCTGCCGAGACTGTAGCACATTACTTTAGTTTTGTGGACTTTCATTTTCAGGTCTACTTTTCTATTTTCCATGTTCAGTTCTGTAATCGTGAGCCGTGATTCATCTCCTAAGTTACTCATCGAGGCAATGTCATCGGCGAATCGCAGGATACTAAGATACTTTCCATTAACTGTTATTTCTAACTCTTCCCAAGCTAGGGTCCTGAAAACCTCCTGTAAGCATGAGATGAATAGCACTGCAGAGATTGTATCTATCTGCCTTACACTCTTCTTTATTGGAATTTTGCCGCTTTTTTTATGGCTGTGCATCCACTGTAGATTTTTTCCAGTATGTTTATGTAGCGTTCTTCGATGCCCTGATTCAGTAGTGCCTGCATTACTGCTGATGTCTTGACAAACTAAAACACCTTCTCCTACTCTACGAAGGCTATGTATAGGCGTTGATTGTATGTGAAGGTGTTGTTTGATATGTTTTTAGCAGACGATAACGCTAACATTATGGTACATTCCTCAGTGCAGTTAAGTGCGTATTATTTCAATCGGTGCATCTTCTTTTTATAATCTAGCAGTAATTTATTTTGGACAAAAATTATCAGATAAGGTCTTGTTGCTTTTCCCCACTTTATATAGCAAACTATTTAATAAAAGACCACATTTCATACATTATTAAAAGGACTAGGGCAGTGGAGGGCCTTGACACTTTGATCATGCACTATCATATTGCAATTTTCAACTGCAACTCAAAGACCACTGGCTGGCAGATTTAATGCATAATAAATTCTATTGTTGTAACATTTGTCTGTGTAAACTTTTGGTTGTGAAAACATTCTCAGACGATGGACAACAGCTGGTCCATTAGTTTTTAAAAAGCCCTCAAATGGTACTCCATGCCTACTGACTATAGCACAGCATAATAGTATTTGTCTAAAATATGTGGTCAATAGGTGCGAAACAACAGCTGCGGTATTTTAAGCAAGTTATTTGCAGTTAAATAACGCTGGAAACACTTGATCACAGCACTATTGGGATTCTGTCACCACGTACAGATGTTTTGTAAAAAAAGCCTTTGCTAGTCTGTGGCAATGAAATTTTAACGCCCTTCGCTAACACCAAGGAAAGTCAACTGTTTTTCTAGGTCTTAAAGTTTTTTGCTGGCCTACGAAAAACGTTATACTAAGCTCTAATTTTCCTCTTTATATAGCTTGTTTCCCATCTTTTTATAACCAACTGCTATTATCTGGACAATAAATGTCTAGAAATTCAAATACTTCTAAAGTCAAGATTGTCACAAATTATTCAGATATTCTTTAGCGTGTCCGGATGGTGTCATAAAATATTGAACTTCACTGTAATGATTATAGTATTTTTGCTCTTATTTAGTAGGTGCTGTTTCAAATGATATGCATTTGCACGGATTGTTAAACACATTAGAATTGATATATTAACAAACGCCTGAAATTAGTAAACAGAAAACTTGTATATTTCAAATGTGGTGTTTTATTCTATCTCATGAAGAGGGTACCACCATTCAGTAAAGCATTGCTGGTGATCTCCATAGTCATAGATATAATTGAATTTAAGTAATTAGTAATGAGGTTCCACTTTGTTGCATGTACATGTAGTAGCACCATACTTATCCTCTTCTTTATGCTTCTGCATTTCATTATAGACATTTGAACAAACCAGAAGTGTCGTATTATTATTGCCTGTCTATGTCATATTTCACTCTGACTTAGCATAGTATTTGATGCTAGATGCCAAAAAAGAGATTAAAATGTCACTTTTCCCATTCACCTTGAAGAGGTTTCTTTTTAAGCTATTGTTCAAGGCAGTGATGTTATTCAGCATTCTCCTGCAGAGCATATGAGCCATACTGTTTGTGTGTACAGGACGCTATACTATCGGTCGCATATACATGCTTTTTCGGTCTACACATGGAGCTTTAAAAATCATCAGTGTAAATGCGGCTGGCTTTATTTAAATATGAAATAGCGCAATTAACAAAAGAAAGTCTGTATCTCTAATCTGACCCTAAGGTGAAGGGAAATGGTACCGTACAGCCAGAGGTGGATCCAGCCAATCATTTTAGGGGGAGGGGGGTTGCTTAAAGTGACACTGGAGAGAGGGGCATGGTCGTTACTTTTTGTTTTTTACTAGCTTGAAAACTCTATCATAGCATAAATACTATCAATGTGTACTTAAAGTAATCCCAGTCATTTGTTCTAATTGGTGATAACAGGTGGATGGCAAGCACTTAAGACAGGGGGAGGGTACACTGACAGGGTTTGGGGTGGGGGCGATTGCCTGTAGCGCCCCCCTTCTCGATCCGCCACTGCGTGCAGTTCTGCACAAGATCACAGGTTTGATTCCGAACCTCAGGGGTCTCATTATAATAGTTGTAATATGTACTATTGCCCTAGTTCCATGCACTCAGGGAGATTATGAGGTCAATATGATTAAGCTTTAAAGTGAAACAGTGCATCTCATGACCATATTTCAGTTTTGCCACATCAAACCGTCGAACTTAATTCTATTCATTCTTCTCTAAACCAGCATAGATGTACAGTGCTTGCGAAATTCTGCTCCCAGTTTTTTTCATGTGAATGTGGGATTCATCACAAAACTTATGGCATTATTTAGCAGTGCAATTTTTTACATTTGTTCAAACCAGACGAGCTCACCAGGGAACATTTACTGCATGAGAGGATGTTTGAAACAGTTGGTTATGTGTTCAAGCTGGCCCATACACACACCTTTTGCAAATCAACAAAATTTCTTCATCTTCATTAGGCAAACTAATTCTATATAATTGTGCAGCAGTCATGCAGCTATACTGTCAAAGAAATAATATTTCAGGACAAATAGAAATGTTTAATAAAGGTTACTGACAAGAAAATGTAAAGTGAGGCGTCTGTCATATTCATATGGTGGTTTTGGGATGTTAAACCTTACATATCACCGAAAATGATAAGGTAACCTTGCCTGAAAAAGTTGCTGTTATTTACTACACACCTCAAGGATCAATATAAATTCTCTGCAAATAGAGACAAGTGCAAATCTAGAGAAAAGTGCATCCTAAAACCAAATGAGGAAGCACATAAGCATTAATGCCACTGAGCACTTTTACTAAATATCCAATCCAAGATTGCAGCAAAATAGGCTCCTGGAAACGTATGTGCTAGTAATAACAACAGAATGCTAAGCATGAGGTTTTTGATGCAGGAAAAATAAAGACATTATGAAAACGACCACATTTTCTATGCTGAAGCCAAGACAATGCTTTATTAGCAGTTTTTAAAATGCTTATCTTGCGTTTCGTTTCATTAATGTTCCTGACTTAGCTCGTTTTGCACTTGGCTGGAGTGCAGATTCATTTCCACCACTGTAACTTATCCTCCTTTGAGGTCCTTGGCAGCAGGTACACCTGCCTCTAACAGACATAGCTAATTACCCCATCTCATCCTTTATTTTCCTGTACAATTCATGCAGCAGCCTCTCTTTCCACTCCTAAGTAAAGGTGGCGGTAGGTAAGCTGTGCATGAATGAACTTCACTGCCTAACTCGGGCTACAATTCAAAGCCTACACTCTCAAAACAAACTGTAATAAGTGTGTACATTGTTCAGACTGCAGATATTTAAGCAAATTTGGTTGAAACACAAAAATATGAAAACAGGTGTGCATTTTTTCTGTAAAGTATTGCACAGTTGAAATAGTGTGAAGAAAACACTCGCAGATAGAGCAGCTGAATTGGTGGCAAGCGGATCTTGGTTGCCTCTTGTGCAGCCCTGGCAATGCTACGAAAAAAGCACATGCTATGTCTCCATTCCAACGTCAATCGCGAGTGGGCACTGTAAAATACAGAGCAAACGCCCCCTCCCCTCCCGCAATTATTTTTCACCCTGTTCTACACTATGGAATTCCGCAGCAGCAGCTTTTTGGAACCAAAGTTCTGAGAGTCCCTATATGTGCGCTATATTTTTAAACACTTTTACAATGTGATGCCTCGAGGCTGCATTTTGAGTTCCCAGGACACACTTCTCATGAAAAGGAAATTCACAAAACAGTATGGATGGGCTAAAGCTTTAATGGCAGACATTCTCAAATCATAAAAGGCAATTTACAACTGTCCCTAAAGCAGAAAGTGGTCAACTGTTGTATGCTGTGAGTACTAACTTATGGTGCAGAAACTTGATTGATAGTAAAAAAAGAGAAAATAAAAAAGTTCAGAAAAAATTAAAGACTATGCAAAGTAGAAAAAGAAAATGGTTAGCATAACATAGAGTTATTAAAAAAGCAGAGCTAAAGAGAGAACAAACAGGGCTAGATGACATTCTAGCTGACATTAAGAAAAAAAAGGGTGGGCCTGGGCAGATCAAGCAATGTGAGGGAGAGACAAGTGACCAGTTAGAGAGATTGTGTAGCTACGAAAATATGGGAAAAATAACTGAGAAAGGCAGAAGGCTAGATGGGATTTGCATGCATTAGGTCGAATAACCTTGCACAGGGTTGGGAAAATTGTAGCTAACTGGGAGAAGCATTTGTATAGCATTGGGCATAAAGAAAGGCTGGTATACAAGAAGAGCATGCGTTATCAAGCTGTTGCACATCGCATGTTGGTTTCAATACCAACAGGTTATTGAACTCGCATCGCAGTGCTACTGCTTACGTATTGTAGTTCCACTACCAACTGCTTTTCGACATGTTTCTAGCAACGTTGAAACATATCTGGAATATTTACAAGAACCATGTACAGTCATGTCCCCGACTCTGTAGAGTGCATCTGCAGCCAGGCTTAATCCGTGGTACCTTGGAGAACTTGTGGGCTCCGACGTGGTGTGCCCAGGAGCACGCGTGACCTAATAGACGTGCTGGGCTGCTTTGAACAAGAGTGACCACATTGAATGGTGTGCCTGTTTAACTCACTGAGAAATGTTCACATTGCAGAAAGTGTACGCTATGTACTCAACAAAGGCCCAAAATTTAGCCACGAACCTCGGTTGCTGGCTCACTACTTACTGGCATTGCACCGACGAGCTGCGGCAAAAGTCGATGTCGCAGTTTGGGACTATTGCTTACAAAACAATGTCTAAGGTCTGGCAAGAACAGGCGGAAAACACTTTTCGTCTGTAGGATACGTTGGTGGGTGTTGTCATTCTTCAAGTGGAACACTTTGTGCCCATTTCAAGTGGATAAAAGTAGTGGCTTCGTAGTAATGAATTTAGATTTGTGTAACTTTCAAGGCAAGACAAGCAGTCTACATGAACATCGTCAGGTTAAAAGTCATCAAAACAAGAGTTTTGAAAAGCAAGGTAGTGGCTCTGAGTAAAGACTTGGAACTTGCACAACTAGCAGAGTCTATTGGAACCTGAACTTGGCAACGTTTAACGCTAGAACATTATCTAGTGAGGGAAGTCTAGGTGTACTATTACAGGAGCTAGAGGGTGTTAAATGGGATATAATAGGGCTCAGTGAGGTTAGGAGGACAGATGAGGCCTATACGGTGCTACAGAATGGGCACCTTCCTTGCTATCGGGGCTTGGCAGACAGAAGAGAACTGGGAGTGGGGTTTCTAATTCACAGAAACATGGCTGGCAACATAGGGGAATATTATAGCATTAATTAAAGGGTGGTAGGTATCGTAATTAAACTGAATAAAAGATACAAGATGAAGATAGTACAGGCTTACGCGCCTACATCCAGCCATGATGACGCTTCAGTTAGAAGCTTCTATGAAGACGTGGAATCGGCATTGAGTAAGGTAAAAACACAGTATACTAAAGTGATGGGCGACTTTAATGCAAAGCTAAGGAAGAAGCAGGCTGGAGACCAGGCAGTAGGAGATTAAGACATCGGCACTAGAAACGCCAGAGGAGAGCTACTGGTAGAATTCGCCGAACGCAATGATTTACGAATTTTGAATACCTTCTACCGAAAACGAAAAAACCGCAAGTGGACATGGAAGAGCCCTAATGGCGAAAATAAGAACGAAATAGACTTCATAATGAGTGCACACCCAGGAATCGTGCAGGATGTGGAAGTGGTTGGCAAGGTACGATGCAGTGACCATAGAATGGTACGGTCTCGAATTCGCCTAGACATGAAGAAGGAATGACAGAAACTGATACGCAAGAAGCCAATCAATGTCCTAGCACTAAGAGGGAAAGTACAGGAATTCTGAATGTCGCTGCAGAACAGGTACTCGGCTCTTAGTGAGGAAAGCAACCTTAGCGTAGATACAATGAATGATAATCTGACGTGTATCATTACGGAGTGTGCAGCAGAAGTTGGAGGCAGGGTAGTCAGACAGGACACTGGCAAGCTTTCCCAGAAACGAAGAACCTGATTAAGAAGCGTCCAATCATGAAAGTGTCAAGTAAAACAGACAAAAAAGAACTGGCAGAGCTTTCGAAGTTGATTAATAGACGTAAGGTATGCAATGTAAGAAGGTATAACATGGAGAGAATTGAACACGCTCTGAAAAACGGAGGAAGCGTCAAAGGAGTTAAGAGGAAACTTGGGATAGGCAAAAGTCGGATGTATGCACTAAGGGACAAAGAAGGCAAAGTAACTACCAACATGGATAGGATCGTTAAAATAGCAGAGGAATTTTACAGAGATCTGTACAGCAGCCGAGACAACCAAGACCCTAATACTATAAGATGTAGCAGTAATCCAGATGACACCCCACCAGGAATGATAGAAGAAGGCAAAAAAGCGTTGGAGAGCATGCAAAGAGGCAAAGCTGCTGGTGAGGATGAGGTAACATCAGATCTGCTGAAAGATGGAGGACAGATTATGTTAGAAAAACTAGCTACCCTGTTTACGAGGTGTCTCCAGACGGGAAGAGTACCAGAGTCTTGGAAGAACGCTAACATCATGTTAATACATAAGAAAGGAGATGACAAGGACTTGAAGAATTACAGGCCGATCAGCTTGCTCTCTGTAGTATACAAGCTGTTTACAAAGGTAATTGCTAACAGAGTAAAGAAAACATTAGAATTCAACCAAGCAAAGGAACAAGCAGGATTTTGAACAGGCTACTCAACAATTTACCGCATCCATACTATCAATCACGTAATAGAGAAATGCTCAGAATGTAACCAACCACTATACATAGCCTTCGTAGATTACGAGAAGGCGTTTGATTCAGTAGAAACATGAGCCGTCATGCTGACATTGCGGAATCAGGGCGTAGATGAAATATATATAAACATTCTGGAAGAAATCTACAGGGGATCAACTGCTACCATAGTGCTTCATAAAGAAAGCGACAGAATACCAATAAAGAAGGGTGTAAGGCACGGGGACACAATCTCCCCAATGCTATTCACTGCGTGCTTACAGGACGTTTTCAGAAGCCTAGAATGGGAACAGTTAGGGATAAGAGTTAATGGAGAGTACCTCAGTAACCTGCGCTTTGCCGATGACATTGCATTGCTGAGTAACTCAGATGACGAATTGCAACTCATGATTACGGAGTTAGACAAGGGGAGCAGAAAGGTGGGTCTTAAAATTGATCTGCAGAAAACGAAAGTAATGTACAACAACCTCGGAAAGGAGCAGCGCTTTGCGATAGGTAATAGTGCACTTGAAGTTGTAAAAGACTATGTCTACTTAGGGCAGGTAATACCCGCAGAGCCGAACCACGAGATTGAAGTAACTAGAAGAATAAGAATGGGGTGGAGCACATTCGGCAAGCACTCTCAAATCATGACAGATAGATTGCCGCTATCCCTCACGAGCAAGGTATATAACAGCTGTATCTTGCCAGTACTTAGCTATGGAGCAGAAACCTGGAGACTTACAAAGAGGGTTCAGCTTAAATTGAGGACGACGCAGCGAGCAATGGAGAGAAAAATGGTAGGTGTAACCTTAAGAGACAAGAAGAGAGCAGAGTGAATTAGAGGACAAACGGGGGTTAAGGATATCATAGTTGAAATAAAGAAGAGGAAATGGACATGGGCCGGGCATGTAGCGCGTAAACAGAATAACCACTGGTCATTAAGGGTAACTAACTGGATTCCCAGAGAAGGGAAGCGGGTTAGGGAGAGACAGAAGGTTAGGTGGGCAGATGAGATTAAGAAGTTTGCGGGTATAAATTGGCAGCAGCAAGCACAGGACCGGGTTAACTGGTGGAACATGGGAGAGGCCTTTGTTCTGCAGTGGATGTAGTCAGGCTGATGATGATGATGATGATTGCATACTGCAGCTAGCAAAAAGAACACCCTTTCTGTGTTTGCTACGGCCAAGACTCATAAGCCGGGTGTTTCATTCAGGACAATTGTGAGTGATTGAGGCATCTGGCAGAACATGATTAGTCAGTTTTTAATGAAGCGGCTAGACTCAGTTGCCATGAGAGACCCGTTTTAAACTGAAAATTTCTCATGCATCATCCACTTTCTTCAAAGAATCCTTTGATGGGTACTTGTTCTTGGTAGATGTTGAGGACTCTATTTATTCTGTCCTGCACGGTGAATTGTTTTTCTAAATAAGAAGTTGCACAGACGAGAGTGGTGTGGTTGCCTTCAGAAATACACTGGCATGGCAGTATAAGCTTTTATGGCCCTTCCCAAGTTTTATGTTAAAGGTAGCTCGTATGTTGCTCCTGTGTTGTGCAATTTGTTATGTTTGACCGTAATTGCTTTTATTATGTTCCACCAACATTTTAATTTGTGGAAGGTTTTGGAAGTTCTTACGTATGATGATAATTTTTTATTATTGTAAAGAAACTAACCACCATCACATATTATTCCATTGTTAACAATGTTCTAGCAGGCTTTCGCAGACCGAAAAAGGATTGGTGTGTACACATGAGTTGAATGCTTGTGTCTTTCCGCAGTTTTTGGCTTAGCGTATTACCTTGCAGAGTCGTCACGGCTGTTGGCTTTTTTGTGTAGGTGCGCTGAAAAATTGCTTGCATATGAGTTGACGCATTCCAAAACTGTGAAAAAGACCATAGCTAAACAATGCCCAGAATACGCATGTGCAGGGTCGTGCTCACAAGTTATGCAGAAGACTTTTCAAAACCGATTGGACAGGTTGTCTTTGGTTGATTTCCTTCGCATGCTCCTTAACGCTGTAGCTGAGTCGCTCGACCACACTATCAAGAGAGAACACCACGGTACTGGGGTAGAGCAAGAGCGCAGAACAGTGAGACCTGAGGTTGTACCGCGTATGCACCGAGCTGCACACGACCTAAAAATGGTTGCAAACAGAGATGGTATGCCGATTCTTTTTTCTGTGCCACAAAAATCATCTCAGCTTTCTCATGTATACCGTATGATGGAAGCAACAAAGGCACGCCAATTATGCACAAAATGTGTCAAAGTGGTCGTTTATGAATTTGCACTATCCTACGGCAAACGATGAACGTTGGCCGGGCAAGAATATGCGTGAATGAGCATGCACAGAAACGTGAGCTTTTGTTAAAAGATGAAGATGGGGCACATTTGCTGACACAATGCGATTCTCATACGTGTGAGCCGTACCTGGATAAGGTTTGAATTATTGGCAGAAGCAGGGACACAACTACTCGAGAATGCATGGTTGAATTTTGTATAAAATCACGAGGTAAATAGGTATCAGCGATACTTTGTCTTTCTGGTAGGTAGAGAACAAGTTCACAGATTGTGATTAGTTAGTATGCTCTCAATTTGAGCCAAGCTTACTTCACACATGTGTGCCTATAATTTTAATGCAGGATATGGTGAATAAACTGTCAAAACTTTGAGCTTCCTTAGACCCCTTTTGTCCTTATTTGGTCATTTAAAACAGCCATATCTTTGTGGCTTCTACAAGAACATGGACCGATTAGAATAGCAAAGAGTACTTCCAGCCTGACCTTTGTGTCTTAAAAATCCGTAGGGGCCAATTTCACATAGAGGGCACCGTATCTGGGTGATGCAGACTAGGGAGACATGAGGCTATGACAAGTTACTGATATGCAATGTCAGGAAGAATGAATGCAGTGATTGTGCGAGCATTCCAAGCTAGGAAAAGGCTAAGAGTGACCAGTGCCTTCTGTCGCATAAGCCATGAAATAACAAAAGCAACCACTGTCACCTTTGCCACCATCTGGAACGTAAAAGCGCTACCAAAGGATGCAGTCATTGTTTTTCTGCACAGGCTTACGGCTTGCAGCTCCAAAAAGTAAAGTGAGGGCGCATAAATGCTTCATTGTGGTAGTGTCAGAGCGTATACTGAAATCTATTTCAGAAAAATTATCAAAAAAATCACTGCTTTTTTACATTGTCATTTTAAAAAACTTTGAATTGGTCTGAAGACAACATTACATTCAAGAGATTTCTTCTGGTGAAAGGAAATTCTTCACTAAATTAGAAACTTCGTAAGATGGTTTTGCCAGATCGAGTTTTATTAGTATTTATTAGTAACAATTACACAGTGGGGAGCCATGAAAATTCGGTAAATGGTTGTCGGGTGCTGGAGATGACGTTTCGGCAAATGAAGTTGTCTTAAAAGGCTCAACAAAATTTTGAGAAATTCGTTGATTACAAGAACCATATAACTCTATTGTTGTGCCTATCCCAAGAAATGAAGTTATTTATAATAAAGAGGAGCCGAGAAATGTAACTTGATGCTATTTAATATTGCGCACACGCACCAACGAAGACCAAAAGCTAGTATCGTGCACTGACTACTAAGCGGGGACAAATGTGCTAATCTGATAGTGAAGTAAACATCACATTCTTTTCATTAAAAAATAACAAGCAGGAAAACTAGTAATAAGACCCAAAATGACATTGTTCTTCCGAAATGTCCTTCAATTTTACATGTGATACTTGATTTAGCAAGACCGAACACATACATGCGCTTGAACATATTGTAACACAGGGCAGGTCTACGCAGACACTAGAGAAGGGACAAATCGCTCTTGTACCCGCAGAGTGGTGCGCTGTGTTGAAATATGTTAAAGTACTGTCACCAACTGGCCCAGCATTCAGTGCTTTTGTGTACATGTGCTTATTTGCGGACGTCCCGATATTACATGCCTAGCTACCTCGTATGATGCATCTTTTCTGTATATTGTTGATAGAATAGCTTTGTATATGTAGTGAAATGTATTTGTAGCATGCTAGTCTACTGACGCAACCAGCAGCCAAGATTGACTGATTGATATGTGGGGTTGAACGTCTCAAAACCACTATATGATTATGAGAGACGCCGTAGTGGAGGGCTCCGGAAATTTCGACCACCTGAGGTTCTTTAACGTGCAGCCAAATCGGAGCACACGGGCCTACAACATTTCCGCCTTCATCGGCCAGCAGCCAAGAAGCTAGAGACCACAAGTGCGCACACAAAGGGTTTGAGCATTCGCACGTGCGATCATACCGGTGTCATACGGGCACTTTTTATTCCAATCAGCAAGGGCGTCTGCGCCAAATCCTTCCGGCGCAGCAGCGACAGACCTGTCGATTTCGATCAGAAGTATTCAAGTGACACCAGCATTAGTCACCGCCAACTGCCCAAACTATTCGGATCAAATACGGTGCAGCCGTGATCTAACAGCGATATAAAAGGGTACGACATAGCAAACAAGAACCCGTCTGACAGTGGTGTTGTCAGTACAGTGTGTCAGACCTTAAATCTCATTCGGAAATATGTCTGCACAAACATGATCACGCCTACGCGGGTGTAATTCTACGCTACGGCTCGCATAAACCAGCCAACAGTAACGTATCATCAAATGAGCAGGAAAGTAAGTTTGTCAAACAAACCACAACACAGCACACTCAAGACAGCCAACACTTGAGCATATCACATCGACGCGGGATGTTGGTCGTTCAACGCTACCGCTTGCTCGAAACACCCATGGCGCTCGATCTTCCCCCTTTGAAAGATCGGTCGGGCGAGAATCACTGCCACATCACCAGATTCGCAAGGAATAATACAACAATTCATACACACCGCCGCACAACACCAAAATAAACCTTGACCAAACTAGTGGAAACGCTGACAGTCGACGTCGGCGCACCGCTAGGGACTGAAGCGCCTAGGGATGTTCGCGCGATTTGGATGCCTAGGCAGCGTGCGGTCGCCAGAAAAGCACCCAGGGCGCGGCCACTTGTATAAGTTCGCGCCATGACTCGCCGTGGCACTGCAGTCACTGTGTGCAACGGTGCTGGAATGTAATGTCGCGACCTGGTATGAGAATCAGGAGTCTCCATTGCAAATCTGGCATCTTTTCGGCGGCGCATTCCTGGAAACCTCTAAGAACGTCACCCTCAGAGGGTCGCTGCTTTGTTGAAGACCTGCGTGCAGCTACTGAACGAAAATATGACCATTTTTACAGAAATGACCCGCCTGTTCCTGCACACCAACTGCGCCGTGGCTGCTGAGAACAAGAAGCTCCAGCATCTCGTACGAAGTGTCAAACAGGAGCTGTTTGCGCGAAATGCTCACTATCCACCATAGAGTGTCGACGAATTACTGACGGAGGCAGGAACAATAGACAAGGCCCTTGAGATGAGGATGAGGCAGTACAACCGCCGCCTTTCGACGACAGGATACGCCGAAGTTCAGGCCCTTAGTTTTGACGGCTAGCGCGAGACCATCCGTGTAGTCGTATACGTGAGGAGCTGCGTGAGATTTTTCCGCAATCACAACATTGACTGGGGTCGATCACTGATGTTGTTCGTCAAGACATCCTGCAAGTGTTGGGAATTTCCGGACCGGCTGCAGCGCCATCTGGAGGCTATGAGCTACTTCGCTCTAGTTCGCTGCAACGTTCCTCCAAAGCCGTGTCAGGAAACTTCTCTCTGCTGTTCCACCGCCACCGCCAACGTCGCCTTACCGCCCACTTGCTGGCCAGCCATATGCTCCAAAGAAGACGCGTAATTGGCGTGTAGCGCCACTGACGCATTGGGCTGGTGCCACGAAGAAAGAAGAGCAGTGCACGGCAGCAAGGTGGGCGCAAGGGGTGCAGAAATGAGAGAAGTCATTTTGTCTTTCGCTCTAGCGACAGAAGTACCTGTCAGTTGGCTTTTCTCATTCCACAATTAGTAAACGCAGACGTTTGCATCAATAACCAACTTGTGCGTGATCAAACAAAAAGACGCGGAGCCATGTAAATTACCGGCAACTAACGTTCGCAAGACTCAAAAGACTCGGCGCTCGCCGACACGGATTCAACCGTTACAGTGGTTTCGAACACTAATCAACTGCCACAGATCCAGAAACGGAATCTGTCGGCATGGTTCATTCAAGCAGAGGCGCGTTGGAATTCTCACTTCTCACGGATTACGTGTAGGTGTCTTCGACGAGCTCATGACGAGGTTTCTGGCCTTGTGCATTTGTTTGCGCATGCCCTACCGGTGTAACCTTATGACCTAATCAAGGCCGCTATACTAGACTGCACGGCTTTCTCGGATACTCTCAGATACTCTCAGTGAAATAAATCGGACATAAACGGCCAAACGAGCTCTTCCGTCGATTCCTTATTTTTAACGCCACGCGCTTCCGCCACAGATAGCGCATTCGTACGTGAGATAGTCCTTAAGCACTTTCCCACCCAAGTCCGAATTGTGCTGGCCAGTGCTTTAATGTGGAATTTGTCAGAGCTTGCTACGTTGGCTGACAAGGTTATGAAAATTACCAATCCACTCCCCTTGGCTGAAGCTGCGCTTCCGAGTTCAACATCGCATGCCGTCAACCCTTCGCTGACAAACCTGCCCGAGCTAGCATGGACATCAATTGCTGTTGCTGAGTTTTGCGATAGACTGGAGAAGCTCCTCGTTGTCACCACGCGGAGGAGTGTTTCTCCTTTTGAAATCGACGATATCGTTTCCTTTTTTCTCAACGCTGCATATCCATCAAGCGCCAGCGCAACGATCGAGCACACCATTCTGACACCTGCTGGTATCACCGTAGTTTCAGTACCCATGCATGTCGCTGATTCTTCCCTTCTGCCTGGTCGGAAAACCGTTCGGTTGACCGCTAGCGGTGACAAGCGGTCATGCGCTCACACCATGTCGCCTCTTCTATGGCAACGACAAGGTCACTGGGCAAGGATTTCTAAGCGACAACGGCGAACAGGTCAGCATTTTGCCTGCTACACGTATGAATCGTCCCGCTGCTCTAATGCTGTTTTTGCAAGCTGTGAATGGAACACGCATTGCAGGTTTTTTGACAACGCTCGCTTACACTCAACCTCGCATTACAGAGACAATTTTACTAGTTGTTCTTGGTCGCAGACGTTTTTCTGCCATTATCAGTGCTGCTTTCCTCACCAAACATGGCCTAATTGTCGAAATCAAGCGACAACATCTGCTAACGTGGTTGCTTGGGCGAGTTGGTACGACATAATTTACTTAAAAAACAGCGCCAATATCGAGGGACAAGGGAAAGAAGGAGACAGACAGCGGCACTGATTTACAACAAGATTTATTTGCTAGAACCGCACAATATCTACTTGGGCAGTATCTGTGGATTCTGTTTTGTTTGTTTTGTATTTTTCTCTTTTTTGCCAGATACTGCCCAAGTATATATTGTGCGGTTCTAGCAAATAAATCTTGTTGTAAGTCAGTGCCGCTGTCTGTCTCCTTCTTTCTCTTGTCCCTCGTTATTGGCGCTGTTTTTTAAGTGAACGTCTACTCGACGCGACAACTTACCTCTCCGTGAAAGACACTGCTGCAGCGGAAGCCCCAGATTTAGCTCTCTCTTGCACTATGGTTTCCAGTGAACTTTCACGGCTTTGGTACAAGAATTCCAGGATATCACCGCACAACCCAATTGAAAAAAACCAGTGTGTCATGAAGTAAGTTACCACACCACAACTTCTCGACCTCCTGCCTTTTTTCGACTATATCGGCTTGCTCAAGACAATGTCAAAGGTATTCGAGCAGATTCTGAACAAATGCTGGAATTAGGAATTATTTGTACATCCACAAGTTACTGGGCAGCTGCACTCCACATACCTAAGAAATCGGGTGACTGCAGCCCATGACGAGTCTACCAATCCCTAAACACTAAGACAATTTCGAAAAGGTACCCACTACCCAACATACAAAATTTTACCGCCGCTATGCACGGCGCCACCATCTTTTCGAAGACCGGCCCTGTCCGCGCCCACGACTAAATTCCTGTGACTGAGTCTCATATGCCAAAAACAGCCATTACGACACCTTTCGAACTTTTTGAGTTTTAGCGAATGCCGTTTGGTGTCAGGAACACCACTCAGCCATTTCAACGTTTCATAGACACATTCAGGCGTGGCCTACCCTTTGTCTTCGCGTATGTTGACCACTTATTGTATAGGGTGTCCGTCCTATGTACGGCTGACACAGAAGCCTAGCTATTGTTCCTGCCGCACACAGTCACCGTGCAGGATTAAAAAGCCACTTACTATGCCCCGTACCAAACTTTAGTTAGACCGTGGAAGTTGTGGAGTGTCCGATGAGGAATACTTTACCACAAATTTTTTATTGTGTTCATTACAACCTGAGAAATCTCTTTTACAGAAGCGGTGCGAAGGAAGGAGGAGATGAGGCGAGCTCTAAACCCTTGCCGCTTCTCCGCGTAGCCTTCGCAAGCCAAATATCTTCCTTAATTTCTCCGGCATCCGAACAATAGGTCATGTGCGCATGACGTGCCCGAACAAGCCCAACCCCCGTGCACGCGAGCAGTGGTTTTTTGTTGTTGTTGACCAGCGTTGTTTTGAGGTCTACTGTCTGTTTCTGCGGGTTGGTTTGCAAACGCTAGCCCAAACGCGATAGAATAGATGACCACAATGAGTGCGCTAGTGCGAAGGAGAATTCCACGGCTGGCTGCTCGATGCGTTGACCACCGCGGCCGCGGGGACACGAACGCATGCAAAACACCGGCACAATATTTCCGCATCTCGCTGCAGCTCATGGGAAAAAATGAAGAAAAAGAATGCTCACATTCTGTAATTGCATCTCATTATTTATTCAAACATTTCTTATTCTCTTCCAGCACCAAATATATAAACGACGCATGTTGCGTTAAATAATTTTTGCCATGAGACGTGGTATACTGTTGGCAATGTCCAAGCATAGTCGTGAACGCAGAGGACCAACGTCACTGCATTGCGGTGTACGTAGGGCCTTTCGTACGCGAACGTCATGCCCTCATTCTCTGGGTGGGCGCGCGCGAAAGGAAGGGGAAACAGCGCTCATCTTGAAGTGTGACCCATTTCCACGGCACGTAGTGTTGCCAATTTTGGCAGACGTGATCATGAAGGCCTAATTCAGGCATTGCGCTTGTAAGCTCAAAGTTGTTAAACATGGTGAGTGGCCCTTTAAAATTCCCTGTTCGTAGAATAAGTCATCACAGCTTCACGAATTCGGGTGAATAAGGCAACAGCCTAGGTCAGCAAACACACTTTATGGCTATACTTTAGCAATTGCGCGTAAATGTCCTGCAGACAGACTAGGTACGCAGCAGTAACAAATCCACGTCTTTCCTGATCAAGGGGAGGGGGAGTAGCCCTCTTTGTTCAAAATCGTCATACGTACTCACAGCTATCGTTGATACCATTCAGTTTCCCTGAAATTGAATTTTTATTTATCAGACTCGACTGTTCTCTTGTTGTTGGCGCACTTTATCGGCCTTCAAACTCACCCATAGCCGCCTTCTTAGACAAGCTTGAAATTATCTTTTTTTACTTAGCGTATCACAATGACCAAGTAATTATCGTTGGGGATACCAACTTTAATATCCTTATTAAAACTAATAACGAATACACATATCTGCTAGAGTCCTATATTTACTTGAACCTACTTACCGCTTCTACGCTACAAACGGCTAAATCTGGAACCAAACAGACCATATTTTAACAAATGTACCCTCACATGCCAAGGCTGACGAGCATGATGTGCCCATTTCAGATCACCACCTATTTCCGTGACTATAAGAGATCTGATCCAACCAAAGCCACAGAAAACAGCACCTTCAACTAGAATCGACTATGCTTTAGCATGGAACAATCTTTTGTCACTAGAAACCAATTTAATATACAAGGACGACGTTAACGTAGCATTCTGTGATTTGATTGACATTCTTACTAGCATCATAGTCAACAGTTGCAAAACCATATCTACTAGGTCTTAGTAGGAACAACTGTGCCCATGGATGACTGATTACATCCTCTCCCCCCTAAAACAAAAATGCTACTGGTATCATAAATGGAAAAAGAATAAACACAAAGGGTATTACCTGCGTAAATACAAAAGGATGCGTAATGAATCAGTGTCGGATATTAAATTACGCAAAAAATTTATTATAGCCGTCTTATACAGCACGCAAATGGTAATACTAATAAAAATATGGGAAATAGTAAAAGAGGTTACTGGCAACAACCCAAAACAGCAGCTTCTTCCCGACTGCATAGACGCAAGTATTGTTGACAGGTTTAATCTATAATTCATGAGCATCGACCCTGCCTTAGCAGCAAAATTTGACAATTCGACGGAGTACCGCTTTCACGGACACTCTTTACCCAACACTTTCTGTATGTATGATATTGAATCCAAGGATATTGAAGCTGTTGTATTAGACATGTCGACGAATAAGGCTGCTGGACTAGACCGAATCACAGTGTGGTTTCTTAAGGAAAACATATATATCCTGTGCCCTATCTTATTTAATATTTTCAATCATTTTCTGCATGCCTCTACGTACCCATGTTCTCTAAAAAAAGCTAGGGTCGCACCAATATACAAAGACGGAGAGCCCACTGACCCATATAGTTATCGGCCAATATTTGTGCTAAGCGTCCTTAACAATCTATATGGGAAACTTCTTGCAGCCCGAATACATAAATTCCTAGATAGATTACCACATACTTTGCCCACAACAGCACGGTTTTCGTTCCGAGCACTCAACATCAATCGCGGTGCTGTCTTTAACACAAGCAATTAACTCCGTCATAAACAATAACAAACTGGTGGCTGTCATGTACTTAGACCTAAAAAAAAGCATTCGACACCGTAGATCACTCCATACTCTTAGGCAAATTAAAGCACTACGGTTTAGGGGTACATCGTTTGACCTATTCTCCAGTTATTTTCGCGACCGATACCAGATAGTTCGCATCTACAATATATGTTCTTTGCCTCAACGTATAGAAACTGGTGCTCCCCAAGTATTCGTCCTTGGGTCCTCATTCTTCTTTATGTATATAAACGATCTGCCATTATCCTTACAGTGCTCCGACGTTCTGATTTACGCTGATGACACAGCTATAATTATTACAGGTAACAATATCGAGGAAGTTGAAACTGAAACAAACTCGGAGTTATCAAGAATTTCCAAATGGTTATGTGCCAAGGAATTAACAATTAATACCAAGAAAACTTAATATACAATTTGTCATTCTCGTAACAAGACCGTAAATGTTAACTCCATCAATATAACTATCGACAACCACTCTCTTCTTCATGTAACCTCTTACAAATACCTTGGCGTTTACTTCGATAACCACTTAAACTAGTAAAACCACATAACGGAAGTTTGCACTAGGTTGGCGTCCGGATGTTATCCTTCACTGCAGGTCCGTAACTACTTCGATAGAGACATTTTACGAACATTATACTTCGCATTCATCCACTCTCACAATACATACTGCATTGAATCTTGGGGATGAACTTATAAGACTTACCTCGAACCTATTCGAATATTACAGAAATGATCTCTAAAAACACTACCATACTCTAAGCATGATAGTCCGAGTAAACCACTGTTTAACGACATGCAAATTTTATCTTTTGACGCATTGCGTAAAGCAAAGACAGCCTGCTCCGTAAATAATATCATACGGCACAACAACCCTTTCGGTGCATCCTTGTTCTACACTACTTCTCGGCCCACTAGAAATGCTGCGTGTGGTAGCTTCAATATGCCCCCCACAAACAACGCGTATGAGGAGCGTCAGCTGCCATTTATAGAAGCAAAAAGAAGGAACAGCTTGCGCCTAAAATAAAGAAAGCACAAAATTTGAACACTTCTTTAAAAAATTTTATCTATGCTTGAATGATGCGAGCTAACTGTGATTTTTTGTGTCCTGGCATGTCGCGATGCAGTCACAGAAACATCATACGAGCCGGATGGTTATTTGGTGTGTGCAATTTTCAAAATGCGTACCGCTGCTCCGGATTGTGAATCTTGTTGTGGCCTAGCAACGAATGATGTATTTGTATTGCATTTGGGAATACGCATTATGGTATTATTGACTACTTAATATGTATATGAGTTGTCTTGTTCATGTTATAATGTTCACTTTAGTGGTTTGCTTGCGTTGTTGCACCTTTCGACACTATTGCGATTATGGTTTTTATTGTCATTTGGCCCGAAGATTGCATGCTAAAAAAGCTTGTAATAGTACTGTACAACACCCTGTGTTTCTGAGTGTTAGTTTCTTTTTTATGTAACAGTAAGCCTGCATCACTGTATACATTTTCTTTTTGGACCCAGGACTAGCCTTTCGTTACGGGTCCAAGCAGTATGATGATCTTTTGTGTTGTATGATCCAACATATGAAATAAATTTAGAAAAAATCAAAAAGTAAGATAAGAATGGTGTTGACGCCTACACTTCGGTCATTGCCGTCCTTGGCTCGCAAGAGGTTCCAGGTCCGTCCTTCTTCTGTCAAAGCCGGTGTCATAGAGAGCACCCGGCTGTCAGAGCGCTGGTTTTCTTCACCTTTCCCGTTTCTCTTCCCTGACGACAAGTTCCTTCGCTGAGAGAGGGGAGACCCATTTCATGCATCAGGAAAGGAGGATCGCGAGCGCCGGCCGCACGGGCGTTCCATACCTTCGCAGGAACCTTTATTGCATCGTGTCTCTAAGGGCGAGTCATGTCCCCGCAGCGAGTTTACAAAGGCGAGTGGATAGACCCCCTTCACAATGCACTGTGCCAGGTGGCCTCACGAGGCTTTCGAAAGCTGCACGCTCACTGGTTCGTGTGTATATTCACCATTAAACATGGCTGCGCCCTTGACGATGCCGCAGGGTTCATAACTTCGTGCATCCGGTGCGGGCACAGCTGATGCCGACACTGTGGACGAAGGAGAGAACAAAGTTGACATTCGCACGCGCACTGGAAAAACCCCTCACGTTGAATGGGAGTACGACACTGTCAAGTAGTTGGTGCTACCAAGATGCTACAGAAACGTTGTGCAGCACGCCTGTGTTGACGCTGCCAAAAGTCTCGTCGCTCCGTTTGCAACGATCGCCGAAAGCGTCGATGTCGGCGCAGATATACAGTGAAAAAGCAAAGATGGCGTTTGTAAGAGTTTATGTGCGGACTATATAAGAATATCCGTAACTCGGTGAGCCTTTTTGCAGCTTAAAGAGCCGATGTCGGAGCACTTCAGTGCCTACGTCGCGCACGTCACTTGATTGGTTCAAATTGCGCTCACTTTAGCACATCTTAGGCTTCTCGTAGTGAATGCCCTTGCTACTGAATACTATAGCGATGAGAACTGAGAAGCACCAATTTGTAGCAGCACCTCGATAGACTTGCAAATAAATATCTTCATAGGGTCACTCTATAAACACGCGAAGCGATTCCGGTTACATAAGTACCGAGGGGCCACGCTATTATTAGAAGAGAAAGATGCGGGTGACTGCGTATTTCTTTGAGGCCAACTAAACTTCAAAATATCCTGTCATCATCATCATCATCATCATCATCAGCCTGACTACGTCCACTGCAGGACAAAGGCCTCTCCCATGTTCCGCCAGTTAACCCGGTCCTGTGCATGCTGCTGCCAATTTATACCCGCAAACTTCTTAATCTCATCTGCCCACCTAACCTTCTGTCTCCCCCTAACCCGCTTCCCTTCTCTGGGAATCCAGTCAGTTACCCTTAATGACCAGCGGTTATCCTGTCTACGCGCTACATGCCCTGCCCATGTCCATTTCTTCTTCTTGATTTCAGCTATGATATCCTTAACCCCCGTTTGTTCCCTAATCCACTCTGCTCTCTTCTTGTCTCTTAAGGTTACACCTACCATTTTTCTTTCCATTGCTCGCTGCGTCGTCCTCAATTTAAGCTGAACCCTCTTTGTAAGTCTCCAGGCTTCTGCTCCGTAGCTAAGTACCGGCAAGATACAGCTGTTATATACCTTCCTCTTGAGGGATAGTGGCAATCTACCTGTCATAATTTGAGAGTGCTTGCCGAATGTGTTCCACCCCATTCTTATTCTTCTAGTTACTTCAATCTTGTGGTTCGGCTCTGCGGTTATTACCTGCCCTAAGTACACATAGTCTTTTACAACTTCAAGTGCACTATTACCTATCTCGAAGCGCTGCTCCTTGCCGAGGTTGTTGTACATTACTTTCGTTTTCTGCAGATTAATTTTAAGACCCACCTTTCTGCTCTCCTTGTGTAACTCCGTAATCATGAGTTGCAATTCGTCCCCCGAGTTACTCAGCAATGCAATGTCATCGGCGAAGCGTAGGTTACTAAGGTATTCTCCATTGACTCTTATCCCTAACTGTTCCCATTCTAGGCTTCTGAAAACCTCCTGTAAGCACGCGGTAAATAGCATTGGGGAGATTGTGTCCCCCTGCCTTACACCCTTCTTGGTTGGTATTTTGTTGCTTTCTTTATGAAGCACTATGGTGGCAGTTGACCCTCTGTAGATTTCTTGCAGAATGTTTATATATACTTCATCTACGCCCTGATTCCGCAATGTCAGCATGACGGCTGATGTTTCTACTGAATCAAACGCCTTCTCGTAATCTATGAAGGCTATGTATAGTGGTTGGTTATACTCTGAGCATTTCTCTATTACCTGATTGATAGTATGAATGTGGTCAATTGTTGAGTAGCCTGTTCGAAATCCTGCTTGTTCCTTTGGTTGATCGAATTCTAATGTTTTCTTTACTCTGTTAGCAATTACCTTTGTAAATAGCTTGTATACTACAGAGAGCAAGCTGACCGGCCTGTAATTCTTCAAGTCCTTGTCATCTCCTTTCTTATGTATTAAGATGATGTTAGCGTTCTTCCAAGACTCTGGTACTCTTCCCGTCAGGAGACACCTCGTAAACAGGGTGGCTAGTTTTTCTAACACAATCTGTCCTCCATCTTTCAGCAGATCTGATGTTACCTGATCCTCACCAGCAGCTTTGCCCCTTTGCATGCTCTCCGAAGCTTTTCTGACTTCTTCTATCATTACTGGTGGGGTGTAATCTGGGTTACTGCTAGTTCTTATAGTATTAAGGTCGTGGTTGTCTCGGCTACTGTACAGATCTCTGTAAAACTCCTCCGCTATTTTAACTATCCTATCCATATTGGTAGTTATTTTGCCCTCTTTGTCCCTTAGTGCATACATCCGACTTTTGCCTATCCCAAGTTTCCTCTTCAATGCTTTGACACTTCCTCCGTTTTTCAGAGCGTGTTCAAATCTCTCAATGTTATACCTTCTTACTCCTGTACGTTCTGCATAAACACAGCCTGCCGCCAGCCGGTGTGTGTGTGGGTTTCGGCTCACTTCACCGCGATGCATGCCTGAAGAGAGGTGTAGTGTTAACAGCATGTGCACTGCCGTACTGCTAAGCGTGCTCAATCAAGGGGTTTGCCAGCAAACAATTTCAGATGTGAAGTAAATAATAATTCAATATTGGTATAACCATATTGAACGCCTAAATTAACCTGATTCTCTTCTGATAGCTTTAAAATTATAAAAAAACCTGTTTAAAAATATTCCCACTCAACACCTCTTTATTTGAAATAAGTATTTACAAACTGTCATGAAATTATACTACAATCAAGAAAGCTGCAATAAGATTGTATACAGCAGTGATCAGAGCATTCGAAATACTTTATAACTGTATGTCAAAATATCACAGCAACTACAATACTCATGTTGAAACTCTGTTGCGAGCTTTTAGAAAAAACTGCACCATAAAATTTAAACAATTTTGAACCGAACACCATGAATTCGGCAAAAGATTTATTGCAACAGTCAAAAATATCAAAACGTATGCCCCGGCAAGATAGCATGTAAAAAACAAGTGTTGAAGGCTGTATCTGTAAGAACAAATTAGGTGAAAAAAAGACTTTCATGTGTTTTTATTCGTGAAGCTGAATGCGGCGGTACTCCTTAACTACAATGAGACAGGAAATGAGTAATTCGATGCAGCTCCACCATAGTAAAAAGAGAGTGAGAAGGCTGCTCGCAGAAAAAATGCTTAATCTGGCGATGGTTATGGCATCAATACTATTGCCAATACTTGGGCTGCATTATTGCGGTAGTTAAGAGATTACAAGAAGAAAATAAACATTAAGCTGATCCCATGTTTCGCTGCTTCAGGGTTGTCCCATAGGGGCCGCACATTTTTAAATATTTCGTATTTCGTACACACACCGTTCAATACGACTAGCAAATGCCATTTCATTTGTTATTGAAATATCCGCATGCCCCTAGCAACGTTGTCGCCCCCAATGACCCACCATTTTTTGCGTGAATGTGATTGGGCATCTGTAAACACCACGAGTGTTTTCCGTTTTTTTTTACTGTATCTTATTACTCAGGGAACATACCCTTGCACATGCCTCGAGGTGCGTAAGTGAAAAAAAAAAACAAAATGTACCTGGCAACAAGTGATGCCTATTCGCGACATTGAATGGGAGAAAAAACATGGGTGTAATAGTGAAAATTTCTCTGAATATTGTCGTCTATTAGCAAGAAAGATCAGTTTATAGCGCATCTTTTTATTCTTGGCTTACATAAAAAAACTAAGCATCAGCCTGTTTATAAGCACTTACTTGCTTAGTATTCCCTTATTGTGCAATAATTATAAAAACACAAGGTCAGACAGTACAACTGACTCTGCGGAGATAGGAATAAAATTAGCACAGCGAATTACAAAAAGTACCTTTTACAATTTACTGCATACCAGAGAGTGAGTGTCCTATACATTGGGATAATTCTTTTCACTGATCACTAGTGGTAACGTGGATAAATTATAATTTTAGTATGAATAAAATTAATCTACTGAGAAGGTTTGGAAGCATTCATTTTCTGGCTCAAGTAGAGTAAAATGCTACATACTCTGGGTGCTTTTTCGCAAAAAAATACTTGTTACAAAATGTCACATGAACATATAAACATTGTCCTAAAACAAAAAAGATGTAATGTGTCATTTGTTTTTGACAGAGAATATCAGATGATTATTTAAGGCCGTTGCAAGATGGGCTGAAAATCAAAATATTTACTTGCCATTGCGAATTGCTTGGGAAATGTGAAGTCCACATATATTGCTACTTCAGCTATTTGAATCGAGATTTTATATATATATATATATATATATATATATATATATATATATATATATAACTGAAGAAGAAACCGCATCGTTGGGAAACAACATCACCACCGCTTGGGTACTGGGTTCTGGGCTTCCCTCGCTCGCCTCGTGCTCATCGTCGCTGGAGTCTGCTTGACCTTTACTCTGCCCTGAGATTATGTTTTCATCGTAGGGCCACCGTAGCAACACGTGCCAATAAACCCCTTTGACCAGCAGGTCACAGGTTCGTATACCGGCTGTGGCAACTGCATATATATATATATATATATATATATATATATATATATATATATATATATTGGCTTGAGCGGACAAACGTAAAAGAACTTTTATTACTCCTATGTTTCGGCCGGTCTCTGGCCTTCATCAGGGAATACATTGCAAACGTCCACGTGCTGCTTGTATAAATTGGGGGCTCCGAACACGTGTATATTTACTATCTAATGTTACATATATGACAGTGGCACACAAATCAACGTGCGAAACAGCTTCATGTGATAATGACAGGACTATATCACGAATTGATAATATACAACGAAGTCTGCGCAGCAAAAAAGGGCGTTTTTCACAGTCACGAAAAGGATCAACATCATAACATGGGTGATTGTGTACAACAAATCCACTTAAGAACATTGCGTTAAAATAACTCGATGAACTAACAAGAAAATATTTAAACAACCAGCAACAATGTGCAAAAATAACTAACAAAAAACAGGTGTAAAGCAACGAGAACAGCAATATAAAGAAAGCATAGGTGAATTAGGTGGCATTGGTAATTTGAAGAAAAAAGAAAGAAAAAAGAAGAAAAAACCACATAGGTAAAAGTGAGATACATAGAATTCATGAGAATGAAATATACCAGAAGTGTAGGTAACAGGCTGAAAACTGATGAAAGTTGCAGACGTGTGATATGGAATTTAGCCTTGTCCGTGACATAGTGGTCCCGTTGCTGAACGTGCGCCCAGGAACGTCAGCTTTCTTGCGCTTTCGTTAATGCCGAATGACACTGCTTTAAATTTGTAAATGAGAAATGATTCGCGTGCTTCCTGTTCGTGGTGAGAATTAAAACCATATTCTAATATGGTAGCTGTTAGGTTATCGAGTGAATGTCCTGCCGCATTCAGGTGCTTAGATAGGGGTAGGTTAGGAAAAGTTGTGACATGCGCCTTGTGGTTATCAAACCGCAGTCTGAATGGTGTCGCTGTCTGGCCTAAGCACTTAAGCTTACAGACTGAGCACTCAAGTAGGTACACACAGTGACTCGTATCGCAATCGTAATCAACTTTATTTTCATTGTGAAATTTGACGCCGAACTGTGGGCTGAAATAGAGGTGGTCGTGTGTATGCAAACCTTGCACCGTGGTTTGCCACAAGGGTAGTAACCTGAATAGGCAGGATGAGTTAGTACAGATGAAGTCAGCATATCATGCAAGTTTCTCGACCGGCGATAGGCTACACGTGGCGACTCCAAAAATATGTATTTGAGACGGTCGCTCTGCATAAGAATGTTAAGGTGCCTTCATAGGATGTGGTTAACGTTTGGAGCTAATGCAGAATGCGTTAATATGAGGTTTATAGATAGTCGCTGTTGAGCAGGCTTGTTGGAGTGGAGGAGAACGCTCCTGTCTATTTTATTAGCACGTTTAATGGCATCGTCAATTATCTGAGGCGGGTACTTTTGTCTTCTTAGCGCATCTCTGAGCTTGTCACAATTACCCATGAAGTCAGACTGTGCGGAGTGCAACTTTTTAAAACGGAGCGCCTGGCTGTACGGTAGGCTTGTCTTGTTGTGTCTTACGTGGCTACTGTCAAAATGAAGGTAGTGGTGTCTATCAGTCGACTTGATTGATTGATATGTGGGGTTTAACATCCCAAAACCACTCTATGATTCTGAGAGACGCCGTAGTGGAGGGCTCCGGAAATTTAGACCACCTGGGGTTCTTTAACGTGCACCTAAATCTGAGCACACGCGCTTACAACATTTCTGCCTCCACCGGAAATGCAGCCGCCGCAGCCGGGATTCGAACCCGCGCCCTGCGGGTTAGCAGCCGAGTACCTTAGCCACTAGACCACCGCGGCGGGGCTATCAGTCGACTTTCGGTAAAGCTTTGTCGTTAGTTTATCTCCTGATATGCATACCGTGACGTTTAGAAAGTTTGTTTCTTGCTCAGTAGACGAGCGAGAAGGAAAGTGATGGATGAAATATGTTCAAGCTTGCCACAAAAGACAAAAGTTCAATTTCCCCGTGATGCCATATCAAAGAGCTGTCATCGATGAAGCGCTTATAGTAAAATGGTTTTAGGGGGCACGTGGCAAGAAACCTGTCCTCCAATGTGCCCATGAATATATTGGCGTAACTCGGTCCTATCTTTGTGCCCTTCGAGGTGCCACTCGTCTGTACATAGTGGGTTTGATTAAATTCGAAGTTATTTAGTTGCAGAATTAGTTTTGAAAGGGAGGCTAGAGTTGAGCTGTCAATAGGTTTGTCTAGTGAAGATTCGTCATATGCACGTATTACGGACTGAATGCCGTCGTCTTCCGGGATAGAGTGAATAGTAGTGCTTAGTCGGGGACGTCAAGATCAGCAATGTCACTCAAGAAATGGTTAGTGTCTCGAAAATACGAGAGAAAGAAGGCGAGAATTTCTCTGATAAGAGCGTCAATGTAGCCGGAAAGAGGTTTAGTAACTGTACCAATAGCCGAAATATATTGGACGACCGGGGTAATTTGGTTTGTGCACCTTCGGTAATAAATAAAACCTTCCTGCAACAGGAATAAGCAGTATTAGTGATTCCATCGTCTTTTTACTGATGCACCCTTTGTGTAAATGTTCCCCAAGGGCCTCGGCAATAATGCGTGTAAAGTCCTCTGTTGGGACATGACTGAGCTGCCTATAGTATGCAGTGTCACCTAGCTGTCTCAATGCTTCAGTGGTATAGTCCAAGGTATTCATTACCACTACTGCACCGCCTTTGCCAGCGGTCTTAATAACAATGTCTGAACGGTTCTGCAATGTCCTAATGGCTTTCCTTTCATTTGAGGTCAAGTTGTGTTTGAAAGATTTTTTCTGGTTATATGCTTGAAGAATGTCGTGTTGGAGAGCTGAATTGTACACTTCAAGGCACTTGTCACGTTTTACCGGTGGTGTTCAATGTTTATTGTATGACACGCTGTTGGATGAGGATCGTTCATAAAAAAAATTGCGTAGTCTCATGTTCCCCGCGAAGTCGTTGAGGTCCTTTACCAGCTGAAATTCATTGTACCTGCCAGTTGCCGGACAGAAGTTGAGACCACGAGAAAGAAGAGACATTTCAGGGTTTTTATGTTTGATGTTCGAGAAGTTGATAATGTTAGTAAATTGGTTTTCATTATCAATATCCTGACTGGATATATTTGAAGCGCTGGTGGACGGGAGTGCTGGTAGCGGTGGAGATAGAACGTTATCGCGAACCATTTTTGCAGCTATGAAGAGTGGAAGCTTGGGCCAGTTGGTAGGACGTAACTGAATGCAGGAACAGCGCAACCTAGAAGTAGTTACTTCGTAACTACGGAAGCGTGCTCCTCCGCTCTAACAAGCCTGCTCAACAGCGACCATCTACAAACCTCACAATAACGCATTCCGCATCAACACCAAACGTTAACCTCATCCTACGAAGGTACCACAACATTCTTATGCAGAGCGACCGTCTCAAAAACATATTTGCGGAATCGCCACGTGTAGTCTGTCGCTGGTCGAGAAACTTGCACAATATGCTGACTTCATCTGTACTAATTCATCCTGCCTATTCAGGTTACTACCCTTGTGGCAAACCACGGTGCAAAGTTTCATACACATGACCACCTCTATTTCAGCCCACAGTTTGGTGTTGAATTTCACAATAAAAATGAAAGGTGATTACGATTGCGATTCGAGTAACTGTGTGTACCTACTTGAGTGCTCAGTCTGTCAACTTCAGTACTTAGGCCAGACAGCGACACCATTCAGACTGCGGTTTAATAACCACAAGGCGCACGAAACAACTTTTCCTAACCTACCCCTATCTAAGCACCTGAACGCGAAAGGACATTCACTCGATAACCTAACGGCAACCATATTAGAATCTGGTTTTAAATTTTGCAACGAACGGGAAGAACGCAAATCTTTCATCATCTACAAATTTAAAGCACTGTAATTCGGCATTAACTTAAGTGCAGGAAAGCTGACGTTCCTGGGCGCACGTTCAGCAACGGGATCACTATGTCACGGAGAAGGCTAAATTTCATATCACACGTCTGGAACTTTCATCAGTTTTCAGCCGGTTACCTACAATTCTGTTATATTTCATTCTCATGAATGCCATGTATGTTACTTTCACTTTAGTGGTTTTTCCTTCTTTTTTAAATCACCATTGCCGCATAATTCACCTATGATTTTTATATTGCTGTTCTCGTTGCTTTACACCTGTTTTTGTTATTTCTTTAGCGCATTATTGCTGGTTGTTTACCTATGTTTCTTGTTAGTTTATCAAGTTGTTTTAATGCAATGTTGTTAAATGCATTCGCTGTACACAATCACCCATGTTATGATGTTGATCCTTTCCGTGACTTTGAAAAACGCCCTTTTTTGCTGCGCAGACTTCGTTGTATATTATCATTTCGTAATATAGTCCTCTCATTATCACATCGTGCTGTTTGGCGCGTTGATTTGTGTGCCACTGTCATATAGGTGACATTAGACAATATATAGACACGTGTTGGGGGCCCCCAATGTATATAAGCAGCACGTTGACGTTTGAAATCTATTCCCTGATAAAGGCCGGACCCAAGCCGAAACGTAGGAGTAATAAATGTTTTCGTACGTTTGTCCGCTCAAGCCAATTTCCATTTATCACTGGATTCACAGAAGACACTCGCTTGATATATATATATATATATATATATATATATATATATATATATATATATATATATATAACAGTAACAATGCCAGAATTACCCGCTCGTTTCCGGCGGCTCTCCGTCGCTCCTTTCTAGTTCCTCTCCTTCTTCTGCTTCTTGTTGTCTGTTCGCTCGTTCGCCCGTTTGTCTCTTTTTTGTGTGGAGGGTCTTTAAACTGTGAGGGTGACCTTCTGCTACGGGAACTTGTATCAGTTCACTTACATCCTCCGAAGAAGGCTGGTCCACCAGCCAAAACTGTTAGGAATAAATAAATATTTTATTGTTTTGTTTCCTATACTGCACTATTCTCGAAGTTTATAACTTTTTTTACGGTAGCCGGAAGAAACTCTGATCATCTATTACATCTATATATTTATATATATATAGTGTGTGCGTGACTGCAATATCACATACAGCACAACACACCACATTCAGATGTCGTTTGGCCTATGGGGATAAAAATATCTTTTTACTTGGGACAAACTAAGCATATAAATGGCAAGCCTGGCAAGAAGTACATGCATATTGTCTTGTGTGTTTTAATAAGATAAAGTCGGGTTTCACGCACAAAAACTTTAAACAACAGGTGGCGCAGCAGTGTTTGAGAAGCTCCGCGATAACTTGAGATCCCACTGTTGTGTTTTTAGTTTTTAGACAGGACGCGAATAGCCTAATGCTTACAATGCCACCAGCAATAACCCCAGAATTTTCAATAACACTTGTATAAAATAGGATCCACTGTACTGGTCCCGAAATTATTTACAGCAGACCCACTGTTTACCGCTATCAGTGCCCACTATGTATTAGTTGTGTATAGCTTAATTTCTGTACTTCAGGCATAGGTATGCTGAAAGAAAGAGTTTCGTTTTTAATGCCGCCGACTACGGCAGTCTTCAACATCATGACCACATGAAAATAGTCCTATGTCTCTCCAAGAGGTGTTTACATCTATAAATCCACAGAGTAGAAATTTCATTTTTCAGAATTTTGTGGATGTACAACTGCACAATTGTAAAATGTTATAATAACAGCTAGATCTTTTTTTTTGCTTTAATGTGAATCCATTTGGTGAAGCGGAGCAGTATACAAGTGCCACTGTTAATGGACACTATGTTAGAAAGACCATTGAACCTTAAAACAGCTTGCATCCCTAGCATTTTAGCATGGTGTAAGAGTTAAGGTTTCGAAACAAATGTAAAAAAGGAAACAATGATGTGCTTCTCACAATTCCGCGAGCCATAATCATTGTGGCATGTAGACATGTTGTTACATGACACGAAAGCAGTGATAATCATGCTTGGATGTGTCATTTACCTAGGTCGTCCTTTCGCGTCGCGTAATACCGAGTTTGGTACACGTAAAGGTAGCGAAACGGCCGCCAGCGCTTCATGAGCGTGGCGTGTAGTCATGTTGCTATATGACACGCATCTAATGATCATCGTATCTGCACGAGTCACATACCGTCGTAATCCATTGACGTCCTGTAATACCGAAATTGGTATATGTGACGCAAGCGAAACGGCCGCGAGTACATCATAAGCATGGTTTGTAGTCATGTTGTTGCATATCACGCATGTGGTGATTTTCGTGTTAGGGTCTGTCACTCGTGTTCGCCATGCAATCGTGTCAGACAATGCCAGTTTCGCTACATGCAAAGTGAACGAAACCACCGCAAGAGCTGCAGGGCCATGAATTGTAAATCATGACATTCATGACATACATGTCGTGTTTTAATTGCGAAGCTTTTCTTAGATAACTTCGGCTTGTTTGAGCGTATCTATCTATCTATCTATCTATCTATCTATCTATCTATCTATCTATCTATCTATCTATCTATCTATCTATCTATCTATCTAGCCGCCTATGACTTTTAGGTCTCGTCGCCGTTTCGATAATGGTATCAATACGAAACTTTGTATAACATAACAATACTGTATGAGGAACACGGTTCACTAGTCATAACATGAAAATCATGACATGTTTTTCATGAATGTCATGATTTACATTTCATGGTCTTGCAGCTCTTGTGGTGGTTTTATTCATAAGGCATGTAGCAAAACTTGAATGGTATGCCATGATTGCGTGCCGAATAGAAGCGACCGACCCTAACACGAAACACATGACATGCGTGTCTTGTAACAGCATGACTACATGACACACTCGTGATGTGCTCGTGGCTGTTTCGCCAGAGTCCCATATACCATATTTGGTATTACGGTACGTGAATGAATGACGAAGGCATGTGACTGGTGCAAACGTTATAATAATGAGATGCATGTCATGTCAGAACATGACTACATGATACACTCATGATGCGCTTGCGGCTGTGTCGCTAGCTTCACATGTACGAAACTCGATATTACGCGACGCGAACTGATGACATAGGTAAATGACACATCCAAACATGATAATCAAGGCATGCGTCTCATGTAACAACATGACTACATGCCAAACTCATGAGGCACACGCAGCCGTTTCCCTAGTTTCATATATGTCAAGTTTTTCATTACGTGACGTCAATGGATGACGAAAGTATGTGGCTGGTGCAAACATGACAATCATAGAATGGGTGTCGTGCGAGAACATTACTATATACCACAATCAAGGCGCCAATACATTTCGATGTGACGCAATTCGCGTGCTCGCCGGCGTTCATTTCGTCGCGTCATGCCGGCATGGCCACGCCAGGCGCCGGTCTTACTATGAACTCGCAGGCGCGCGCCGCGCTGCGTTGCTTTGACACATGCGCGTTTCAGCGCGTCCGGTGTTCTCCGTCACGAAAAAAGGGAGACGCAGTGCTGTCCGGGTAACGCATCAGCGAGTAATGCAGCACACCGAATTTTGTGCCGGTGGCCTTTGGGCCGTGCCGACGGCCGCTGGTAACGCCGGTTGCGCCTGGCGTCAGACGTGCGCGGGTTTTGCTAACGTACCGTTGCTTCGCCCAGCAGCAGGCGCATCATCGCTACATATAAGTATGTTGGAGCCTTTATGATGCGCTCACGGCCGTTTTGCTAACTCCACATATACCAATTTTCGTGTTACGTGGCATCAATGGATGACGAAAGTATATGACTGCTGCAAACATGACAATGCTGACAAGCTTGCCTTTAAGAAAATGACTGCATACCACGCTCATAGTCTGCACACGGCCAATTCGCTAGCTCCACATATACAAAATTTGGTATGACGTGACGTGAACAGATCACGAAGGTAAACGACACATTCAAACATGATAATCATGACACGTAACTACGTACGGCATCATTTACCTCCACCTCCTAACATTGTGCTGATTTCAGTGACATATCAACCATCCTCATTCGTGCTTCGCGTGTCACAGATTCCCACTGTACGTGGGATCTGTAATTGTTTCATGTTATGACTATACAAGTATGTTTTTCATAGAGTCTTGATATGCTATACTAAGTTTGGTATTGATACCATTATCAAAACAGCCAGGAAAGCTAAAAATCGTAGGTGGCTAGATAGATAGATAGATAGATAGATAGATAGATAGATAGATAGATAGATAGATAGATAGATAGATAGATAGATAGATAGATAGATAGATAGATAGATAGATAGATAGATAGATATATAGATAGATAGATAGATAGATAGATAGATAGATAGATACGCTTAAAAACGCCGAAGTTCGCTAAGAAACGGTTTGCATATAAAAAACCTGGAAGGTTAGATGGTGCTGGATGTCCGGACGCTGAGCTGTGACGACGTGGGAAACGAGCGTTGCTACCGCGACACAAGCAGTACAACGGGCTGCTTCTGAGGATGTTGGTGAAGAGGTTCGGGGAGCGGCCATCAATATCGGAAGAATCAAGTGAAGCTGCCCAGACTTGCTGCAACCTGTCAGAGAAATTACTGGGTGGTGAACAGCTCCTCCGCTTCGATCCAGAACGTATGCGGCTCGCATAGTCAAGACGCCGTTGACGAGTTAGGCATAGCCTAACTGAGCCGGCGGATACAATAAAGACTGGAACCAACCGATGGTAAGGTCGTGTGCCTCCTTCGGAGAAAGAGGGCTACCACGGTAGCAACTTGGTGAAGACCTCGACGACAGAAGTGACGAACCGTCGACACAGCGGGGGCAATCAGTCGCAACACAAGCCGAAAAAACATTCCTTTGCAGACGTCATATTGGCTTCGGGCTGGCGGCTAGAACTAGCAGCGAATTGGGACTGAGCTACAGTCAGTTTGGTTAACTCGAATTCTTTCAATAACGCGGGTTTTAGGGTGGAGTCAGCATTTGACCCACCACTTGCCGCCACCCGCTCAAACGCAATCTTGCCAATCCCGGCTTCCATGGCAACAAGCGTCATGTTAGTTCTCGCGGCCAGGCGTTCCTGCTCCGCCCCACTGCATGAGCAGCATGTTGGCACAGGTGTGAAAGTTGCGATATGAGCTGCGTTTGACTGCACCGTAAACCTAATTTTCGCAAGACACCACCTTCACGCTAAGCGCACCTACAAGTACTTTAGAGTGCAATTACAAAGGTGCCGCGTGCAGCAATGCAAAATCAACAGGAGAATCTCGCCTCCGGACTTGCTCTAGCCAAAAGAAACACTGCATCACGCAAATGAAGCGTGATTGCTTGGAGCCGACTTCATCTCCCCGTGTTTGTGAGGTGAGTACCCGCTCTATTGCGAACGGGTTGAGTATATCACCACATACGTCGTCAACTGGCTGACTTGGTTTGCGACCAAAATCAGTTTCAGCAAAGTAAACAGGACAATCACACAGTAAAAAAAATGGATTAGGCTTCGTTCAGCTACGTCGGGTTATGCGAGCAAAAGGTGGTAAACTTGATAATGCTTGTTAATTATCGTTGTCGAAGCGAAGTTCACCAATCCAATGATATGACTATAAATTCAAACGTGTGGTCCCGCATGAGTTTATTATCTGCGTTTTATCGTTTTCCAAAGTCGTCACCTCGTTCGTCGCGGGAAACGCTAGGCCCGTAAACAACCAACATACGTTTGCGTTCGCGTCTTCCTTTGCTGGCTGATGTTCACGTTCCTGAACTTTCATCTCGGTCGCTGCGGAACAGCATTTGAAAAGGCGGACAGAGGAGCTTACGAACGCGTTCACTGTAGACTCTTGTAGTCTTGCACAGTTTGACCACAACTAAATTTTGGGCGACTTGCCATAGGGTACTCGTTCTTTCCTTCAATAACACGCTGAACCACGCCAAAACTCGCTCAGCCATCACAAAAAGAATTTCGCTTTATTATTATTGCATGTGACAAGTTTACTCGTAGTCTGTCTGTCTGTCCGTCCGTCCGTCCGTCCGCCTGTCTGTCTGTCTGTCTGTCTGTCTGTCTGCCTGTCCGTTCGTCCGTCCGTCCGTCCAGCCCTCCGTCCGTCAGTCTGTCGGTCTGTGCACTAAGCAAGTGGGCTATTGGCCCATAACTCAAGTACGCCTATGGGAGATTTTTGTCGTCCTTTAGTTTCATAACCAGCCACAAAGATTTCATATCGCGAATTGCGTTTTTATTTATTGATTGTAGATAAATTGTGTTTGGACCCCGTGAATGTTGCCGACGCCGTGTATGACTTCTCGCCTTATTGCTTCATTGTAGGCTCAGTACGAGGACACAAGCTTACAGCAAAGAAGGCAGAGTGTTTTGAAGAAATGAAGACCAGATACTGTTTGAGTGCTGTCTGCAATGAAATATAAGTTGGAGAAACAAGGTTTGTCTTTTGTTGGTTCCTTTTGCTTGCCTTCAAACCTAGTATACTGGCTTGTTGGGGGAGGGGAAGGGTTGGTGTGATGTGATTGAGTGCCCTACTAGTTTCTGGCAATGCTTACAGCTAGTGAGGTATTTAAGCAGTTCAATGTACAAATTCGTTTGACGGACATAAACTTGCGGCAGAAAAAAATATTACGGAAAGAAGCAATATTTATGGTATAAGAAACGAGCTAGTGGAGTTATGCTGTTTACAGAGAACATCGCGAGCTGCCCGGTTGTTTGATCTGCCTTCCATGCCTTGTAGAAAGCCTTGACGTTGAGTCAAATGAGTGGTCGCTTCATCTGCAGAGAACTTACATGTCCTTTGTTTATTTTTTTAAGGTGAAAGCAGACAAGAAGCACCCCTCATACTCTACCATTATTGATTTGTCGAGCTCCATTCTGTTTCAAAACAGGCCTTCGATGAGGCAGCCCTTCTCAGTACGCCTGAAGGGTCTAGCTGAGGACACTGGAGTGTCACTTGAACACAGTTTAATGGCTCCTGTAGCATACCCGCCACCGTGGCAGTGGCATACTATAGATTGCAATGTGTCTTTCCTAGAAGTTACTAAACATGCGCCTATTGCCCATATTCTAACATACTTCCTAGAACTTCAACACAAATACACACGTCCTGAGTTCTTTACAGATGCCTCTAAGTCCAACTCCTCTGTGTCCTACGCTGTTGTTGGCCGTTCCTTTTCGGATGCTGGCCCTCTACATCCAGGCACATGTATTTTCACAGCGGAAGCCTACGCGATACTTGTGGCAGCTAAGCACATCAAACAATTACAAATACAAAAAGCTGTAATTTATACAGACTCCCTCAGTGTGGTAACGGCTCTGCACAGTCTTAAAAAACAAAAAAAACCCTGTCCTCGTCTCACTTTACTCTATTTTATGCACACTCTACACACTCAACCAACGTGTTGTAGTGTGCTGGGTGCCAGGGCACCGAGATATTCAAGGCAACGTGATGGCGGATCAGCTTGCTGCATCCGTCCACGAAATCAGTGCCACTAGACCCATATCGATCCCGCCCCTTGATCTCAAGCTGTCTCTCAAACGAAAGCTCAGGGACTACTGGCACAGCGAGTGGGATAGACACACACAAAACAAGCTACACGTTATTAAGCCACACATTGGCCATTGGCCACCAGTATCAAAATCGCGTCTAACAGAGGTAACACTAACAAGACTCAGGATAGGACACACATACACGACACACACGCATCTTTTGTCCGGTGGCGATCCATCATTGTGTAATAAATGTGGTGAGGCATTAACAGTTCTTCACGTTTTAATTCAATGTAAACAATTAGACACTCTAAGAAGACAACACTTTCCATTACCCTACCGACAACATATACCATTACACCCCGCAATGTTTGTCGGTAGGGAACCACTTTTCACCCATAAATCATTGCTAGCTTTTTTAAGAGATGTCGGTTTTTATCATGTAATATACCCAGGCATTGTGTAGCGTGACCTCTCAAGAGAGGTTGCTGCTGCAGTGACTATATTTAAAAGTACTTGCCTCGCAGCCTTTGGACACAAGGGCGCTGATAAGTCACTTGTGCTAGCGCCAAATATTTTTACATTCTTTTATTATTAAAACCTTTGTCACCCTTTTTACTATGCATATCACGCCACTGCCATGATCCTAATACTTATGTTTTTACCCACGTTATCGCGAGGAATTTTGAGGCCCCTATACAGCCACGCAACATATCATTGTCCGCATCTCTACTCATCGAAATGGCGCTCTTTGGCCATCAATTGGCCCTTGCGCCACAAAGCACCACACATCATCATCTGCCTTCCATGTCGTGATGAGTATCGTCATATAATACAGCACAGTCTCGAGCCTTCCACTAGAAGACCTTTGATGTTTCTGCAGTGATAATGTAAATTTCCTTCAGGAATCTCGCGCCAACATTGAAGTCCGTTCAGAGTGACATCGAGGTTCTCCCCCTCGCAAATATAGGGTCCCTGAATGTTCTCAGTCCACCAATTCAGTGTGTCTACCAGGTGGAAGAAACGAACTGTTTCAACGCATTAATACAGACCCGAGTCACGAACATGATTTTCCTGTTCAACAAAACGGCGGCTAAAGCACCCCATCAGCTTTCAGAGCTAGCTATTAAAAAAAACCTTCTCGTTGAAACCCACGCTTCCTTCAATGACATCGAGTGGCCACTGAGATCCAACATTGCGGCCCGTCAAGTATGGGGGCCATTTCAGCCAGTTTTATGCAACCATGGTCAAAGTTGTCATCACCCTAAAACACGGAGACGCACGCACATGAAGGTTCCCTATAAAAAAGGAACTCGAGCGCCAACTGCGATTGCTATGAGCCAAGGGTTCTTTAGACGGGATGAAAGAAAACTCGCAGAGGTTCTACAGGGGGAAAATGGAGTATCCGAACAACAAAGTTCTGATTTGGTCTAGACAATCAGCAGGCGTGTAACACAAGTAAGACGAGGTTCATAAGTTATGACGTAAAAGAATGAGCTCAGGCGTGCCAGATAGCGGTAACATGGCTCCGGTTTAGCAAGTATATGCCACTGTTGTTGAAAAGGGCACAGGGAAAAGGAAGCGACACCTACACACCACAAATTGATAGGGCTTGTGATGCAGGTTTACGGTTGAATCAAGTGTTGCTCGGAGAGAAAGCCTCGGAGCTGAGAAATGATGAAGCCGTTTAAAGTAAGAAAAGAAAAAGTAGAATCTTTAAGCATAATTAAGAGTAAGAAAGGAGATGAAGTTGCAATGCACAAACATTCAGTCAAAGCTGGCAAATAAAAACATGTTCTATAAGTTGTCCAGCTATAATGTTTATAAAAATCAACAGTCAATGGTGGCGTTGATGGTGGCGGCGGCTTGGTGGGTTGAGGCGGTGTACGCTGGCGATGTCTCAGCAGCTGGAGTCACGCGCTGACCATCAAGGCAACGCTTGGCGGAAGACGAGGCAGCCCTTGCCTTAGCAAGAACTGAGGCCGCTTGCCGATGCTGGCTCGTTTCGAGGAGATGACCACCACCAAGAAGGTTCCACCCTACACGGGTGGTTCAGGACCGGAGTCGAAGCTCGGACACCCGGGACGTGACCTTGAACAGTCACGGCCCGAACGCACACCTAGGACGTAACCTTGAACGGTTACGGCCGGTACTCTCAAAGGCCGCGTACCTCTGAGTGCACCGTGGGCAGCTGGAGCGTCCTTGCCTTGCCTGACTTCACGCGGTCGGGTTCGGAGGCCGACACCGCAGTCGCGCGACACCCATGATCTTCACTCCAGCCAGCTCGATCTCGTTCTGCCCCCGACTCGTCTTCCTCTTTTTCCCTCTCATGCCTTGGCAGCGTAATCATTCGCGCAAACGTTCTCTTTCTTTTGGCGGGCCGCAGTTTCATGCGTGATGTTTCGCGCCGACGTCATCATCCTCTTTCCGCCACACAATCGAGAAGCACCACTGCCGTCGCCTTCAAGCACGTTGTACATAACACCACGGTGCCACCACACTTCACAGACAACACCGCTTCACTATACTACACCACAATAGGGTCCTCTATGGGGAAGTTTTTCCGCACGAAAAACTGCTGCTCAATTCTAGGATGAAGACACTCAAAACACACACTCAGTTCACTACATTGTCCAAAGTTCCACACTCACTAACCACTATATGCACACGAAGCAAGAAAAAGTATGAACTCATCGAGAGGATAATGAAAATCCCCAAATTAGCCTGTTTAGTACACCACCTTTTTTCATATATACTCTATTAATTAAAAAAAGAACTACACATCAAGTCAATTTTACATTGCATGTAACTTCCTCGACTGTTCACATGAAACAGCCTTCCGTCGTCCGCAATCAAGATCCAAAAAAAACCATCAGGAAACTGAAGTTTACGATTAAGTTATAGCGTCCTAAACAAGAAGTTTAACGGCACAAAACAATTCACAAAAGTGAGGAATTCGACGGCGGTGGAAAAACTGTCGACCGTAAGCTAGTCTGAACCTGAAGCTGTGTATTACCAGACGACCAATCTCTAAATCACAAGCGTACACGCTGGAATGGCTGCATGCCAGTCGAAAGCGTTGCCTCCAGGCGCACCAGCACAACCAGGTGTGACTGACTTCATCCTTCCCAGGAACGCTTTGCTTAAGCTCGTAAGCCGGCAATCATTCAGACACCTTTAGAGAAGCGACCTCTTCAACCGAAGATGCCAGAGAGCACCAGTCAGCATCCTTCTTCGTACAATGACCTGCTGGACCATTACTCCCTTTGTGTTCACCTTTCATCACTTCAGCTGTTTGTCTTGCTCTTTCAAGGAAACTTTCAATTCCTCTGCCTGGGTCGTCGTGCCTACCCTCATTACCACATCGAGCTGACCTACATTGCAACTGTACTCTCTGTTCTTCACCAAGTTTTTCTGCACTTTGCTCCAGTTTACTCATGGAAGCATCATCTACAATTTCTCGAGAACTCAAGCCCTCTCTCTGTATGGGCGAGTTATATTAATTTTGAAAAACTGTGAACGTAGCGCTTGTTGCTACATCCAGTGGCCCAAAACAATAGGCAGAGACAAGATCGAATCTTTCATTAGGCATTCGCGGGCGTCAGCTAGGAGACCTTTTACTGCTCCTTCAGTGGAGCTCTTCACAGACAATCTTACCTCTGCATGAAGTGTGCTTGATTTCTGGCAGGTTTCAACACACCCTTTACTTTGAAAGGAACGTTCTTGTTCCATGCTCACAAAGCATGCACGTGCTTCAATAAGCTCCTCGAGTCTCCTAGTTTCTTGGCTACCCTCCTCTCTGTCATACTCTTCCCTAGTTTGATTCTCTAGCGAATGGTCATAACGAGGTATAGGGTCAGCCTGACATAAATTCAAATCGTTCGTGATGTAACTGCTGTCAGAACACACCTCCGCCACTGGTTCGCACCTCTTTGTCCCAAGCTGCTTCCTTTTTGCCATCGCAAGCTCGAGTCACTGCTCGAGTTCTAGCGTCTCTAATTCGAGCTTTTCTTTCGCCGCCTTTCGTTCTGCAGCCCGTTGCTCCCGCTCTTTCTCCCTCCGCTCCTCATACCACACACTGAAGTCCGTTCCCTTCTGACCTTGCGTTCAGCCGATTCAAATATCTCCCACATGCCGGTTTGGTTCACACCGCGTCCGCAAAGTCAGATAAAAAAGCGACGTTGTCCTGTCGGCAGACGCCAATTTGTGATGCAGGTTTACGGTTGAAAAAATTGTTGCTCGGAGAGAAAGCCTCAGAGCTGAGAAATGAAGAAGCCGTTCAAAGTAAGAAAAGAAAAGTAGAAACTTTAAGCGTAATTAGGAAAAAGAAAAAAAGATGAACTTGCAATGTACAGACACCCAGTCTCAGCTGGCAAAAAAAACATGTCCTATAAGTTGTCCAGCTATAAAGTTTATAAATATCAACAGTCACCGGTAGCGTTGATGTTGGCGGTGGCTTGGCGAGTTGAGGCGGCGGACGCTGGTGATGTCTCAGCAACTGTAGTCACGCGCTGAGAAGCACGGCGACGCTTAGCGGAAGACGAGGTAGCCCTTGCTTTAGCAAGAACTGTGGCCACTCGCCGATGCTGGCTGGTTTCGAGGAGATGTTCACCACCCGGATGATTCCACCCTCCACGAGTAGTTCGGGACCGGAGTCGAAGCCCGGACACCTGGGACGTGACCTTGAACAGTCACAGTCGGAAAGAACACCTGGGACGTGACCTTGAACAGTCATGGCCGGAACTCTGGAAGGCCACGTACCTCCGAATACACCGTGGGCAGCTGGAGCGTCCTGGCCTTGCCTGACTTTACGCGTTTTGGTTCGGAGCCCGACACAGCAGTCGCGCAACACCCAAGGTCTTCACTCCAGCCGATGCTGATGATGCTGATGACCTCTGATGGATGGCGCTTACCCACAAAGGGGGATGGGCCAAGAACCGGGCGGCAGGATACTTAAATGAAACTAAACTGAAAATCAAGCCAATCTGAAAAAGAAGCTTAAAATAATACTACCAAAAAACAAAAATGTGTGCTGAGCAAGCGGTCAAACCATCTTTCGTTTTTGAAAGACATAACTACGAATTATAAACTAAAGATCTGAAAAGGTAGTGGTTCACTAGCATGGTAATCTTTTAGTTGCGTTGATGTAATCAAACACAGCGGAGCATACATCCCTGTGGCAATAACCAAATGAAGTTCCGCCAAATGATAAAATTACTGGTAAATTTACTTGTATTCCTAGCTTTTGTAAAGGGGCTACTAAAAATATTTTTCTCTGATAAGAATAACGATGACAGAATAAAAAAAAATGTTCAATTGTTTCAACTTCGTTGCACCAAATGCATAGTGGTGACGCCTTGAGCTGAGCTTTATTAAGGTAATAATTTAGTTGTGGAACTGCACAGCGCAATCTGGTATAAGTGACCTCTAACTGGCGAGATACACACCACTGTTTATTCCAGCAATAGCTCAAATGCTCGCTTTGAATTTATCCAAATTACCTTTTCCCCATTGCAGGAAAGCATTTCGGAACGTTAGCGCGGTTACGTAAGCCGTATCTGGCAAAACTGGGATGGTGGGCCCACCCAGGGATACTGCTGCTAAAGAGTCCGCCATTTCGTTCAAATATAATCCGCGGTGGCCTGGTACCCATAGCAAATGCAGTTTTTTTACGTTTTTCGGTACTAAATGCCGAAACGTATTCATGAGCTCTGAATTTACTGCCGCAGAAAGTGCATTACAAACTCATAATGAATCTGTAATGATAACTGCTAATGATTCGCTTGAGGGTAATTTGCGTAGGGCAAGAACAATGGCCAATAATTCTGCCATGAATACCGGGGTATAATCTGGGAGTCGAATCGAAAAGGACCAGTCCAAAGAAGGAGAGAAGATGCCAACCCTAGCCTTTTCTTTTGACACAGATGCATCAGTGGCTATAATATTGCTTATCTCTAGGTGGGCTAGAAAATCTGCTAACTGGTCATTTAAATACCTATATGCCAATTGTTTCGCGTTATGAGGAAATATATCATCGAATTGTATGCTAAGCATTGACTTTAGGTTGTGTATTGGACCAATATGTCTAATTTTTACATTCACTTGGTTTAGTAGCGCTTGTGCAAATACTATTTGCGGGGTGTGTAGTCACGACCAATGGGTTTCGAAAAATAAAGTCGGTTCTTGAATGAAAGCGTAAAATGAGAGTCTTTGGTGCGAACTGTATATCTTTAAGAATGCTTGCACAGTAAGAATTTTAAACCTATTTAGCAGAGAAGGTAGGCGAGCTTCCATATACAACGCGTTATTTGCAACAAACTTTGGTAGACCCAGACACAAACGCAACGCTTCTCTTTCCAGCAGTATTAGGGGTCTCATTTTATAGGCTGCGCTGCCAGAAAATAATACACAACCGAATTCCATGATGGGCAGCACATAAAGTTTATATATCAATATTAGCACATCTCTTCTTAAACCCGCTTTACGGTTTGCAAGCTTCCGTAGCCACCCCATGGCCTGTGTTGCCTTGGAGTACACATCATCAATGTGACTTCTCCAATTTAATGTGTCATTATATACGATGCCCAAATATTTAAGGGAATTCGCCTGCGGAATGAGCTCATTACTGTACATTAACTAGATGTTGATAGGCTGCAGAAAAGAGAATGCAAGGATCACACTTTTCTTTACGTTCAGGGTCATATGAATATTTTTAAGCCATCTTTCTATCATATTGAGATAATTTTGTAGACTCTGGTATAATGATTGAAGGTCGGTATTACTTGCGAAGAAAGCAATATCGTCCGCGTACACATATAACTGAATATCTTTAGTTGATGGAATGGAGCTTAAGAAAATGTTAAATAAAACTGGTGACAGGGCAGCCCCCTGTGGTACGCCACGTGTCTGCTTATATCTATTCGATGAGTACCCATCTTTAAAGCAGTAATATTCTCTCCCTCTTAAAAACTCCGACACCCACGCAGTGATGTAGTTGGGAAAGTGGTGATATTCCATCTGTTTTAATAAAATTCAATGCTCAACCCTATCGTACGCTTTAGCCAAATCTAAAGTAACTAAAGCACAGTATTGGCGCCGACGCCGAGCCAGTTGTATTAGGCTCTCTAAATCAACATGCGCACGCCATATTGAGCAACCGGATCTAAAACCAATTTGACTGGGGCTTAATATTGCGTCATTATTAATATATTTCATTACCCGGGCATTCAAAAGTCTTTCAATTAGCTTAACCAGATTTGACGTGATTGATATCGGCCTTACATTGTCCAAGGCGAATCCTTTTTCCTGCTTTTTAAGAAGTGGAATCACTTTAGACAGCTGCCATTCTGCAGGTATCCAAGCTTTTGTCAAAGAAAAATTCACCAGATTAAGTACTTCAGTTGGACAAATCTCGCATATTACTTTTATCATTGAATTTGTTACCCCGTCTGGTCCAAGTGCCGAAGGAGATAAGTGCCTTATTATCTCTGCCAGCTCATCTAAAGTAACCTCCTCGAAATCCTCGCCTGCCATTGGGTTCACATTGTGCAGTGTTAGAGTTGACAGAAATCTATCTTGGAGCCCTTTCGCAATATTTTCTACTAAATCAGAGAGCTCACGGGGGGAAAGAACAGAAGAGTCAATATTTTCAGCGGGTGGTAACATCTTTTGAGATCTTAAAAATCTGAAGAGCGCTTTTTTGTTTTTAGCCCTAGAAAGATACTCATGTCGTTTCATATTATAACCTTCTTTTGCTGTACTTACTGTGCGTTTGAAGTCTGCTGCTGCGAATTTATAATCACACCAATTTTTTGGACATTGGTTGACCAGCAGTTGTTTCCATGCAGCTTTCCGTTTTCTATAGCTCCTCGTGCACTCTTCAGTCCACCATGGACTAAGAGAACCTCTTGTGGCCGAGTCTAATTTAAACGTTACGTCTTTTACTAAACTTTTTAACACTGCACACAGACTCATAGCCCTAATGTCACCTTGTATGTCCTTGCGGTGATCAAAAGTAGCCCACAAGTCTTTTTCTAATTTTCTATAGTTGAGGAATGAGCGGGCCTTTTTTTGCGACATGTATTCTTGGAAAGTTCAGTACAAAAGTAATAGGCAAGTGGTCACTGTTAGTAGCACAGTCTAAAGTTTGTCACGAACATATATTTAGAGATGAGCTTGAAAATGTCAAGTCAATTACAGATTTAGAGAGACCTCGGACAAAAGTAGCAGATTGTGAATTTACACAAGATAAATTCTTGTCTATAGCCCATTCCCACAATCGTTTTCCGCTTAAATCTGTTTTAAAACCCCAGGCCACATGATGTGAATTGAAGTCTCCAGTGATTAATATATTCTTTCTGCAGGCAGAGAACATATCGTCTAGACTTCGTGTGTCTTGCACCCCGGCTGGGAAATACGCATTTACAAACGACAGGGGAGAAGCGTCTGGTAATGTTATGTCTACTATCGAAATTTCACAATCTGGAGTCACACAACGATAAGAGATCGTAGCTTTGTGACTAAACTTAGTTGCTATTAAGACAGCAAGCCCACCACCTCTGCTAGGTCGGTCCAATCGAAATAGCCGATAATTTTTTAGGTGAAACTTCTGGCTGGTTGAAAGCCAGGTTTCTTGCAGTGATATAATATCCGGGGAAAGCAGTGAAGAAGTGTATGATAGGTCTGTGGCTGCGGAAAATATTGATCTGCAATTCCACTGTAATATGGTTAGTGAACCTATTTTGACGACAGAACCGTCGCAGAAACTGCTTGGTCCAAAATGTCTTTTCGCAAAAAGTCTTTCTTAGACATGTTCTCAATGAATTCTTTTTGGATAGATACTTTTTAGATTTCGAATTATGCGAAGAGTTTTTTGATTGGGGAGATCGGGTTCGCTTCAGAGCCTTATGAGAGTCCATATCCATATCTGCACATGCTTCTGAATCATCCGTAAGATCACCGTCTTCCGTTGTTTTGGAAGTCCCTGCCTCAGGAGAAACCGCTCGCTGACGTGTTGTCGCACTTTCTATTTCCGTACGCTGCGATAATAATGATGTCTGAGGAGCCCAATCGTTCGTAGATGCTACACCTAGAATTTGAGATAGTTGATTGGAAACCAATTGTGCCAAGCTTTCAAAAAGGTTGTTTGCGAGGCGTTCCATTGCCTTTTCCATAGCCTTCTCTACGGCCTCTGTGATAGATGTTGCGAGAGATGCATCCATGGCGGTGGTATTACGTGCTGCAACACTGGCATATCCTTTGGATCTCTCCTGCATTTCTGCAACGGCTTCTCTCCGAGAGCACCTCTTGCGTTCTACAATATCCAATATGGCAAGCTCCCTTTCTTTTGCTGCACAGTCTGCGGAGTCTGCAGGGTGCGGCCCATTACATAAGCAGCACCTCTCTTTCTCAGAGCTGCACTCGTGGCTGTCATGATTTTCACCACACAGACGGCATCTAAGAACTGATCGGCACCCTCTGACGCTATGTCCATATCGCCAACATTTCAAACACTGCAGGGGTTTGGGGGAAAGTGGCTCTACCTTATAGATCAGTGGCCATGCCTTAATTTCGGAAGGTCGGACTGTTCCTAAAAAGGTCACTATCACCGATTCCGTTGGTGATTTTATGTTGTTAATCGTACGGGTGCGCCTGTACACTGAAATTACACCCGCCATCGAAAACAAATCGAGCACATCTGCAGGTGTCAGGCTTGTGTCTACACCGCGGACTAATCCTTTCGAGCATGCGAGGTGTGCCAGAATAAATGGGCTTACCGGATGCACTGCGAATTCGGAACATTGCAGGAGCTCACGAATGCATTCCTGATCTGCGGAACAGCACAGGATGCCTCCGCGACCAAACTGGCGGACCTCAGTGATCTCCTGGGGATGCGAAGTGGCTTTTCGAAGCTCCACTTGAATCGCCTTTGGGTTCTTCATCGGAATACTGCCCCTATCTGTAGGTACCAGCGCCACAGGGACACTTCTCGCTCCACTGCGTAACAAATAGTCTATCGGCCAATCCTTGGCGGGAGTGGAAGCTAATCAAGGGGAGTGCCCTTGGCCGGGGGAAGAAAATGACATCAAAATGGAATGACTCGCTTGAGCTGAGAAAGACCAATACAGTTACTGGAAAATAAAGAACTCTCAAAGAACAATAAGGATACTGCCACCCAATCCTGAGCCCGGGCAGCTTCTTCACAGTCGAGCCTCACAGTCGAAAAGCGACGTGGCGTTCCCAGCCAGCTCGATCTCGTTCTATCCCCAACTCGTCTTCCTCTTCTTCCCTCTCATGCCTTGGCAGCGCAACCTTTCGCGCAAACGTTCTCTTTCTTTTGGTGGGCCGCAGTTTCATGCGTGACGTTTCGTGCCAACGTCATCTACCTCTTTCCGCCACTCAATTGAGAAGCACCACTGCCGTCGCCTTCAAGCACGTTGTACATAACGCCACGGTGCCACCACACTTCACAGACACTACCACTTCATTATACTACACCACAGGCATTGCGCTTCATTGGCGCACTCTGATAATGAAAAAAGTAGCGTGTAGATATTGCGAGTGAGAACGCCAGAGAGGAGTGCGATAAAAGAGTACCTATTATGAACAGTGATAAACGTGGTGAAGTTGAGCGACTGCAGACAGATTCGAAGGCATTTCAAAGGCAAGGCAGTTATCAAGACGCGAGAAAGGGCGATAATGTTCTAGGTGGTTGATGCGCAAGAAAAAGGAGAAAGAATACTGCGAAAACGCATAAAGTAGACTTCCAAGTTTTGGATACAAAGAGGGTGATAAAAGATAAGACGCAGCCTGGAAAAGATGATAGAAAGAGGCATTAGTTGAACAGAAATAGAGAGGTGAGCTGCAGCAAGCGTTTTAGACGATGGGTAGCGAGTAGGCACAGGAAGAACTTAAAAAAAATTGGCAGGTCCCGTCTAGAGTGGGAATCGATGATATGCGAAGTACGAATAAGGAAACTTTAGATGTCAATTTAAAATCAATACAACGTTAAGAGGTGGCCGTAAATTATGGCGTACATGACTTCCTTGGGATGATAATTATGCTGGGATGTGTCATTTGCCTTCAACGTCTATTCACGTCATGTGATGCCAAATTGGGTATGTGTGGAGCTAGCGATACGGCCGTGAGCGTATCGTGAGCGTGGTATGTTGTCATGTTGTTACACGACATGCATCGCACGGTTATCATATTTGTACCAAGCATATACCTTCATCACTCTTTCACTTACCGTAATACCAAATTTGGTATACGTGAAGCTAGCGAAACGGCCCCTAGTTCATCATGAGTGTGGTATGTAGTAATGTTCTTACATGAAACTTACATGATTATCATGTTTTCACAAGTTGTATATTGTCGTCATTCATTGTAGTTTCATAATATCAAATCTAGATCACGTGAAGCTATCAAAACAGCCCGACCACGTCATATGTGTGGCATGTAGCCGTGTTCTTACAAGACATGCATGTCATGATTATCATGTTTGCACCAGTCATATATCTTTGTCATCCGTTTCCGTTCTCTAATACCAAATTTGGTCAATGTAAAGCTAGTGAAACAGCTGCGAGCGCGTCATGAGTGTGGCATGTAGTACTGTCTTACATGACATGCATTTCATGAGTATTATGTTTGCACAAGCACTAATTCTTTCGTCATTCACTGCCATCCCGTTATACGAAATCTGGTACACGTGAAGCTAGCGAAGCAGCCCCGACCGCATCATGACTGCGGAATGTAGTCATTTTCTTACATGACATGCATCGCATCATTATCACGTTTTCACAGTCCAGTCATATAACTTCGTCATTCATTTACGTCAAATAATACCTTATTCGGCGTATGTAAAGCTAGAGAAACGGCCACGAGCTCAATTTAAGTGTGGCATGTAGTAATGTTCTTACCTTACATGCATATTGCCACGTTCCGTTTCTCTAGTTTTTTTTATCGCCCCGATACACTACACAAATCACAGCGCAAACCGCGCCTGCAGTTTTCAAGAAGCTTCAGCACTGTAGTAGATCATTTCGATAAGATTATGCCCACTCTGCGAACTGTACAGATTATTCCGGAACCTACCTCACCGCCAGCGATAACGCTAGAATATTTGATAGCAATAGTATAAATGCCGAAGCACTTCGCCGCTTGTCAGTAGTGATCGACGGCTGACGCTCCGTTCACACTACCTGTGCAAGACTGCTACTGTAGTCGAACTTGCGTTTACCGGGCACAGGTTCGCACAACTAAACAGCTAAATTCCAACACAAAGTCTCCTGACTTCGGCCACGTCACGACCCCGTGACAACTGGTGGAGGTGCTGCTTCGTTCATGTACCGGACGCCCCCGTCAAACCGTGAACCCAGCCCACGTCGTGGAGAATACCGACGCCAACCACGATCAGCGAACAAGCCGCCGACAGTAGGTCTACCACAGGAATACGGGCTTCTACAAGACAAGGCGCGAAAGACCAAGGTTAATACCTCGAATGCAGCGACAATGACAACCGCAGCGTCCCAGCCCACGATCGTCATGCGTCAACCCAGAAAATTACCAGCTTTCCATGGGTCATCGCTTGAAGACCCGGAGACCTGGATAGAAACATACGACCATGTGGCCCCCCTCAACCACTGGGATAATGAAGAAAAGCTCCGTCATGGGTACTTTCACCCTAAAGACACCGCAAGGACCTGGTTCGAGAGTCGGGAGTCCATGCTCCGAACATGGGATGTCTTCTGTGGTGCAGTCCTGCAAACGTTCACGAGCGTCGCTCACGAAAAGAGGGCCGCTGCTTTACTAGAGACCCGGGTTCAGCTACAAAATGACAATGTTGCCATTTTCACAGAACAGATGACCCGCATATTCCATCACGTTGACCCAGACATGCCTGAGGAGAACAAAGTTCGTTTCCTCATGCGAGGGATCAAACTGGAATCCTACGCAGGACTAATCAAGAATCCACCGATCACCGTCCAAGAATTTGCATCCGAGGTGACCACTGTCGAAAAGACCCTAGACATGTGCACCAGACAGTATATAATCGTCGCCTGACTCCAGAATGTGCTGCTGCTCATGCCACTGACTCCGAACACCTGCGTGAAAGGATCCGAGCGATCATGCGCGAAGAGCTGCGGAAGCTGTTGCCTACGGCGCAGCCTCAAGTGCATTCGATCGCCGACATTGTGCGAGAAGAAAGTCGGCAATCGCTTCAAATTCACTAAGCACCGCTGCCCGAGCCCGAAACTATGAGCTACGCCGCAGCACAGCGCCACAACGCTCTTCCTCGTCCACGCAAAAACGCCGCCCCATCGCACTTCCGTCGCCAGACGCCACCGCCCCACCTCCTGACGTGTGATCCTTTTCCAGCGCGCTCCGTTCTCCGAAGAAAACGGGCGTTTGGCGTGCACCTGACAACCGCCAGCTCTGCTACCACTGTGGCGAGGCTGGGCACACATACCGCCATTGTCAGTACCGACAGATGGAACTGCGTGGCTTCGCCGTCAATGCACCACGTACGCAGCCAGGGAAATGGCCAAGTGACATCGCCGACTACCTGAGAGGAACTCAATGGACGCCACGAAGTCCTCCCCGTTCGCCGTCGCCCAGCCGCCACATGTCACCGCTCCACCGGCAGTACTCTGGCCCAACGGGGGCCGGTCCCCTAGCCCGAAAACTAAGGACAGAAACTGATGAAGGTGTGGTTGCTCTGCGACGAAATACCGAAGATCCTTTGACGATGACGACGACGCCGCGATGGAGCTTTCTGAACACCACGCCAACCCTGAAAAGCCCTGACGGCGAAACCTCACTTACAGAAGGTGACTTGACAATGCAACATGGAAGCCCCGCCGCGGTGGTCTCGTGGCTAAGGTACTCGGCTGCTGATCCGCAGGTCGCGGGTTCCAATCCCGGCTGCGGCGGCTGCATTTCCGATGGAGGTGGAAATTTTGTAGGCCCAGGTGCTCAAATTTGGGTCACGTTAAAGAACCCCAGGTGGTCAAAATTTCCGGAGCCCTCTACTACGACGTCTCTCATAATCATATGGTGGTTTTGGTACGTTAAACCCAACATATCAATCAACATGGAAGCAGCGGAACAAGCCGATGCAGCCGTGACCCGACGCCACGCCCTAACTCTAACTCGAGACAGCGAACTAGCGACCTCGACGTTCTTATCGACGGCCGCAGTGTGACCGTTCTCGTTGATACTAGAGCCGACTATTACGTCATCAGTGGGTCGTTCGCCGCGAAGTTGAAGAAAGAACAGCTTGGAAAGGCCTTGAGATCCGCACAGCCGAAGGTCATCTCGTAACGCCTGCAGAAATCTGCACAGCAAGAGTCAACTTTAACAACTGTTTTTATTCTACCGACTTCATAGGCCTACAGCGTCGCTCGGGAGATGTTATCCTTGAGATGGACACCTTATGCCTCCGTGGTGCTGTCATCAACCTAAGAACAATGTCGATCACGTTATCTACAGAAGAAGCACTGCCACCACGCACGCCATCAGAAAACCATGCTTTGAATGTGCTGGAAGAACAAGTCACCATTATGTTTCGCTCTAGCATCATTAGTTCCGTCGGCGCTCCTAAATCACCTCACTTGGGAGGCGTCGTTAAAGGCAGTCAGCATCTGTTGATCACCCGAAATATATGTGTCGCAAGAGGAATTGCAGAGCTGCAAGGAGTCAAAGCATCGTTTACGCTCACGAATTTCAGCAGTGAGTACAAATGGTCGCAAATGTCGAAGAAATTGTGAAAGATACGAGTGCTTTCACCCTCGCCGATTCTTCGGAACCCTCTCAGAGGAACCAAGCCCCTCCCATAGCTTTCGACGTCAATCCATGATTTCCGAACCATCAGCAAAAACAGCTCAATACCCTGCTCCTGCAATACGAAGATTGCTTTTCGCCTTCATCAAAATTTCGGCACATCCCAAACACGGAACAACGCATCATAACTGAAGAAAATGCCAGAGCACTCTGTCAGAGTCCGTATAGGCTTTTGACGCGAGAACGGGAGGCCACGAAGAAACAAGTTGATGAAATGCTACGGGATGACATCATCCAGCCATCCAAGAGTTCATAGGCGTCCCCCGTGGTGTTAGTAAAGAAAAAGGATGGGACCCTACGTTTCTGCGTCGATTATCGCCGCCTGAACAAAATCGCAAGAAAGAACGTGTATCCTCTCCCACGAATAGACGACGCACTAGATCGGCTCCACAACACCAAGTACTTTTCGTCAATGGACCTCAATACTGGCTATTGGCAAATCGAAGTCGACGAAACAGACTGAGAGAAAATCGCGTTTATAACACCGGACGGCCTCTTCGAGTTTAAGGTGATGGCCTTCGGTCTTGGCTCAGCGCTTGCAACTTTTAAACTCGTTATAGATACAGTACTGGCAAGATTGAAGTGGCAGACTTGCCTTGTGTACTTGCATGAAGTCGTCATGTTTTCCTCGAGTTTAAATGAGCATCTTCGGCGTCTCAAAGCTGTACTTTAAGCCATCAAGACGTCTGGACTAACAATGAAGCAAGAAAAGTGCTGATTTGCGTACGAGAAGTTCTTGTTTCTGGGGCACGTGATAAGCAAGTCTGGAGTTCTTCCCGAAACACAGAGCGCTGTGTGTTTGATGCATGGGTGTGTGCATGTGTGAGCGATCGTGTCAAGTTTTCGCGCTCGAATTAACTTTTTGAAATGCTCTACCAACTAGCCCTACTACAAGTTCTCGTAAGTAAGAGCAGTTTATTCAATGGGCTCAGGTGATCGGACGCACTCAAGACAACAAGAAAACATAAAGGTATTCTTTTTATTAGACATGGACAAGAACACACGTGAAAGAATCTCACAATGATATATGGAAAGTATACAAAACGTTTCTTCCACGTGAAAAGAAAGTCTAAGTCGTTAAGGTCAGCATGCTTCACACCCATGATACCAAGTCTAAATGATCACACTTACATGAACCGTCGTTGCTGTGACCGTAGCACCGGACAACGTGGCGTTGAGTCTGTCGTGAAAGCGTCCATGGTGAGAACACGCCTTGTGTAGCTCGCTGGCTCAAGCTAAAGTCGTTGTCCCGCACCAAGACATCTTCCTGGTGGCGTCCTGGTCACGCTCGGCCGGGGACTGCACGCAGGACACGGGGTCAAAAGCCCCGACAACCATTTGAGCTTGCCATTGCCACTGCCCGAGCCGTTTTCTTTCTTTCTTTTTGTTGCAATCGCTTGCTCAAGGTTTTTCTCCTATGGCTTGCTCATCATAGTCATCACATTCTTCCCCCATGTTTCAGAAAGTTGCACGCACTTGGCTGCTGCTGTTGAACTAGTTCACAGCAGATGAAACTACACGATGCCGTAGGATGTAGAGGTGGTGTTGATACACTTTGGTTGCTGACGTTCATCCGGTTTGAAGTCTGTTGCCGGGTCGAAGTTCATAAGCACAAGTTGGAGACGGAGTCGCATCAGTGTGGTAGGCTGGCATGTGCAAGTGTTTCACTGATAATTATGGAGCACTGGAATGTACAATTTAAGATTCACCGGCATATAAGCGAACTATTTGCGGCATTTGTTTCGATGTTACATTGACTGTATTCTCTACATTCTACCAAGGAACACGTCATGCACAGATTTGACACGAGCTTGTCTCAAAAATGAAGAGCGATGCAACCTATTGTATTCTCACCTGACATGTCACGATACCTAGGAGGCGCAATTGAGCATCACAGAAGTATACATGCATAGGGAGCACAGGTCAGTTCGGCATTAATTTACCAAGTTTCTAGGCTTATTCTTTCTTCTTCCAAGCGATCGCACAGAAGCAGCGTTCTTCTTTTCGGCTAGCTTCTGGGTAACGCGGAGACTTTTAAATGCTCGCAAGATCCAATCCTCAGTACTCAACCATGAAATCTGTACCCGAGTGTCTGATTGGGTGGTACCCACAATGTGCCAAGCTTTCTCTAACTTGATGCCTATTTTTTTCTGAAGTGGTACCAATACCCATACATCTCATGGCGTTCCTACCTGCGCTATTGCTTGGGGGGTTCAGATCTTTCTTCCGCGAATTTCGCCCTTCCGGCTCTATTTCAGAAATCTTGACAGAACGTTGCTGTACCTTGACCTTCTGAACGATCATTTCAGCCGGCAAGGTAGTTGTCTGGCTCGGGCCTAGAATGCCTCCTGCTGGCATGCTTTCGCGAAGGACCCAAGCTGCCGGCAAGTGACACAAACGTGGTTACTCGCTGCGCTTTCGTTCACATCACTTTTGCTACCAAGAATATCAGGCCGTTTTGAAGTCACAGACTGAGATCTGTTTGCAACTGACCTAAACCAAGTGGTCCTAACTGAGGAAGACAAAGAACAACTAGCTCTCTGCTACTGAGAACTGTGTTGTCGCCACATGCGCGCGGCGCATGCTGAGTTTGATCAAATATAAAAACCACGCTTATGGAGGACTTAGAAGAGGACGAACATGAGTGTGGTGAGTGGTGGCGCCACTCATAGGGAGTGAGAAGAAGACAGCGAAGGTTGGAACATTCGAGAAGCCAAGTGGGTTGAGCTAGTCGAACAGCAGGATGAAATTGGGGTTGCGATGGCTACCGGTCCTTTGCGGCACCGAACCTCTCACGGGTGAACTACAGGTTAAATAGGACGACGAGCGATGGTCCCGACGATGCAAACGTCGTCGTCGAGACCCGCCAGCTAGTTGACGTCTCCGGGGGTCACTGAGCCTAACAATCTGAGGCCTGCGGCACTGGCCTACTGATGTTACTAGTCATGGTCAAGCACACGTTTGGCCAACCACGCTACAGCAAAGCGGCCGTCTCAGCGACTGTCGCGATATCAGTACCACAAACTTAAGGTGACGCAGCGACACGTCTAACCATCTCGTCGACAGCGACCTGTGAGTGGCTCAAGTGCAGTGGTATGCTAAATAGCTGTGCTATGTCGGAACGCGGGAACCGTGTACTGTAGCTAAGGTAGTGCTGAGACAAAAGCCCACAGAGGAATTTAAGATCACCTATGTTATAGTGATCATCCTTCACACATGTATGTCCATGTCGTGTAAACGTGCAGTCGTTGTTTACGCTGCATCTCTTGTCGTTTGAGCACCTGGGTCAGCAGGAACCTGACACAATTGGCGAGCCTTGCCAGGATCGGCACTCACGATCTTTCAGTAGAGAGTACGTTACACACAAGATGCCTGTTAACGTTCATATATTGCTTTGTATTGGAGAGGAGGTTGGGTGGTCTAGCTCTGACTTAGAGCGAATGTTGCAAGAAAGACTCAAGGAGAAACACGAGACAATTGGTTACGAACTGCGGTTGCTGTGCGAAATTGAGAGTGAGCTTGCGCGTTTGCACGAAGAATGAGAGATGCTGTTGTCTGAGAAAAGCAAAGCTATCTTGCAAATTCGAGAGATGGCAGGAAATAAGGTACCCTTTAACGAGGTTAGTGAAGAAGACCAAGTCAAACCTCACAAGAACGCGATCCACGATGTTGACACAAGTGTGTCAGGTGCACTCGAAAAAGTGTATGTTGGAGAACGTGATGATGTTGCTCTGGGTACACGGTCTGCAAGTGAATGTGTTAAGCAGACTTGTAATGGCATCGAAGGTGAGAGCAGTATGGAGCAGCATGGTCTCTGACGTCCTCAATTGGACCCTCTTAGTCAAACAAAGAGAACGTCTTGCGTATCTGAGACTTTTGCTTCGGAGTTGGACGCAAAGCGCGTGGCATTAACAAACCCTAAACTAAAGCCAGAAGATCATTTTTGGGTAAAAGGGCTGGAACCCAGACACTACTAGGGCAGCTAGAGATACAACGATCCAGAAACACGATACTGCGTACCATGCGGAGGCAAATGAACTTCAAGACAACCGAAAGTTGTTGCGTGTTTTAAACTTTGTAGGTTGACGCTCAGACCCCGCTTTTCAGATTGAATACTCCTACATCTATATTCTTACAAGGAAACGTACATTTGCGGATATTCACGATGTTTACACGCCAAGACAATGGCTGGCACACTGGCGGGCTGACACAAGTCTCTATCCACTTCGTAGTCTTTTCTTGTTGTTGTTGTTGTTGTTGTTGTTGTTGTTGTTCTCCTATTGTAAGTGGCGCATACCCACTGTGAAGGATTGGCCAAGAATCGAGTGGTTTCAAAATTTACTGTTCAGATTTTCAATGATTCAAGGTTTAACAGAAAGATTACCGATAGCCCAGGAAAGTGTGTTGCTTAACGTAATGCATGCAAATACTTACATAAACGAATTTATTTTTAGAATAGAGCAATAATATGATTTTATACGGATATAATTATGTGGACCTGTTAGAATAATGAAACTGGTTAATTAGTCAACCCATTAGTTTCATCAATATAGTCCCGGACGGCCGCGCATACTGTCGCATTAGAGAAACCGGAAATGGAAGCTCCAAAAGACAAAATGACAGGCAGAGATATCTCCATACCAATATCACGTAAAGGTATTTCTAATAGGGTTTTTCGTAATGTGTTAAACCGCCTGCAGGTCAAAAAGAAATGGTCTATTGTTTCCAGTTCATCACAGAATGCACACAGTGGCGAAGGTGCCTGAGCAGACATGTGTTTATAGAAATTTAGTTTTGGTACCCGGCAACGCAGCCTTGTGATAGCTACTTCTTGTTTTCGAGTGCGGCAAAAGTCTCTTCGCCAGGAATATAATAAATGGCGATATTCTGTAGAGTTTGTTGGTGCTGAACCTTTAAAGACTTGCATAAGCGTACGTCTGCGGAATCGAGCAGCAGTCCAGGCAGAGACTCTCTACAAATTTGTGCCCCAATCCCACTACTGCCTTGGGGCACTACCCCGCAGCCTTAAAGCACCAACCCGGTGCTTGTAACGAAAGCGGAGTGTTGGCTGACACACAAGGCTTCAGTTTTACGACGTGCACAATAGGTTGTGGCGTTGAGTGGGCTTCATCGACGACTCACTGTATCTCGTAGTTGAGATTAGTGACCTTGGATAGGACTTTGTATGGCCCGTCATAGCGAAATAAGAGCTTTTCTGAGAGTCCGATGTGACGACATGGGGTCCACAAGAGTACTAGAGAACGGGTTTCACACGAAAATTCATGGTGGTGACGATCGTACCGATCTTTCTGAGAGGCTTGTGAAACTATGAGTTGTTATTGGGCAATCTGTCGTGCGGCGTCGGCTTGGTGTGTGGCATCACGAACGCATGTAACAGGGGAGCTGGAACTAGCGGGAAAGAGTGTATCAATAGAGGCAGAGATGGTTTACGTCCATAAAGAAGGTAGAACGGGAAATAGCCTGCGGTGTCATCTCTAGAGGAGTTGCAAGCGAAGGTGACGAAGGGTAACGTTGTGTCCGAGACGCGGTGGTCTGGAGAAACCCACATCGACAACATGTCAGTGATAGTGCGATTCAGGCGCTCTGTATGTGAGTTAGTTTGTGGACGGTGTGCTGTTGTGAACTTGTGGTTCCTGGAACAGCAACGTACGATATTCTAGACGACGCGAAATAATAAGTATCGGCCGTGGTCAGTAACGAGCTGCTGAGGAGCACCGTGATGCAAAATGATGTCATGCAGTAGAAAGCCGGCGACATCGGTAGCGCAGCTGGTTAGGAGAGCGCAGGTGATCACGTAGTGTGTCGCGTGGTCGGTCGCCACAGCAACCCATTTGTTTCCCGACGCCGAAGTGGGAAATGGCCCGAGAAGATTGAACCCTACATGGTAGACTAGTTTAGCAGCCATCTCAATAGGGTGAAGTAGGCTAGCTTGAAGCGATGTGGGTCGTATTCGACGTTAATAAAGGTCACAGCTGGTGACATATTTTGCACAGAGTGATATAGGTGTGGCCAGAAAAAAACGGCACCGGAACCCATCATAAATGCGGGTGACTTTCAGGTGACCAGTGGCAGGTTCTTCGTGAAGTTGTCGGAGACCATCTAGACGCAAATGGAAAGGCACGACGAGAAGGCAGTCAGGACAATTAGAGCGAATATTGTGGTGGTAGAGAACCCCTTCATGAAGGAAATACAATTTCGGAGAAGCGTGTGGTGTAGCGGAACTCCGGCTTTCTATGATGGGAAGTAAACCGGGGTCAAGGCCTTGCTCAGAAGCGATACCAAGGAAGTCTGACATTTACAAGACACAAGCCTCAGTAGATCTTTCTGTGGCGTCTGGCAGATCCACTTGATACCGTGACAGGCAGTCGACATCCTGATGGAAGTTACCAGATTGATACACGACCGAGAAGGTGTATTCTTGGAGGTGGAGACACCAACGACCGAGGCGTGCCGTGGAATCCTTGAGTGACGAAAGCCAAGCAGAGCGAATGTTGATCAGTTACAACAGTAAAACTGCGGCCGAACAGGTACGGGTGAAATTTAGCGACACCCCAAACAAGAGAAAGACACTCTCTTTTGGTGATCGAATAGTTATAATTACGCGTTTTTTGATAGGGACACGCAATGAAAATGTTTTCCTGGTTTGGTTCTTCAAAGCAGGGTGCAGTTCTCACAGATGGAAATGAGACAATTTAGGTAATAGCCCATAATGTTATTTCCACCATCTACAGTTTGGGTCACATAAGTGTGATTTCGACTGGAATGCGTACATCACAACCAACATCGTTACTAATTTTGCAACATCGCGTGGTCAACTTGAGGAACTAGGCATACCCAAATACTTAGTGACAAAATAATGTGATGTCATGTTTCGATCCGAGAGCACTGTACATATTTTTGCGCAATCCGACAAATAAACTCGCCTGGTGCATTATGGTTTGCTACTGTGATTAAAAAAACTGGAGGACCAATAAGCTCCGTTTCTTCAGTGCCGAATGTGATAGCAATATTCTTTTCCTTGTGCTTAATTGAACCACTCAGTGTGTACTTCGGTATGATCCCACTTGAATAATTTTAATTGTGGAATAATACTGTGTAATTGAGAAAGCTGGAAGTGTCTTGTCTCAATGATGGTTTCGCTAATGGCTGGATTCTGTGTCAAAAGGAGTGGCATAATTTAAAACACGAGCAGTATTATGTTATCTTAACTGAGTTGCGCGAAAAAATTGATGTACAAAAAGAAAACACCTGAGCACAGTGGACACTAACAACCGAAGCTTTATTGGGGAAGAGAGACGTATATATGCGGTTACGAGAACACGTGTGGTGAATGAAGAGGATGAGATGGGCAGACAGACTGTATTATGATGAACTTCCAGAACAGCTACCTCAGCGGCAAGCAACAATACCGAGGGTTGCGCGACACATGAATCACCAGCTTTGTTGATGAGATACGCCGCTTCCATTTTCCACGATGCCTTGTCCCTGAACCTAGCTTTAACTACCGTATCATCAAACAAGGGAGCGCACCCGCACTCTCTACAATGCGATGATAGATTCGAGTATGGTTGTCCCTTTACAAAAATTTTTGATCCATATTCACAATATTGAATCGAAAATATTGCTTTCCACACGACAGCAGAGTGCCGTACACCCCACGATTTCCGCCCGGTAAAAGAAAATGATTCGACGTCTGCTCATCTAACCATTTTTTTCACCTTACGCGTTCTCGTGACCGCATATATATGTATGTTTTCTGCAATAAAGCTTCAGTTGTTAGTGTGCGCTGTGTCCAGGTGTCTTTCATTTGTACTTCCATTGTTTTCGCGCAAGTCATTTAAGATGAAATACCAACTCACCCAGCAGACCGTGCTTCTCAATTTTACGTGCGTAACTTTTTTTGAAACTTGCTATCTACCTACTATGCAGCCTTGAGGGAATACGCGTAGTAACGCGTGTACCTTTTGTAATGATTGGCTGTCTTTAAACCGCAAAGTGTTGTGGTGCCCGATGACAATGTGTGCTTGTATCATGCGATAATGCTGCGATATCACGTGTTGTGCTGTGAATAGTGTATACACGATGCTTGTGTTTTTTTAACACGACAGTGATGATTTTATATGTTGGGTTTAACGTCCCAAATTCACTATATGATTATGAGAGACGCCGTAGTGGAGGGCTCCGGAAATTTAGATCACCTGCGGTTCTTTAACGTGCACCCAAATCTGACCACACGGGCCTACAACATTTCCGCCTCCATCAGAAATGCAGCCGCCGCAGCCGGGATTCGAACCCGCGCCCTGCGGGTCAGCAGCCGTGTACAGTTTTTTTTAACACGACAGTTAATATTCTTGCATTTCAAACCAGAGGAAATTATTCAAACCTTATTTTTGAGCAGACGCATAGCTGTGTGGTAGAGAGAGCACTTGCTTGTCACGCAAAAGACCTGCATGCTTTCGATCATCACTCAGACCCGAAAAATCTGTATTATTTGCTTTATTTGCATTTTTCCAATTTTCTGTCATGGGCAAGATGATTTTTCACTCAGAACCACCGACACCTACACCGGAAATTTTGCGGAACGAGCTCTTTACCGCTGTTACTTCAGCAATGCAATTATGGTAGAACAGAAAGTGGGTTACGTGTACAAAAGACACTTTTAGTGATCCATTGGCAAGAAACTATCAAGTAATAGCCTCCGTTTCCACGCGCACAGAGACCCATAGACACCAGTTTTAGCAGTGAAGCTATAGGCCATTGCTACTAACATTACGTGTACATTACAAGCTTGCGTGCATTCAAATCGCTTTTGACCAAACTTCACGAAAGTTGATTATCAAGTCTAATAAATTATTCAATGCGCACGCAGTTCATACGGTCCACACCAAGTCAATATTTCTTTTTGGCACACTATGTGTGCTCAGATTTGGGTGCACGTTGAAGAACCCCAGGTGGTCGAAATTTCCGGAGCCCTCCACTACGGCGTCTTTCATAATTATATGGTGGTTTTGGGACGTTAAACCCCACAAATCAATTTGGGCACACTATGGACGCTCCATTGACACGCAAGAAGTGTTTTAAATAAAAAATTAAAAATCTATTCTCGAATATCAAACTGCGATGGAAGTTTTTACATGCTATTTATCATGAAATAGTGGGAATTCATGAAGTAAAATATCTACCTGCACCGTACGATGTTTCACACTACGGTGACCATCGGTTCAAGATAAGAGAAATCGCTTTTAAAAGTGACGTATTTTGAAGATGATTTTTTCACCGAAGCAATCAGTGGATGAAACAAACTGCATTCTCGCATTGCCTCCATCATCTCAAATGATTTGTTTTATTTTATGTTAGAATAAGTGTGTTGCATCTTTATTGAGTGTGTTGCATTTTTATTCATATAGGTATTTGTGTTGCGCAATGTGATTCAGGCAACTATGTTTATTCGTTTGGCTAACTAAGTATCTGTTTAATCTACTTTTTTAAACCCTCCGCCACTGCAATGCTAAATGGCGCCGTGCGGAATGAAATGAATAAATAAAGTGTCGATAGATAAGCATTTCATAAAAACATAATAAAAAATCTCTTCAGAAAACGTGGTCTGTGACTTGCGCCCAACACAAATTTTAGATAAGTTGCCAAGTTACATTTTTAGCAATTATGTCTTGAGAATAACTCGATATATAATGAGGATAACTTGAACAATAATGTTGAGAGGACACGTAGGACCTTTGTCTTGGAGACGAGCATGACTGCATGCAAACCTTTCAAAAAACAGCAATATTTCATAATGTAGAATAATATATGAAACTATAATTTATACCAGCTACACAAGCTGAATTGATGTAGATGAATTATCTGAATAGCTATGAATAAAAGCATTCATATTGTTACGCAAACGAAGAAACGTCATATCGACGAGGCTGTGGATTACATGTATTTGAAACCACCGGTAATGGCGTGACCAGCTGGCCAGCGATCGAGCGGAACCAACCTTTGGTCTTCCTCGTCAGGAACACACGCGCGTCGCCCCCTTGAACATCAATATGAATGCATGTAGCATGATCCATGGCGCCAGAAGCGTCGTCGCGGCGCATCTAAATGTCGACGTCACTAGAAAAGTGGTAGAAATTCAAGCGCGCAACATGTACAATATCGGTAGCATGTTTGGCACATGAATGCGACGGGGCGACTGGACCAATTTCATATGTCACAAGAATAACCACACGAAGGACTCGGTATGAACATGTGTAGCGCGTAAGCACTTTTGCTGACAAGCCGTACGTCGCAGATTGTTGTTTAAACAAACTCTGCTGCTTCTCTTGAGAGGTCGGGTGATTTCGCGTGCGTGAGCGGCCCGAGTGATAGCGTTCATGGCATATTCACTGGTCGGTACTGCAGGAGATGGTATGACGGTGTCTAGGGACAATGTTGGTTCTCAGCCAAACAGAAGAAAAAAGGGAGAGTAACCGGCAGTGTCATGGCGCGAAGAATTTTAGGCAAATGTGACGTACAGCAACTCAAGATCCCAGTCGGTGTGGTTGGTAGAAGCATACTTAGCGAACTTGCCTGCTAGAGTTCGATTTAGACGCTCCTTCAGTCTATTCGTTTGCGGATGGTATGACGTAGTCAGCTTGTGTCTCGTTTGACAGTACAGCAAGATGTTGGCTATGACCTTCGACAAAAAAGTGTGGCCACGGTCTGTAGCAGCTGCCGTGAGGCTCTGTGTTGCAAAATCACGTCCTTGAGGAGGAAGTCGGCGACGTCTGTGCCGCAGCTTGTTGGAAGAGCTCGTATGATGGCATAACGAATAGCGTGGTCGGTGGCCACAGCTATCGCCCCGCCGCGGTGGTCTAGTGGCTAAGGTACTAGGCTGCTGACCCGCAGGTCGCGGGTTCGATTCCCGGCTGCGGCGGCTGCATTTCTGATGGAGGCGGAAATGTAGGCCCGTGTAGTCAGATTTGGGTGCACATTAAAGAACCCCAGGTGGTCAAAATTTCCGGAGCCCTCCACTACGGCGTCTCTCACAATCAAATGGTGGTTTTGGGACGTTGAACACCACAAATCAATCAATCAACCAATGGCTATCCACTTGTTACCCGAGGACAACAAAGGGAAAGGGCCAAGTAAGCCTAAGCCAACGCGGCAGAACGGTTCTGACGGAATGTCAAGTGGTTGAAGGCGTTTGGCGGGAAGCGTCCATGGCGTTTTGCGGCGCTAACATTTCTCACAAGCCGCGACGTATCTTCTGATTGAGCGTGCAAGTCCTGGTCAAAAGAAGCGTCGGCGTATTCGGTCGTAAGTGCGTGACACAGCAAGGTGCCTGGCAATCTGAATATCATGAAGTCATGAATGTTAGTTCATGTCATGAATGTCATGAATGTCATGAAGTTCACCCTGTTCATGTTTTGTTCGGAATGACAAGCAGCAGGGCCGGTACATCCGGCTCAAAAGTTTGGTGGTATAATACACCATCGTGGAGCACGAATGAGCGATTGGACTGATCGGAAGATGATGATTTGAGGTGCTGAATGATGGCACGGAAGGACGCATCACGGCACTGCTCGTCACCGATGCATGTCATTTGCGAAATGGAAATGACGCAAGAGTCGGTGTCCGTGTCCGGTATAGTGCTCAACTCAGCAACCGGGTAGCGATAGAGGCAGTCTGCGTCATGATGTAGGCGTCCAGACTTGTACGTCGCTGTTTAGCTATACTCTTGTAGACGCAGAGTTCAGCGCCCGAACCGGCCAGTAGGATGCTTCGGTGACTTAATCCAACATAGCGCATGATGTTCAGTTATTAAAGACGAATTAGTGCCATATAAACATGGACGGAACTTTGAGACTGCGTAAACAAGAGCAAGACAGTCACGATCTGTAATGGAATAGTTGCACTATGCAGCTGTGAGGAGGCGGCTAGCGTAGGCGACAACTCGGTCGTGTCCTCGTTGGCGTTGGCCTAGGACGGCTCTTATACCGTGACCACTAGCATCGGTTCGGACTGCTGTCGAGCGGTTGGGTCAAAGTGAGCCAATACAGGTGGAGTCGTCAGTAGCTTTATTAGGTGAGAAAAAGCAGCAGCTTCGTCGGTACCCCCCGTAAATGAGACGTCTTTCTTCAGAAGCTCAGTGAGAGGTCGAGCAATGGTTGCGAAACCTTTCACAAACTTTGTAAAGTTGGAACGATGTGCAACGAAACTTTGGGCGTCTTTTACTGATGGGGTACAAGAAAACTGGTGACTGCACCAATTTTCTTTGGGTCCGGCTGCACACCAGAGACGTCGACAAGGTGGCCCAGCATCGTAGTTGGCCGGTGCTCGGAGTGGCACTTAAACGCGTTTACTTGAAAGCTTGCTGTGCGGAATATGTCAAAAATAGCTGACAAACGCTGAAGGTGAGTCAAATATGGGGAAATCTAAAACGACATTGTCAAGACAAAAAAGATATGTTGACAATTTGAACCCTTGTAGCAGAGAGTCCGCCATGTGCTCAAAATTGGCTGGGGCGTTGCATAGACCAAACGGCCTGACCTTGAAGTGACATAGGCTGTCGCGAGTTACAAACGAAGTTTTCTCTTGGTCTTTCTTGTCCACCACAAACAACATATAGCGAATTGGTCAATTGAACCAAATTATTGCACGCCGTGAAAATAATCGAGGGCATCATCAATTCGCGGCAAAGGATAAACGTCCTTTTTCGTGATTCAATTAGGATGGTGGTAATCCACGCAGAAGCGCCACGTGCCAACTTTCTTTTAACGAGCACAATGGGGGACGCCCAAGGGTTCGAAGAGGGTTCAATACCTCTTTTGGGTAGCATCTTGGTGACTTCTTGATGAATTACTTTACGTTCGGTGGACGAGACACCTGGTATGGTTGCCGATAAATGGAATGAAAATCGCCTGTGTTAATGCGGTGCTTGATGAGTGAAGTCTGGCCGAGTGGACGGCTGTCTATGTCAAATATATCGTGGTATGAAAACAGAAGGCGGCATAGCACGGCTGACTTCTCAGGTTTGAGGTTCGGGATGATCATGGAGTGTAATGTAGCATTGAGGCACGTGGCATCCTGCGAGTGACAAGGGTGATCGGTACATACATCTGCCGCAAAACAGGTGACGTGGTCGTCAATTAAGGGTCTTATTATGGCGACCGATATAGCTTAAAGTAGCACTTGTGTTATGAAACCGAAATTGATAACAGGTAAATATGTTCGGTTAGAGGCCACGGTTACGACGAATGTGTGTTTTTTCAACTACTTCGGAAGGATCGAAAAGATAAGAAGGGAGGAGGGGTTCTTAATGCCATAAACCAAAAATTATCTTGCTCGTTAGTTGACCTGTCATCTCACCTTGAAATAATTTGAATTCTTTGTTTTGCTAAGCCGCAGTCAGTATTACTTGGCATATGCTACAAGCCCCCGAGTAGCTCTCCTGACTTTTCTAATAACCTTAACGACGTCTTGAAAAAGTTACCAAAAAGTATCCCCAAACCCCCGTAGTTTTGTTCGGTGATTTTGATTTTCCGGGTATTCACTGGCTTAACCAAGCCAGGCCGTCACAGGCACAAGGCGAAGCCGGGGCTTTCCTGGACGTTTGATTAAACTTCAATCTTCCACAAATGGTAACTGCACTAACAAACGTAACACAAGAGTGTAAAAATATTTTGGACCTAATACTAACCAATCCAGTGAACATGGTCTCGATTACTTATCTCCTCGAAATAAGTGACCATAACGTCATCCATACCGAATATGCATTTAAACCATCAATTTATCAAAACTCCCAGAAAACCATTCGGTTGAACGACAAGGGGAAGCATGAAGCAACTAATGTGGCGCTCAACGCATTCTTATCCAGTGTAGAAACTACTTTCTTTTCCCAGTCTGTCAAAGAAAACTGGACAATGTTTAAGGACAAGGTCGATGAATTGACTGACAGATTTATTCCAAAATCCTACTTCCGCGCAAACTGCCAAAATCCACGGTTCTCTAAAACTCTGAAAAGATTAGAAAACAAAAAAACGCCTGTTTAGATTTACAAAATTACTAAAGATCCGCGAAAGTTGCAGAAATACTACGCAGCTGAAAAAGCTTACTTATGCGCAGTTCAAGAAGCAAAGAACTCTTTTTTCAACGTTGACTTACCAAGCATGCTGACTAGCAACCTAAAAAAATTTGGCGGGTTTTGAACTCGCACATACTGCCCCAATTACTCATACCAGTGAATCGGGTCACGTATTCACCGGTGATCAATGCGCTAACATCTTCAACGCCGCTTTCTCATCCGTGTGTACCAAAGAAAGTAACGTGCCATCAACAATCCCACCTACTATTATAAAATTCGCTATGCCACTGGTATCGTTCGCTGCAAACGGAATCATTTGCATAATCAACAATTTAAAGCTTTCCTCCTCTTCTGGTATTGACGAAATCAACTCCAAATTCCTTTAGGATACAAAATATATTTGTGCATCTTTTTCATGCTTGCTCTTCTCACAGTCACTTTTCACAGAACGTCTACCAGATGACTGAAAAAACGGGAAGTTCGTTCCAATTTTCAAATCAGGTAACAAAAACTCACCATTAAACTATCGTCCCATATTTTAACCAGCGTGTCCTGTAAATTTATGGAACACGTCATCTGCATGCATATCATAGATTTTCTTGATTTCAACAGCTTTTTCCATCCAGCATAACATGAATTCCGCCGAGTTTTTTCTTGTGAAACGCAATTGGCCTTATTTGTTCATGACTTGCACACTAACCTGGACTGTAACTTACAAAGCGATGCCGTATTCTAAGATTTTCGCAAAGCGTTCGACAGAGTACCCCTTTCAAGACTGTTACTAAAACTTTCCCGTATAGATCTTCACCCGAACGTACTAAATTGGATCACAGAATTCGTTACAAGCCGCTCCTAGTCTGCTGATATCAACAACCGTGCCTATAATCCTCTTCCAGTCACGTCTGGCGTACCCCAGGGTTCAGTTCTTGGTCCCCTTGTATTCCTTATTTACATAAATGGCTTTCCTTCAAACCTAACCTGTAAAACCCGCCTGTTTGCTGGTGACTGCGTTATATATGACACTGTTACTGATATTTCAAAACAGTCATCCTTACAAACCAACCTAAACTGCCTCCAGGAATGGTGCGAGCGCTGGCTCATGGAACTTAAGCCGAGTAAATGTAAAGTGGTTTCATTCCATCGCCGCCGCATGCCGCATGTGTATCCGTACACAGTTAATGACATCCCCCTAGAAAATATTCCGTCATACAAGTAATTGGGCGTCACTTTTTGTAGCGATCTATCATGGAACATACACGTCACCAAATCATTTCACCTGCAAATAAAACACTGGGTTTTCTTAAACGCCACTTATGCCTCGCTCCACAACACGTAAAATTACAAGCATACAAATCCATCGTTCAACCTAAACAAGAATACGCATCGCCAATTTGGGATCCTCGACAATCTTAACATGCCATCGAATCGCTTCAAAACCGGGCCGCTAGACTTATTCACGGTTCATACTCTTCCAGTGTTTGTGTATCTGGATTGAAAGCAGAATCTGTTTTACCAGATCTAGAACTTCGCCGTCGTATTGCCAGCCTGTAATTGTTCCACAAAATTTTTCATAGTTCCTTGCATGCCCCACTATATATCGTTCCCGCAACACGCATATCTCACCGCACGAGCCATTTGTTTCATAGTAGAAATGCTCATAGTAGAAGGCCGTTCTCGGCCTTCTACTATTTCTGCCTCGTTTTTCCCACGTACCACACAAGACTAAAACCGCCTTCTCAGTGAAACTGCAACCATTTCCTGCCCTTAATGTTTGATAGAAAATATCTGTCACACAAGTCCCGTTTATTAGGGAGGCGATCGCCGGGCTAATTCCAAGAGCCGAAGTATCGGCCCCCCGAACCGCACCACGAAAGCGTGGACAATTTTAGAAGTGGTCCTTATTGGCGCGCCAGCAGACGCCGGTTGTGGCCCAAAGAACAAGTCAGAGCCGAGAGTTGATAAACAAGCAAAATTATATTCTCAATAATGGCAGATCAGAAAAACAATACACAAAAATGCACACTCCACAATAGTTGCATACAATATGTCACCAATCAAACCAATCAATCAACGTACTACACAATACAATCAGCCACACTTGAAACAACGGACGCGGACAACAATACGCACTACAATGCAGTCGCATGCATTGAACAACCAAGACACTTAAAGACTAGAGAGATAGTAAACCTATTCAGTCCAAAGTTCTTGAAACCAAAGTCTAGATGATACTCTTCCGAGAATCACTCACTCAAAGTCCAGCGTTGTTGTCGTTCCGCAGCCCTCGAAGTTTCTCTTCCAGGAAACCTCCCGTCTTCAATTGGCCACTCTTCAAACTTCAAATTCTTCGCCGGAACACGTCGGCTTCACACCCGCAGCTGTTGCCACGCGTCTTCGCTCGATAGCGGTAAACACACGCTCTAGCCTGTAGCTCGAGCTTCGCCCCTCAGGTGGAATCCTCTTCATCTCCGGCTTCGTCCCTACGGACCAAAACCTTCGCCGACTACACGGCGGAATCACTACGCGCTCTGGCGCTCACTTCCGTCTCCTCCTGATCTCTCATCTCGGCTGCTCGGTTAAATACCTTGCGCACGACATTCCAGACCCTTCTCGTCATTTCGTCGGCGCGATACGCAGCGAAAGCTGGGGAGAGGTGCGAGGGTGTACGGGGGCCGTCCCTGACAGATGAGTCAACCCGGCATTCACGCCCCGTTCCTTCTGGAAAAATCGAGTGCTTGCTCGGCCGCCGTTGTGGGGTGAGGAGGTTCGTCGGCGAAGCCATGCTTCTGCGGGGAGAGCGCGCGCCCGGGGAGCCTTGGATGTTTGTTTTCTTTTTTTTCTTTTGACCTCGCGGCGTTTCTCCCGCCCGTTGTCGCAAGAATTTGGCGGCGTGCTCATTTTTAGCGCTCGTTCTGTGACACTGCCCCCCACTTTAAGAATATTATCTCATAATATTCAAAACCACACAAACGAGCGCCAACAGTCACCACACACTCTCCCAGACTGTAACACCATCCGTCGCTCATGACACTTCACATTCACATTAGATCACTTAATACAATTGTACATTGTAATTCAATTACACAACACGTGAAAACACAACCACAAGCACATGAGTACAACACTGTACCACACATTCCCAATAATACAATTGTACAAAGTTCTCTCATTACAACCATGGTCCAATACTATACATCACATCACCGCACAACACTTCGAAACTTGTGACACAGGATAACCAGAACATTAACACAACATATGTCACTCAGCACTGCCAAACACATTCTGAATTGACTTGAGCACTTATCCTGAGTACTTCGAGCAGCGCTTGCGCCCCTTTTTGCGGTGCTCGCTCGATCTCTTCTTGTGTTTCCACGTTCTTTTTCGGCGAGCCCCTTCCAACGACGATATCTGAGGCGTCGTCTCAGCCATCGTTGTCTCTTCCGACACCGTTAACGCGTCATTACATTCGACGGGTATTGTCTGTTTATTTACCCGCTTGATCATGCCTCTACATCTTGCCCGGCTGGCCAACTCCGTCTCCTTTACACTGTCGGTCGGTTGAGGTCGTGCCGACGTAAGTCCAGTTGCTCGGCCCGTGAACTCATTCAACACGATCAACTTCTCACTCACTGTCTCTTGCGCCGCGGCTTCCCCTTGGGCTCTAGTGAGATCCGCCACGGGATGCTCCACCCTTGTATCTCGCGGTCGCTGGGTTGGCGAGGGCTCTATCTTCGGGTCTTCTCCCAAACATTCCGGATCATTCGGTCCTCGCGCCCCGTCGATGTTTCCGATGACAAGGTCGTACAGGGGGGTCGTCATGCATAAAGCAGTAACCTTCCCGCTGAAGTACGGGGTTTCAACCTCAATTTCTGCTTCGGGAAGCATCCGAACCGTACGGTCAATTAGGCAAACCAGTTTCGTTCTGCCTGTCAACTCACTTTCCCGTACCAAATTTCTCCGCACGATAACAGTGGAGCTACCGGTATCTCTTAACACCGTAATCTTTTTGTCCGCAACTTTTCCAGGCAGCGTTGGCATTCCTTTCGTAACACCGGTTGGCTGTTTTGACATTACAGCACCAACAATAGGAATTTTCTCCCCATTTTTCAATTCTACGAATCCGTCGGTGACGGCATTATTATCGGATTTCGGTGCTGCTTGCACACATGATACTTGGTGAGTTTGACTCGCTCCGTTTCGACATGCATCTGCTTTGTGCCCAGTCTGACCACACTTAAAACATTTTACTGCCGTAGGGCTCGTAAAGATCGTTCGACAGTTTTTCGCTCGATGACCCACTCCGTTGCACAGAAAACATCGCGGAATGCTCTCTGGCGCACGCTTATTTTCTTCGGGAGCCAACTTCTTTGAATCATCGGGACACTCCTTTTTTACCTTGGCCAAATTATTTCCACCTTGCGCTTCCACGAATTGATCAGCCAATTCAAGCATTCCTTCAAGTGACTCAGCCTTCCTCTCTTTCAAGTACAGCGACAGGCTTGGGTGGCAACTAGTGAGAAATTGTTCTCTAATTAGCAGCTCTCTAAGCTCATCGTACTCCTGCGCTGTCCCTGAAAGTTCAATCCATCTGTCGAAATAATGGCAAAGTCGGGCGGCATACTGCGTAGCCGTCTCACCATCAGCTGGCTTTCCTGTCCGAAATCTGTCCCGGAATCCTTCCACGGTAAATCTAAATCGCTTCAGCAAAGCAGCTTTCACCTTGGCATAGTTGGCTGGATCGGTCGGCGTCAGCCTACCGTTCACACTGAGCGCTTCACCACTCAAGCAAGTACTCAAAGCAGTTGCCCATTGCTGTTCCGGCCAATTCTGGCTCCTCGCAATCGTCTCAAATCTGTGAAGGTACGCGTCTAGGTCGTCCTTCCTTTCATCAAACGCTACGAGCAGCTTGCTTGGGTTCAAGCGGAAGCCGTGATCTTCCCGTTCGCTGCTTTCGACTCTAGCTTGGACGGGAGTTTCACTTCGCTGTTGCAAACGGAGCCACTCGAGTTCCATCTCGTGCTGCCGCTGCCGCCCTTTTCAGCCATCTGCGCTTCTCTTTCTTCTCTCGCCCTCTCAGCGGCCAGCTTTTCTCTCTCCAGCTCCAACTTCAACTGCTGCTCTCTTTCTTCTTTCAGCTGTCGCTCCTTTGCCTCTCTTTCTTCTTTCGCCCTTTCAGCTGCCAACCTCTCTCGTTCCAACTCAGCTTCTTTTTCTGCTTTGGCTCTTTCAACCGCCAACCTTTCTCTCTCCACCGCCTCTTTCTCCTTCTGGCTTACCCACTCCCGTAGTTCGGCGCCAGAGAGACCCATCTTCTCACCAAGAGCAACTAACTTTTCGAGATCCATTGTATCTCGCAAATAAGACCTTGCCGCGTGCAAAAAGTATCTGCCTAAACCAGTCTATCGGAACACTCCCCTGCACTCGTTAACGAGAACACAGAGCAATACACAAAATCATTCCGATAGCAATATCAACAACTCGAGGCTCTTTCTCACTACTTTGGACACACTGTGCATCAAAAGGTCCTGTCGCGGACGCCAGAATAATTGTCACACAAGTCCCGTTTATTAGGGAAGCGATCGCCAGGCTAATTCCAAGAGCCGAAGTATCGGCCCCCCGAACCGCACCACGAAAGCGTGGACAATTTTAGAAGTGGTCCTTATTGGCGCGCCAGCAGACGCCGGTTGCGGCCCAAAGAACAATTCAGCGCCGAGAGTTGATAAACAAGCAAAATTATATTCTCAATAATGGCAGATCAGAAAAACAATACACAAAAATGCACGCTCCACAATAGTTGCATACAATATATCACCAATCAAATCAATCAATCAACGTACTACACAATACAATCAGCCACACTTGAAACAACGGACGCGGACAACAATACGCACTACAATGCAGTCGCATGCATTGAACAACCAAGACACTTAAAGACTAGAGAGATAGAAAACCTATTCAGTCCAAAGTTCTTGAAACCAAAGTCTAGATGATACTCTTCCGAGTATCACTCACTCAAAGTCCAGCGTTGTTGTCGTTCCGCAGCCCTCAAAGTTTCTCTTCCAGGAAACCTCCCGTCTTCAATTGGCCACTCTTCAAACTTCAAATTCTTCGCCGGAACACGTCGGCTTCACACCCGCAGCTGTTGCCACGCGTCTTCGCTCGATAGCGGTAAACACACGCTCTTGCCTGTAGCTCGAGCTTCACCCCTCAGGTGGAAATCCTCTTCATCTCCGGCTTCGTCCCTACGGACCAAAACCTTCGCCGACTACACGGCGGAATCCCTACGCGCTCTGGCGCTCACTTCCGTCTCCTCCTGATCTCTCATCTCGGCTGCTCGGTTAAATACCTTCCGCGCGACATTCCAGACGCTTCTCGTCATTTCGTCGGCGCGATACGCAGCGAAAGCTGGGGAGAGGTGCGAGGGTGTACGGGGGCCGTCCCTGACAGATGAGTCAACCCGGCATTCAGGCCCCGTTCCTTCTGGAAAAATCGAGTGCTTGCTCGGCCGCCGTTGTGGGGTGAGGAGGTTCGTCGGCGAAGCCATGCTTCTGCGGGGAGAGCGCGCGCCCGGGGAGCCTTGGATGTTTGTTTTCTTTTTTTTTCTTTTGACCTCGCGGCGTTTCTCCCGCCCGTTGTCGCAAGAATTTGGCGGCGCGCTCATTTTTAGCGCTCGTTCTGTGACAATATCAATAAGCACTTTCAACGTTAAATCTTTGGCTTCTATGTTTTGTCTTTATATTTACCCAACCCTTATCTAATGCCCCATCGCGTTATGTATGACCCCATCGCGGGTCTTTAAGAAAATGAAATGAAATGAAATGAAATGAGTGTGGGACAGTAATGCTATCCGCCAGAAGAACATCAGGAATCGGCGTGACGATATATTCACCATCGAGAACAGGAGAGGTTGTTGCAAATTCAACGAATGTGAGAGCTTTTGAGGTGGTATGCGGAAGAAGTCAGGGGTGCACAGGCTGTTCAGGAGTACAGGGTGAGAATCCGGGAGAAGAAGAAGTTCTAGGCAGAGAGTACCGCGGCACAATCGATCAGGGCAGAATGCGTCGGTAGGAATTCCTTGCCGAAGATGAGATCGTGAGAGCAATTTTCAAGCATCGTAAATAAAACAGGGACATGGCGGCCGGCATTACTAACACGAGCGGTACACATTCTAGTGATCGCCATAGTTCATCCATCAGTGACACGGAGGGCTCTAGTCGCTGCAGGAGAGAGAGAGAGAGAGAGAGAGAAAGAGAAAACGTTTATTTTGAAACAGTGCCCCTAGCAATGCCCAGTGTCACCCTGAAATGGGAGGGCTCCCTAGTCCAGGAACCTTCTGGCTTCTACTGCCAACTTGGTCCTGGCGACGAGTTGTTGTTCGTCTTTTACGTCCTCGAGGGTGAGCTTCGCCTCCCACGTTTTGGTTTGGTCTTCGTTCGTTCGTCCTGCTTCATTATCAGTCGTGTGTTGTTGCAGATTACGTCTGGAAATACATTGACATGCAAGAAGCAAGTGTGCCACGGTGTCCGGTACGTTGCAAAGCGGGCACATAGAGCTATATCTTGTTGGGTAGAGACGGTGCATTAATACCTCATGTGTGTATGGGCTGCTTTTCAGGCGTCCCAGTATTTCGCTTTCCTCTTGTGTAAATTTTGGGTGTGGTGGAGGGTATGCTCGTCGCTCTAGCCTGTAATGCTGGAGTAACGACGAATAGGTGTTTTGAACAACCTCCGTCTTTTCAACGACGGGTCGAATGTCCTGTGAGCAGGACGCAGCCCGGCTTACGTGCTCGCGGGTAGCGGCGTGGGACGCTTCACTTTCCTGCAGACCCTCGTGTCCTGGCACCCATAATATACAAGTGTATGGGAGTGGAGTGCTTCGCCGTTTCAAATTATTGATGACATTGGCTGAGATACGGCCCTTAGCAAAATTCCTCCAGGCTGCTTGTGAGTCGGTAAAAGTCACCGCGGCGTCTGTACATGAGCAAGATTTCCTCCAGGCTGCTTGTGAGTCGGTAAAATCACCGCGGCGTCTGTACATGTTGTGGTTGCTAAATCGATTGCCGATTCATCTGCGGCGTGTGAATTAAGGGCGTTTACCGTGGCCGACGCTAATTCTCGGCCTTGAGAAACTACGATGCCGACAGCGTACGCGTTTCTATGCGGATACTTGGCCACGTCAGTGTAGTGGGCGTCCGGCTCTTCCTTGAACTTTTGTTGCTTAGCGTTAGCTCTAGCCTTGCGCATACTTTTGTGGAAAGTAGGATGCATGTTGCGTGGAATAGGTGTGATGGACAGCGACTCTCTAACGTACAGCGGGATGCGCTGTTTCTGGCCTGCATCGGCGATGAACGTGTCGCTGTTGTTGAGGTACCGGAACACCGACCTCCCCGTGGCCGTCAGCTTGAGCCTCTCCAGCTGACTGTTTCTATGCGCTTCGATGAGTTCTTGCCACGTGTTGTGGACACCCGTCTTTAGGAGACGTGTGGTAGATGCCATTAGCGGAAGTCGCGGGGCTACATTAGTGGCCTTTCTTATCATGACATTAGGTTTTTTTTCAATTTCAGCGGTTTTAAAATTCAAGTACGGCGTGCCATACGTAATGCGGCTGGTGAACAGAGCTTGGATTATACGTAGCGTATCGTACTGTTTGAGTCCGTTTCGCTGCTTCGCAATCCTCTTGACGAGGTGCGTGAGTTGTGATAGTGTCCGTGGGAGCCTCCGTAGGGTGGCAGCTCCCGATCCATCATTGTAGATGTGAACTCCAACTACTCGCAGGGTCTCGACTTTTGGAATTGAGGTCCCTTTCAGCGTTACGCTAGGGTCGGGCTCGTCTTATAGAAGGAGTCTGCCTCTTGTTCTCGCTTTGAGGACGAGGTGCTCGGATTTCTCAGGGGCACAGCAGAGACCGCAGTTTCTGAGATACCGTTCGATGGTAATACGGCAGTTTGTAGGCAGGTCTCTTGTCCCCCAGTGTTCGAAGCCCTAGTTCAGAGTGTGATGTCATCAGCATAAATCGCGTGCCGTAAATCTGGTATTTTGCCGAGAATTTTTGGCAGATGGATCATAGCCACACTGAAAAGTAACGGCGAGATGACCGAACTCTGCGGCGTGCCTTTCTTCGGTAGCTGGAATATTTTGCTGCAGATTTTGCATATGCCCACAGTTGCCATACGAACCGTCAGAAAGTTTCTGACATACGTGAAGGTTCTGATGCCGCAGCCAACCCTTCGAGGTAGTTGAGGATCGCGTCGTAGCTGACGTTGTCGAAGGCCACCTTGACGTGGACTCCGAGTATGGAGTACTTCTTCGATGGGTGAGGTGATCAAGGAGGTCTTCTTTGAGTAGTAAGAGCACGTCGTGCGTCGAAACAGGCTGTCTGAAGCCGAACATGGTGTCCGGTAGGTGTCCACTGTCTTCCAGGTACAGGGTTAAATGGTCGTGCATCATGCGTATGACCGCTTATCGGTCGTACACTGGTGCACAAATGGGGCGTAGGTTCTCAATGCCGACTGGTTTGTTAGGCTTAGGGATCATGGTGATTTCCGAGTGCTTCCATTCCGCTGGTAGCTCTACTTTATCCCAGCAGTTGTTGTAATATCGGAGAAGAGCCGTGGTGGCCTGGTGAGTTAGGTTGCGCATGTGCTTGTTCACAATTCTGTCAATTCTGGGGTTGGTATTTCTTGTCAACTTCGTTCGTACTGTGTGCCGTTCAGCCTGGCTGAAGGGCCGGTCAAGTTGAATGTTTGGTGCGCCAGCATATTCTTTGGTGTGAATTGAAGCCCCAGTGGGTGCATCGTCACAGAGCTTCTTTTGTATCTCTTTTAGGAGGTGTTCTTCTGTACCAGCGTAGTTTCGGATAAGCCTCTGAAGGTGCTACTTCTGCACTGCTTTGGAGGGTTGCGTGGCAAGAAGTGTGCGTAGCAGGTGCCAAGTCTTCTTAGTGCTCAGAGTCCCCTGCAGCTTGTCACAGAAAGCATGCCAGTTTTGCCGGGCCAGTAAGTTCGCATATTCTTGAGATTGCTCTTTGAGGAGAGAAATGCGTTTCAGTAACTTTCTGTTTAGTTTTTGCCGCTTCCACTGTTTTATAAGTCCTCTTCTAGCCTCCCAAAGGTGGAGGATATGTGCGTCGATGGCGGCTGTATTGACGTCAAGCTGTATGTCCTTAGTGTAGCGTTAGGCTATTTTGAGCACATTCTTAAACCAGTCTTTAATGTTAGTTATGATGGTTTCAACGTCGAGGTCATTCCTAAAGGATTGCCATTCCGTTAACTGCGCTATTCCAGTCTTGATTTGTTTACGAGTGTGTGCTACGGAGAGTTGGATGATATGAGGATTACTACCTAAAGTCTCCAGTAGCACACTCCACTCTGCCCCAGTGACGTTCGCCGTAAATGTAAGATCGGGATTTTATTCCTGGAGACGCTGTTCACTATTCTCGTCTTCTGAAGAGGGGCGTTGGTTAGTCTGCAATGTTGAGCAGTATCGTGCACTCTACGACTCTTTCTTGTGGTTGTGGTTATATGATAGCCCCATGCCGTGTCAGAGGCGTTGAAGTCTCCCATTATTATGATCTGGTGGTCATTAGTGCGTTTCCTGATTTCTTGTATGAACTTTTCGAAGTTTGGTAGTTGGTCTCGTGGGGGGCTGTATTATGAAAACACTTTGCCGCGTGTTTCGTTCTGGCAGAATCTCTATTAGGGTATGTTCTATCTGAGTGTCCTCGATTTCGTGTTTTTGCGTTTAAAGTGCTCTCTTCAAAAGTATGGCAAAGCGTTGGGTTAGGGCGCAGGTCGTGTACCCTTGCTGTCGTACGTTCTGCGTGTTGGTTTCCTGAAGTGCGATGATGATGGTTCGTTAAGCTTGATGAATTCCTGTAGGCTTGCTTATCGAAAGCGGTATGACTGACAGTTTTATTGCCTTATGCGTAAAGTTGAATGCTGGTTCTTATACTTATGGCTAAGGACTGCCATTTTTGATCGAATTGACGTCATGTCTGTGATCGCGACTCGGCGAGACTGAGCGAGAAGCACTGTGGCTGTTCGCTCGTGCCTTTTTCCGAGTAATTTGGCGCGGGTTGTTCAAGCTGTCGAACTGTGATATGGTTACGGAAGTTTTCTTGACGTGCGCGATGAAACTGTTGACTTGCGCAGCAATGCCATCAATTTTGGCATTAAGCGTAGTGATCTTGTGCTCAAGCATTGAGGCTGTTTTTTCTATTGCTGACTTGACAATATTTTTCATTGTGGCGTGCATGTTATTCATGAAAAATTCTTCGAATGTCGTGCACCTTGCGTTCCCTCGGGCTTGGCCACCTACGTTGGTCAGCGTCGTTGCCAGCTCTGTGCTTGAGTTTGCTTGCTATTGATATTGTTCTTCTGCATTATCCGAGTGTCCTTGCTGATGCGTGCACTTTTCAAGTAGTTTGTCATTGAGATCTTGTTGTCGTTTCTGAGTCTGAAGCAGTTTATTTATGAAGCTTTGTTGGCTTTGTAGTTGGCAGTGCTGATTCTGGAGCTTTTTTTTCTGGTTTTTCAGTTTATCTTCAAGAACCTGTATGAATGCGGTGTCCGACTTTGAGGAGGTTAAGCTGCTGCTGTCGTTAGATCCACTTGTCATGGTAGCGTAGCTCACAGGTTTAACGGAACGCGAGCGCGTGTGAGAGTGGGAGCTCGATCTCGAACGCAATATTGACTTGGATCTGCTGCGCTTGGAGACGCACCCTCATTGTTACTGTTAGAGGTAGCGGCCGATATGTTAACCTCAGCAAACTCTTCTCCGCTGACGTTACCCTTGTTGTCTATTTCATGAAGCCTGTTGAGGCGCTGTTGTCTTACGTTGTATGATGGTGGACTTGGCTTTAGTCTTCTTTTGCATTCCTTACTTGCTGTTTCGTGTACTTTTCCGCAGATCTTGCAGAGGTGTGCATAATAATTTTCCTGCGTTTGTCCTCACGCCACAGGCATGAGGTTTTTTTTTGAGTAGGCGACACAGATGAGCACTAGTTATGGACACTTGAGTTCCGGTATAACTTAACATCCTGTTTACGAAGTGCCTCTTGACGAGAAGAGTTCCAGAGTCTTGGAAGGATGCTAACATCATCTTAATACATATGAAAGGAGATGACATGGGCCTAAAGAATTACAGGCCGATCAGCTTGCTCTCCGTAGTATACAAGCTATTCACATCGATTACTGCTAACAGAGTTAAGAAAACATTAGAGTTGTCAACCAAAAAAAACAACCAGAATTTCAAATAAGCTACTCAACAATCGACCACATTTATGCTGTCAACAAGGTAATAGAAAAATGCTCATAATATAACCAACCTTATATATAGCTTTCATAGAATACGAGAAGGCGTTTGATTCAGTAGAAATATCAGCAGTCGTGCAGACACTGCATACAATGCAGACACCGCGGATGAAGCATATATGAACATCCTGGAAGAAATCTGCTGGGGATCAACTGCTACAATAATGCTTTATAAAGAAAGCAACAGAATAGCAATCAAGAAGGGTGTAAGGCCGGGGGATATAATTTCCTCATTTACCGCGTGCTTAGAAGAGGTTCCTAGAGGCCTAGAATAGAAACAGGAATATGTGTTAATGGAGAGCACCTTATTAACCTGCGCTTCGCTGATGACATTGCATTGCTGAGTAACTCAGGGGACGAATAGCAAGGCATGATTACGGTGTTAGACAAGGGGAGCAGAAAGATGGGTTTTAAAATTATTCTGCAGAAAACGAAAGGAATGTACAACAATCTCGGAAGAGAGCAGGTAATAGATAGGTAATAGTCCACTTCATGCTGAAAAAGATTATGTCTACTTAGAACAAGTAATAGCCATGGAGCCAAACCACGAGATTAAAGTAACTAAAAGAATAACAAAGGGGTGGAGCCCATTTGGCAAGCACTATTCATTTATGACAGGTAGATTGCCACTATCCCTCAAGAGGAAGGTATATAACAGCTGTATCTTGCTCGTACTTAGCTATGGAGCAGAAACCTGCAGACTTACAAAGAGGGTTCAGCCTAAATTGAGGAACACGCAGCGAGCAATGGAAAGACATATGGTAGCTGTAACCTTAACAGACATGAAGAGAGCCTAGTTCATTAGGGAAATAGGGGTTAAGGATATAATAGTTGAAATCAAGAAGAGGAAATATACATGGGTCGGGCATGTAGTGCGTAAACAGGACAACCGCTGGTCTATAAGGGTAAGTGACTGGATACCCAAAGAAGGCAGGAGGGTTAGGGAAAGACACGAAGTGAGGTGGGAGATGAGATTAAGAAGTTTGCGGGTGTGAATCGACAGCAGCAAGCACAGGACCGAGTTAGGTAGCGGAACATGGGAGAGGCATTTGTCCTGCAGTGGACGTAGTCAGGATGATGATGATGATGTTGGTGATGTTGATGATGATCAACTAACGCCATCAAAGAAATACCGTCCACATACACTTCAATCAATTTCGTATTAGTGGGAAGCGTCAACACAGGATTTGGATCAGTCGCAATTGATGCAGCACTACTTCCTTTAGCTTTCCTGATGTAGTTTTCCGTCCGAGAGGATTCATTGTTGACCGGCGAAGAATAGCGGCGTGGTTGGGGCGATGGGGAACGGTGGTCTTGAGGTGACGGCGGTCGAGCGGTGGAGCTGCTGTTACGCACGTCGGAAGAATGGTACACATGACTGGGCGAAAACCGATGGGAGTCCTTGTATGGGCAAGAAGAGGAAAATGAGCTCCAGTTTGAGGGCGTCCAAGTGCTACAGCAGTAGCGAGAGATATGGCCAACTCGATGGCAGCGGAAGAAGATCGGTATGTCGTCTGCAGTTCTCCAATTTATCAGATTGCGGGATTGCGGAGAGGGAGAGAAACTTTATTAAAAAGTCAGTCAATTGTTCAGGCATGGCCCGTCGTCCCTAGCTCTCGGCCGGAATCCCTTTGGACACGGCCGCAGGGAGGGCTTGATTGATGATGTCACACTGGACGTTGGGGTCTGGGCTGCGGAGAATCACACACTGTAGAATCCTTCCAGGATTCTACAGTGTGAGAACCATCGTTTTGACTTCGACATGTCCACACCATGTGAACCAAATTCGCTACCTTATCAAAATTTTACACTGGTACTGGAAAATAGCGGGTTGTCACTTGCTGTAAAGTGCTGGGTTTGGAGGAACCCCGGTCTGTAACTTTCGCCACAAAATTTCGTTTTTCTTACTCAGTGAGTTGTCCGCTCTCGGGTATACTTGCCGATTCAGCCTGTAGTGTGGGACGATTTCATGGTGTGTGCGCGTATTCTCTCTTCTTTGTACGGTAACTTGGGAGGTTCCAGAGGTCAACCAGTAGGTGAGACCTCGGGTGACCAAATGAGCCTCCTCGTTCCCTCTAAATCCATGGTGAGCTGGAGCCCAGAAAAGCAGAACCCGCTCTTTGGGTACTCCTACTATGTTTAATATACGGAGGGCCCTCTCCGTCACCCTTCCCGATTCATAATTTCACACGGCGTTTTTGGAGTCTCTGATGACCACCCTGACCCCCATTTGGCTGATGGCCAATGCTATGGCCACTTCCTCGGCCTCTACAGTCTCAACACCTAGGACTGTGCAGCACGCAATCAGGCCACCATCTTCCCTGACCGCCACTGACGTGTGTGCCGCTTTGCTTTCATATTCCTCAACGTCTGTATACGCGACGTCCTGTTGGCCGGTGTACCTTGATTGTAACGCCTCTGCCCTGGTTTTACGCCTGCCTTCGTGAAAGGTATGGTTCATAATTCTGGGTAGTGGAGGTATCTTTATCTTGTCCTTGATCTGTATCGGTATGTCTTTTGAACGCGCTTGCTCACGCGTGGGCTCATAGATCAATCTCTTTGAAATTGCTGTCCCCGTTTTATATCCAACTAGTCTTTGATGTTGTGCAGTCACAGTAGCCTCAATCAGCTCATCGAGTGTGTTAGATACCCCTAACTTCATAAGTCCGTCAGTGGACGTGTTTGGGGGAAATCCGAGCAGGACTTTCACACTTTTCCTGATAGTGGTGTCGAGTTCACCCCGCTCCGCTTGGTTTATTTTAGATAAAGTGCCACGCACTATATCCTACCTATGAAGGTCTGCACTATTCTAAGAAGGTTCGCCTCCTTCATCCCAGCATGCCTGTTTGCTATTCGTCTGATGAAACGACATGTCTGATTAGAACTTGCTTCTAAGCTAGCGATAGTTTCAGCATTCTTACGGTTCACCTGAATCCGCAGTCCAAGGACACGAATACTGTCGACCGCGGGGATCTCTGCGCCGTTAACATACAAGTGGATGTCCACTTCAAGCTTGTTGTGGAGCCGCCGTTTTCCGGCGGGCATGAGGAAGAGTGCTTCTAACTTTTCGGCCCTGCATTTAGGTACTTTGGGTTGCAGGTATTCCACTATTTTATCAATGGCTATTTGCAGAAAGCCTTCTATCTGGCCGTCACTGCCTTTGTTCATTGATAATGTTGTCATCCGCGAAAATCGTCTGATTTAAATTTTCAATATTCTTTAACTGTCCAGGCAGTTAAACATCACAATTTTCAAAAAGTTGGGTGAGAACACCGAGCCCTGAGGTGCCCCCTGTTGCCTAATTTATTGTCCTTGATGGAATCTTTCCCAATTTTTAACTGGCTGTACTGTTCGAAAGGAAGTCATTGACGTAGTCATAAACTCGCTTTCTGACGTTCAGGGAGCTCGGATTCCCCAAGACCGATACGTGTCTCACGTTGTCAAATGCTTTTGTCACATCTAATTCTTTGGGAAAGCAAATCTGCGTCATGGCATGGTGCATCTAATGTCATTGGTCTGGAGGCGGGTCGGGAGACAGAGCAAGCCACAGCAAAAACCAAACTTTTCAATTTACTGCCTCAAGACAGCTTGAATAACGGAGACTGCCGGAGGTGTTTGTTCGGTGCCATTGTCGAGTTGTTGATAAAGTGGTGCCGGACTTGACGCCTTAAGCGTGTCGAACTATGCATGTCACGCTGTCTTGCATGGGCAATGTGGGACTGAGAGTCGTGCTGGTTGATGCAACAGCCGTGTTTGGTTGCCCCGTAAATTGAGGCAGAACACGGTGGCTTTTAGCCATTTCAAAGCGGCGGAATTTCTTCGTAATCATATCTACGGTCGTGACGTTGGTGTACATGAGCGAGTCGAAGGGTTCGTCCACGATGCCCTTGAGTATGGGGCCCACCTTGCCACTCTCTGTGATTCGCTCGTCCATTTTCCGGCACAACGCGAGCACGTCCTGTATGTACGAGACATACGACTGAGTTGAGGACTGCACACGAGTGGCGAGTTCTTTTCACGCTTCCATTTGGCGACCGGACGGGTCCCTAAAGATGTCGTGTAGTCACTCCTTGAAGGTATTCTAGCTGGTGAGGTTGGTTTCATGGGCGTCAGCCAAACACGTGGGGTGCCATTCAAGTAAAATATTACGTTGGCGAGCATCATGCTATGGACCCATCGGTGGGTCTGGATAACACGCTCGTAGACACGGAGCCAGTAGTCAACGTCAAGATCAGGTTGTGCGAAGAATGTACCGGGATCACGCGGGTAGGTCATCATCAGGTATGTAGTGGCTGGACCTACAGATGTAGACGCTGACGGGTTGTTGTCCTTGGTAGCCATGGCTGGAGTTCAAACGGCACGGCCACTGCGAAGCTTTGTGTTGAGAACGGGGAACGTTTTACCTCCGCCAAATACGTTACGGAAAAGAAGAGACGCCGTATCAACAAGGCTGTGGTATAAACGTATTTGAAACCACCGGTAATGGCCTGACCAGTTGGCCAGTGATCGAGGTGAGACACCCCTTTGACTTCCTCTTCAGGCACACACGCGCGTTGCCCCCAGAATATCAATATGCATGCATGTAGCAAAACCATGTACCTTATATGGCTGCATATATATAGAGCCTTATATAGATTATTGGCATATTAGGCCATATACAGCAACGTCCTTATATAGATTTATAAGGGATTAGTTTTATCAGGTTTTATAAGGCCCATATATGGATATTTCAGTAATTGGGCATATAAGGTGAAATAAGGCCGACTAATGGGGATTTCATATAAAGCCTGATATTCCCAATTTATGATGTAGTCATATATGGTGATTTTATATAGGTTTATATACGGGATCTTCGTAAGGGACGACCTCACCTCTGTGGTGGAATGTTTGCTCGAACAAAAAAAAAACTGAGTTCCTCGTTGCCTACCGAGACTTGCGAAAGAAGACCGCAAAATGTTGAAAGGATAGCCAGCTCTTGTGACGTCGAGGTTGTTTTTTCTGCCTTTGAGAAGACTGCAAGCAAGTTTAAGGTCATCTACCATGCAGCTATGAAAAACACCACCTGCCCAATTAGGCACCGGAATAAGTTTGCCTCATGCATTTATGACGTGGTACATTCTTTGCATGTGTCAAGTGGCAAACAATACATAGGCCAAACTGGGTGATGTTTGAATGAGCGTCTCAAAGAACACGCTTACAGTGTCTCCTCGACAGTTTTTGGCCACCTAGGCATTCATTGCGGAGGTTGTGGTTGTGACCTTGATTTTAATTCATGTGCGGTTGTCAAGAGTCATCGGGACTAGATTACCAAAAAAATGCACGAGGCCCTGGTGATAGCTAGACCAGGGGACGCATGGTGAGTAGGCCTTCTGTTGCCCTCTCAGAAAAGGAAGCTGTCCTTTATCTGGTTGATTGCACGTGTATGGAAATTGTTTTATCATGTTCACTTTTATTTTGCTTCAATTATCTTCGACTATCACTTTTCTTTCTTCCTCTTTCATTATTCGGCACAGATATAAATGCGTGGTTTGAAGAAAAAATTTCTGTTGTAAGTTAGCGCTCTCTTTTTGCCCTTTTAAGTCTTGTAACTCTTTTTTCGAGCTTTTTCATTTCAATACTTAGCACTGCTCACTGCTGAGATGAACTACTTCAAATTTTTCGTTAGAGGACATCAAGACGCGCGTAGTTTTGGAGTAGAAGCTTTACCGAGGAGAGGCATTCTTGCGGTGCTACTAATTCAGGCATGACCGAGTCCTTTCTTTTAAAAGTTAGTATGAACAAGTGGTATTCACTCTGAAACCGTGCATCATAAGCTATAAGAGGACGAGAGATGCTACACTTGCGAGCTTCGACTAACGTGAGGATGCTTTGCTGAGTCTAATGGACACTAAGCTTGCGATGCTGGCTGCTTCCATTGTCAGTACCATAGATGTGAGCTTCACAGTCTGCTCAACTACGACGCATCTGGAGTGATGCTCACTAAGAATTATTTTTATTGAACGAGGAACGTGACATCACTGGCTAGGTTTCTACAACCCGAGGGTCACTGACCCTACAAATTGGCTCCTAGAAGTCAGAACTTAGTTTTCTTGTCGCAGTTATGCATGAGCCGACAATGTACACGTAGCAGTGCGAATTTTTCAAAAGATTACCTTGAGAATGGAGTTACATGCGCCTAACTATACACATGAGACTCTCGCTTGTTTTCCTCTTCCGTTCTTTCTGTTCTATACGTCGGCTTGTCACTCGCTCTGGCCGAGTGTCCTCCTCATTGTAGATGATGATCCACAGTGTCCAAGACGCCAAGCGCGTGATTTCTTCTCTGGACGTCCCAATCGCACAGAGAAAGCACGTTTTCAGACGTCGGCCTGGGTCGCTTTTTTCTCTGCACCACGGCGTTCCCACAAAGCATCGAAAAGGCTGCAGCGCTGTTGGCGCAGATCGCATGCGGCGATGACGACGATGAAATCTTTTTAATAGCAGAAAGATCCTCTTCCCTTTTAAGGTGCGAGGGGGAAGGGAGTACCAAACGTACACGTCGGCCACAATCCATCTACCCTGGCGGCGTCTTCTACCTGCCGTATTCAGCGGGATTGTAATCCAGAGCCAGAGCCCAGAAGCGCGGTATTGCATCCACTCCCGTCTGGAATTTGGCCTCTCATGAGCTCCTACGGGCATGCCCATAAAATGTGGCTCAAGCCTGCCCTGTTGTTGCGAAATTCGCACTTGTCCGAATGACATCCCGGCACACAGTGATTCATTGTTACTGGACTTGAAAACGTGTGGGTCTGGAGTAGGCACCACACCACCGTCTGTACTTTAATTCATGACGAGTGTGCGGGAGGATGAGTTCTCCTGCTTAGCCTCTAATACTGCATAATATCTCTGTAAGTGTCATTCGCTCAAATCTCTCGTCGTCCTTCCTGCTTGGCCAGGGCAATCCAGAGGCTCGGTCTGTGAGTCTTCGAGCTGTCTGTTGTGCAGCCTCATTTCCGGGTAAAAGTGAGCGGGTGCCCAGAATTCATCTATTGTTCCTTGGTCTTTGTATCTAGCCAATATTCTTAAAGCTATTTTGGATATTCGCCCTCGTGCAAAGTTTCTCACAGCTGTGTGCGAGTGGCTAACAGTTAGTGAAGTCGAAGTGGACGTTATGGCCATTGCAATGGCTGCTTATTTCGCCTCTTCTGGAGAGCTTGTTCTCACCGAGCCGCTGACCTTATGATTTTCTTTTTAGTCCACTACTGCTATACTCATGTTGTCATTTCCTTTGTATTTGGCGGCGTGTAGGTATGTTGTTTCCAGTAAATTTTTTACGTTGGTATGTAAATTTGTTCTCTCTTAGCTCTCCTTGCCTTAAGATGGTCGGGGTGCAGGTTTTTTGGTATTGGGAAGATTGATGAACATTTCGTGATCTCATACGGGTTATCCTATTTGGCGCCATATTGATTTGCGTAGTTTATACCCAGTTCGTCTAATATGCCTCTGCCTGTCTAAATATGCGTCATTCGTTCATAATGTGCAATTCTTTCAGCTATCATAAGTGCTTCTGTTGTGTTGTACAGCCCTGATAGAAGTAATTTTTCATAAGGAGTCGTTATGTGAAGTGCGACCGCCTGTTTTAAAACTCGTCTAAATTCTGTCAATCCTTTCTTTCTCGGTCACTTGCAGTCTCAGGTACGGAATCACCTATACAACACGACTAATGACAACAGCCTTCACTAGTCTTATATTATTTTCCTTCATACCATAGCGCCGGTTTGCGTTTATTTTAGGTACACGCATAGTTTGCTGCGCTCTCGTTTCAAGAAATCTAATTGCCTCACCATTATGTTCGTTCCAGCTGATTCGGAGTCCCTGAATTCTTACCCTTTCGACCATAGGTATTTGATTTTTCCCAGCAAAGACTTTACTGTTAGGTCTCTCCTGGATATTTTTTCGACCCCCCCCCCCCCAAGTCGGATTGTAGAAAAGAAGTTCCTAATTTTCCGGTGAGCATTGTATTCCTGTATGGGTGGCATATTCTTGTACAATATTTACTACGGTTTGTAAGCTGCATCGTCACTATGTATCTGTAACTACCTTCTGCTATCCATAAGGTAATGACATCTGCATGGAGCCTATGGTAGAGTCCTGGAATTTTCTACAGTCGGGTAGGGAAACCTATCATGGCCATGTGAAAAAGAAAAGGGGATAAAACTGAGCCTTGCACCGTACCTCTGCCGCCCAGACTAAACTACTGGGATTCTGCTTCTCCTAGTATTAATCTTGCAGTCCGGTCAGTGAAAAAGTATTCTATACAATCATATATTTTTTTCTACCTCTAAGGCTTGAAGATTGGAAAGCATAGCTTTATGTGATTTATTATCGAATGCTTTTTTCAAGATCTAAGCCAACTATGACCTTTGTGTCATGTGTATTGAGACCCGAATCAATGATTTGACGTTTAATCTTAAGCATACTGTCCAGTGTGCACAGTTTTGCCCTGAAGCCTGCCATCCTATGAGAAAATAGCTCATTGTTTTCCCTTTAATTTGACAGGCGAGTGAGAATGACATGCTGTAATAAATTTCCTATGCAGAATGTAAGGAAAAGAGGCCTAAGGTTATCAAGATCTAATTTATTGCCTAGCTTGGGAATTATGAATGTTACCGCTTTCCAATGCTTGGGTATCTTACCTTATTCCCAACACTTGTTCATATATTCGTTGAGAGCTGTGATAGATTTGTCATTTATATTCCTGAGCGTTTTATTCGTGATCCTATCCGGGCCCGGGGTGGATGTGCTCAGTATTATTTGTTCCGATTGTACCTCGGCCTCTAGTAAGGGTCGATTTAGGGAATCATTTTCTTTACCTCTGCACGAGCCTAATTGTTTTTTGTTGTATCCTAAATGTATCTCTGTTTGATGTCTTCTATCAGTTCTTCCTCCGTACTTTTGTATTTAAGTACGTGTCTAATAAAGTTTGGTTATCGTGCTGTCTTGCTCGCTCCCGAGTCTATGAGACATCTTAACAGGTTCCATGTTTCAAAGAAACTTATTTCTTTTTCAATGGCATCGCATTTTTACTCCCATTGTTGTTTGCATAGTTGCTCCGTGCACTTCTTATTATCTTTGCTGAGGGTGGCTATTGTTTTTCTCCGGCGTTTGTTGTGTTTTTGCTTTTTTCACCATTTTCAAGGCTCTTTTTAGCTCCCACATATGCAGGAGCTTAGTGTCTCTGCTTTCTAGTCCTACTGTTTTTGGTATAATCTTAGTTGCCATTTGAATATTTTGTTTAAGGTCCCCTAGTCGTTCATCTAAGTTTTCGATGACATCAAATGCTTCCTTCTCTCTGATTTTTCTAAAACTACCCCGTTCAACCATTCCTAATTCTTTGCCTCCTCTTTTACGTGGACCCGCTTCAAACGTGGTCTCAATTAAATAGTGGTCACTGCCCATATTTTCTTGTGTGTTGAGTCAATAAGGTCCGATGATATGCTTAGTAAATGTGAGGCCAGGACAAGTGTCTTTGCATAAGCTGTTTTCAAACCTAGTTGGAAAAAGGCGATCGGTAATTGACATAGGCCCTCCTGATGGGTGTCAATTTAGAGATTTCTACCTTTGATGTTTTTTTCTCATAACCCCACGCCGTATGCAACGCGTTGAAATATCCTATTATAGCAAGTGCCCGTTTGTTTGTAATGCGGATTGTTTTTCTGAAAAGTGACCTAAATTTGGTTTTTGTCTGGGCTGCTATAGACATTTATTATGAATAGACTGTCACCACTCTTCTGTGACGGAACTAACTCAACAAGAACATGATCAACATCGCAGATTTCAGTATCACGTTCAATCACCGAAAGATATATACGCACGAGGGTCGTTACGGACTTTTTTTTTCAACAGGGCTACCATAAAATTTGTAATTCGACAATCTAGCCAATCCTTCAGTTTCCTGTAAAGTGATGACGTCTGACGCCTCCTCACTGTTGAGGAACTATTCTAAGTTACCCCAATCCCGGCGATACCCACGACAGTTCCACTGCCAAATTTTGTACTGAATACGTCAAGCCATGTCTAGGAACAGTTCCTTTCCCTGCGACTTTGGTTACTTCGGTCGTAGTCGGCCGGTTGTTGGGTTTAGTAGTAGTTTTGACCGGGCCTGCTCCCAGAGACCTCAAATCTGCTTGCGTGTTCTCCACCAGCATTAGCTGATTTTCTATGCTATCTGTTCTTTTATTTCCACAAGCTGCAATTGCAATCCTGCGAATTGCTGTTGCATTACTTCAGTTACTTCTCCGAGCATGTTCTCGAGTTTCCTTCTTAGGGGTTTTGAGAGGTCTTCAGTTTTTACAGGAGATATTTTCTGCTCTTCGTTTCGCTGCGTGCGCTCCCGGCTCCTGTGCAGGTGCAGGAGTTAAAATTCGACTACATAATGCTAGTTGACAGCTGATTTTGCCTGAGCTGAGCGTTCTCTTCCTTTCGTTGTCTTATTCAATCCCTCTGTTTTGCGCTTTCACGAGTGAGTTGATGTAACATTTTCCTAATATAATTTAGCTCTTGACCTAGCGTGGGTACTTTTGCCACAACCTCAGGCAAACTCCCAGACAGGAGGGAATCCCCGAGACCTGCCCGGCCAGCTCTCTATTGGTCAACTGCCCCGACCACCGTCAGGACCCTCGTGGGACTGTCTTTGAGGTGATGTCGTTGTCTTGTCTCGGGTTTGGCCCCTGACCTGGATTTGTGTTGACGAGTGGACCCTGCTCTGTTTGTGGATCTGGGTTCGTGATGTGTCTGTTCTCCTTCCAGTGGCATTCCCATTCTCCTCCGTTGAATTTTCTGGTGTGTACTTTTCCCTTCCAGACCTGTGTTGCCCTAGTGGTTGACAAAATCTTCACTTCTTGTCGTTCATCACCTTGTCGTTGTTCTTTTTCCCACCAATTTTCTTCAAAAGGTACGGGGTCCTAACCTTTCTTTGAAATTTGTCCCCTGTAAGATGACCCTTTCCGCAAAAGCTACACCTTGGGTCGCACTGGTGGTTTTCACTTGTATTGAGCGCCTCACAACCGCGAACTTTTTTTGCTGTCAGGCTGTGGGCAAACATCCGCTCGATGTCCAATTCGTCCACAAGTAGTGCTTGTTTTATAATGCTTCTTGTAAGGGAAGCACCTATATTCGGCACCACGGTAGTATAGCCCCGCCGCGGTGGTCTAGTGGCTAAGGTACTCGGCTGCTGACCCGCAGGTCGCGGGTTCGATTCCCGGCTGCGGCGGCTGCATTTCCGATGGAGGCGGAAATGTTGTAGGCCCGTGTACTCAGATTTGAGTGCACGTTAAAGAACCCCAGGTGGTCAAAATTTCCGGAGCCCTCCACTACGGCGTCTCTCATAATCAGAAGTGGTTTTGGGACGTTAAACCCCACAAATCAATCAACCACGGTAGTATACGAAGTATGGAACAAAAAAAAACACTTCGAAAACAGTGACCACCTAGACCAGCGGTCCCATACGTCGTGCATGTAGAATCGTCGGATTTTTCTGATTGACCAAGCTTTTGTCTATGTCTTCTTGATTATCAAACGTCGTTATTCTATGGATAACCCTTTTTGATGTCTTTTCTGGTGCTGTCATATAGGTGGCTGTAGCGTACCTCTTGTCATGGATCTTAATTTCCATGAGGTTGCTGTATTGCTTCGAATTGGCCAGACCTGGCGTGCTCATGATCACGGTATTTTGTCGCTTGTTGTTTCCTAAAGTATCTTCCCCAGCAATGTCAGGCTGTACTTTTGCCACTCGTAGAACACCGTCTCTTATGAGCGCTAGACTCTGCCGCTTCAAGTCGACACCACCTCCTGGGCGTAATACTCGCTCTTTCTGGCCTTGTCCCTTCTTCTGTAGTTACGTCGTAACTACTCGTAGTCTTGCGCTGTGCAAATATGTCGATTCCCAAACACCAACTAGCCCAAGCTCATCTCATCTGTCTTATCGTATTACTAGCTTGTAATCGTCTTCTGGCACTTTGGTTCTTTCGGCGCTGGCCGGCAATGCAAAAAGTCCTCCAGTCTCCGAGACGCCTCGTTGGACGCACCTCCCGCGTTCATGGCTGGTACCATGGTTGTCTTGTCTTTTGCCTACTTGCGTCATTCGTGGGCCAAGACCTCTTATTTGGTGTCGTTGTACTCTTCGAAAAGCAGCGTCTCCCCCTCAGTTTCCACAAAATCCATTTTACAGGCTTCGAAAAAGCCGGGGGCCTGGCTAGTCGCCTAGTTGCCAGCGCGTTGTTGGCACTGTGGTGGCACTGCGATGGTGTAGCTTGGGCGATGCCGTTATGGATACTTGAAAGAAGTGACGCCGCTCAAAAAAAGTAGGCCCACCTAGTATATCCTGGCGTCTGACGAATCGAGTGCTCGTCTGGCGACAACTGTGATGGTTTTGAATCCCATGGTTGCCCTTAATCAGCCGCAAAAATGAAAAACTGAAAAAGCCCATTCGAGAGGCGTCCGAGTGGCTCGGCCCCCTAGCAGCACCTTCGCACGTGGTGAGAAAAAATACTATGGCTCTCTTTTATAACTTCGCGCTAATTTGGAAATATCGAGTGAAGGTGTACGAGAAACAACGTCAATTCTGAAGCCTTTATATTCTGAAATGGTCTTTTCAAATCTAGAGCACTTCTTAGTCACACAATGCCGCGCTTCGGCGTCGGCGGATGCACCGTCCCCACAAGCAGTCCGCATGCTCACGGCTCGCGCCTCTATCCGCATGCTCGCGTCTCGTGTCGGGCCAGGAAGACACCCACAAAACTGTTGTTCCTCTGCCCCTCTCTCACCTCGCAAGGCCGACGCAGGCAGCGTCTTCTACTAAATTCATTCAAGTGCGTCTTCACTAGGCCTTTCGCTTGACGTGGAATTCAACGCTGGTTCTTTATGCAACAAGTAGAAATAATAAAAGTAATAAGAAATGAGCATTCCTAAACCTTACCCAATTACGCAACATTCATTAGACACAACCACCACTCTGCGTTGCACTTACTCGAGTTACCCCCGTGGGTAGATGTGGGCGATAGCTTTCGCTGCAGATTAGCGCCGCCCATATTAGAGCTCTCCCGATTGCGATGCCACCCTCTTCACACAGCCTCAGCAATCGCCATGTTTTCTTCTCGCAATCACGCTGACGCGAAAACGTCCTGCGTGAAAGCCACTTTTGCATGGCGCACAACGCTCTGCACTCACCCACGAGGCTTCCCCAGTTTCTGTTTGCAACTACAGCCCGTCGTGCCACAAAAGCAGAAGACAGCGAGGAGGGTGCAGGCGGTCGCCACGCGTCAAGAATATGCACCAGCTCTGCAATGAGCACCGGCTAGTCACAGCCACAATCTGGTCAATTATGGTCGCTCATTCACAATGTAGGTTTTACGGCGTTTAGTGGACATGTTAAGCAATCTGAGCATGAACATCAAAATATTTTGCTTTTTGAAGAAGAACGCACGGAGTTTCGTGTAGCTGACACGAAGCCCTGTGCGTGACAAAGCAGCGACAGTTTGCATTTCTGCTTTTTTCTTTAGTCTACCTTGATAAATGCTTAGTTTTGTTCAGAAAGAATTCGTTCTGCTGCATGTGCGACCCTTTGATTTGGGGACAATTGAGGGTAGAGTAAATATATACGATACTGTTATTGCCACTGTGCTATCAACTCACAATGACACTACACAGTTGACGAGAATGGAGACACTAACTACATCACTTTTACTGTGAAAGACCTAGGGAGTAAATGTAGGCCTGCTAATTGGAGGCTTCTACACTATTCGGGCTAAATTTTTATCACATTACACTGTAAAAAAATTACTCCGAGGTAGGTGTAAAATGCTTCTCCCTTAGTATCCCTCCTATTTAAAGCAATTTTCGCTCCAGCTCACTGGAGGAACGGCAGGGTGCACCCGGAGTACTTTCAACAGATATTTCATTCCGGCCGACCGGAGCCGCCAGCGTGGCGCCGCCGGAGTACTCCTTACTGGCATTTTCCAAGGGCTGGTCGGAGCAATTACGTGTAATCTCCAGAAACGTTTTGCGGATTTTTCACTCCGTCTATCCGGAGCTTTTGTGTGGTACGTCCGGAGTATTTTACGATTGTACTTCGTTCGCACAGAGCTTCAGCGAGGTGGTTCCGTACTTTTTGAAGATGTTTGCTTAGCTGTTTATTTATTGTATGCTGATCGTTTCACGCTATGGTTATACGAAGGAAGTCCCACGTATCATGCAAGCACTGCAGAAAACTGCGTATTCTTTTACACAGAGCTATTGCAGATAAAATTCTGGAAAGAAACGAGTTCTTATTCGTTGATTTATTCAAAGTAAGCTGCAATTTCTGGATAATTACCCAGCATTTGGGAAAAGGAAAGAAGAACAAACAACTATACAGAAAGTCAACAAAAACAAAACACAATTACACATATCTCATGAAATCAACAGCAATCAAGTTTGAAGTGCAGCGCTCTAAATGAAGCCCATAATGCTGCAAAACGACAAAAAAAGAAAGCGCGGCCACCGAGAACAACTCTTCACCCTCCCTGAAGGACCATTCATCAGATTTATTGACGACGCAAAGGTTAAGCTAATTGCTCCCTGCATAACTTAAAAAAAATTATACACGAGAACAGCCAATCATGTGAAAGGCACGAAAACTGACAACACTCAAGCCACGGAGCTCGATAAACCCTATACAGTCTGTGAGTTTATGAGAAGAAGCAACTTTTAAAGTGGCCAGATACACACACGCACACACACACACACACACACACACACACACACAGAGACAAAAACTGGATGAGCGTTCAATATCAAGAAGTAAATACGATGTAATCCGGTGTGAGACAGCCGCAACATGATAAAAAACTGTGGGGTGCTGTCACTTCCTGTAAAGTTGTTTGCGCTGCATGAAGCACTTGTCTCGCCAACAAGCCGCATTTCTGTTAACAACTAGCGAGTGGTAAGTGGCGTTGCGTTCGCGAGCCTTGAACCCCACTATCATCATCATCATAGTATAGTGCCGGCGGCGACAAGCCTTCGTAGCGGCGAGCAAGAAACAAGCTGGTCTCTTATGCGCATGGAGGTTGCCGCGAATGGTTGTCTCTAGCGTGGGTGTCTGGTGCGTAGCGCCACGGCTTGCGCATCCGGACCCTCGTGTTAAGTCAAGGGTTGGCGGCGCCACCATGGGTGTGTTATTGTGTTTGTCATCTTTGAAGTGTATGTTAATAACGTGTAAGCATGTCCTAGTGTGTTGATCAGGATTTATGTTATAATATTTCGGTGGACAATATCATCGTTCTAAAATTAGTTAAATATGTGTCTGTATTATTTGGTTTTTTCCGACAGTGTCTACTGTATTCTTTCACTCCAAGAGCGTGGTAGTGATTACCACCACAAGACCCCCCAAAACACATCTCCTGACGCAAACAAAGTTCAAAACTAGTCAAAGTTTCTATATACATAAATAGATAGCTCTACCTTTTCTGAAACATTCAAAAACAATTTGGGACTAAAATAATATTGTTTTGGTACTCCCGTAGACGACATGAGGAGTGCCCCACCCCATAATTTCCTAATTTTATAAAATAGGATTTCTGATTATTAGAGTCGCATGTTAGTACAGCTCATTGTCATACTTCTAGCAAAGTGGACCCTTACACTCTACACGACAGCGGCCTGTCTTGAAGGAAAGCCTAGATTCTTCTCCGTTGAAAAATAATTTTCAAGGTAAGTTGGCATTGGTTTTTTAATGTGCACTGCCCACTCTTTTTTGATACTCGTCGTTGTGGACACTATCAAAGTAGTTATTGCATGAGTATGTATTTCAAGATGAATATCTTCAAGCGAAAAATTGAGGAACAGCTCACTACAACGTAACAAAATAAATGAGCAATAAAATGCACAAAAATTACGCCAAATAGGCCAACTGCAATTTCGCAAAAATAATGGAAGGCCGACATGTTCACTAAACTAAAAGGTCCGGACTGTGCAGATGCCCTGATGCCACAGAAAGTGATGTACGTGGAAATGTTACGACGTGCCAGTGCCTCTTCTTGAAGAAATTTTCTTTTCTCTCTTCTGCTCGCAGGTCAGTGTTATAGCATTGTCCAGGTAAAAAAAAATTGCCCGCAGCTTCCCTCGGGGGAACACTGAGGAGGATGCGGAGCATATAATTGGTTAACGGGGTGTTAAAGTGCGACTTACTTGGGTCGATGGCTAAATTGGTTAACGTGGTTGTGAAATGGGGTGTTAAATTGCGACTTACTTGGGTCGATGGCTAAATTGGTTAACGTGGTTGTAGGAGGGGGTGGTAAATGAGTGAACACGTACACGCGTATGCGAAAGGGCGGCGCTGGTCGAAGGGACGTCGATCATTGTGTTTGTGGATTCGTTGGAATTCATTTCACCGCGACCTTGGACGTCGACGCGCCGTACAAACCAACCGACGAGCGGCAACTGAGCGAGCGAGCTCCGACCTTGAGTATATATACAGCGCGACGACGCATGCACTGTCAGCTGTTGAATGTTCTCGAAGCGCGACGGCGCATGCGCGTCCACTGGAGAATCAGGAGAATTTTAGAATGTTCTCGAAGGGGAGAAGCGCGCGCGGCACAGATGGTGGGTGACTGTGCATGCGCGCGTCAGCTGTCGAATGTTCGAGAAGGCGGAGAAGCGCAACGGCGCATGCGCGCGCGTCAGCTGCCGATGTTCTCGAAGCGCGACGGCGCATGCGCGCGCGTCAGCTGCCGATGTTCTCGAAGCGTTACGGCGCATGCACGCTACATTATACAGCTAGCGAATGTTCGTGAAGAGGAGAAGCGCACGCGGTGTGTAGAGGAGGAAGGGTGCACAGATGGTGGAGGAGTGAAGCGCGCGCGGTGTGTAGAGGAGGAAGGGATGCACAGATGGTGGAAGAAGGAGGAGGAAGCTTGCGGACGGCGCCGCACTACAAGCCTCGAGTATTAGATGCTCCGCATCTAAAACTACTTCTCAGCCCTGTTTGTTCTCCCGTCTTTCGCGAAGAAATAAAACTGCAGCCACAGCAACGGCAGCATGACTCAAAAGAAAAAAAAATGCAGCAGCAAGCTGAGACGTCCCCCGCTACGCCACCGATCGCCAATGAGAGGGAAGAACACTCAACCCTTTTTCTATCCGGTTCCCTTTTGGCTACGTGTCTCAATCACTTTCCACATACAGGGATTCGTGCTGGGGCCAGGAAGTAAGAGACGCTACGACCTGTTCCTGATTACTGATTCAGTTAATTTAATCTTAACTGCAAACATTGTATACCCGCGTACATCAACCACCACAAAACTTATAACACATGATTTAGACACTCGCCACGTTCGACACAGGGCAGGCACATAAAAAAAGTAACTTTAACACTAACAGGGTATGCATATAAAAAACACACGACGACACAAATGAAAAAGTTATCAATTAACAAAACCGCGCAATGTCTAAATTCGCCACCTCCCTTCCCGCAAAGCGAATCTAAATAAGGTGCATAAAGTCCGTCTCACGAAAGGTCCATGTTGACGGGGCCTCAGAGCTGGTTGTTCGAGTCGGGGCTCAGGGCTTCTTCCTGGGGTCATTGTCCAATTCGACAGCGTCTTTATCGTCTTCGTCATCGTCGCCTTCCTCGCGCCTCACAGTGATTTTCATCTTAGTCTTCTCTTGTAACGTTCCATTCACTCGACTCCTATTCCTAACTTTCATTTCTCATCGTACCGTCCTTGCCCCAGCCATCATCTCATCGCCTCTCATCGCTATCTCTTCGCACCGTTATCTTCCTTTGCCATCCCGTCTTCCTACCATCTCGAGCTCAACGCTCCGGCTCTCTTCGACTCGTAACTCTGACTCTTCACATCGTATCTCTTCGACCCCCAAGCTCGTCTCGTAGTCCCCTTTTTGTAGGACCCGACTCCGCCCTACCGGGGCACCAAAACCAGTCTGCCACTCCACGCGGCATAACTTTTCTTCTCAGTCCGAGTGTATCCTCTTCGGCGGCCGCCCCCGCGGCCTACACCAGTAGAAAACCCTCTCCCAAACAAAGCCGAGCAAGTAACGATGTACAAACTCAAGCCTCAGGGAGAGTAATGGGCGAGCCGTCCGAAGACACTTTAATTACGGGCGAACAATGGTTCCAATGCTTTCGGCACTTGGCGAGCCGATGTTCAGACCAAGTCTCAACGTCCCCACGCAGCTCGGTGTCTCTCGCGAAATTCTCCGTAGCCGCCACTTCTTTGTCATTCACCGCCACGGGCGGCAATCCGCGCAGAACGCAGTAATGGGCCATGGAGCCACGGAGTCTGACGGAAAGACATACCATACATGGCACAGGCGCTTGCCGCAAAGGTCACTTTCCCCGAACCAACAAAAGGTGTTCTGCTGCTCCCCCATGCCACAGATCTGAAGGGAGCCCGCTCATTATTGTACTCTGTCACACGGTCTGTAGACGACAAGGCGCCGCCCGGTCCACGATTTTGCGTGGGGGAGCCCGTGAGAATAGTAGACATAATCCTTCTGGTACTTAACTCCGGAATGCCTTTATGCGTGAGTTTGAGAAACGAGCGCACACATCTCGAAAGGAGCGTGGTTCAGTCCGTGTTTGCGGGGACGTCACAAAGCATGGAAATCACTCCCATCATCAACATGGAGTATACAGCTAGTATTTCAAAAGGGTGCCTTCTCCTTTCTCTCTTTCTTTCACTACAATATCCCCTCCGTCTTGGAAAGCTGCGCCGGGCTGTCATATTGGTTAACTTTTCTAGCCCTTCTCTCACTTCACTGAAACGCCGGGCGCTGCAGAACTCGTCCTACCAAGCAACTCCTCGTATGTTTTTTTCCTTCTGTGATGATGTTTATCAGAACAGAGGAGTCGCAACGAGGTCGCGACGGAAAATGGGCGAACAGCAAGTCTGGCAAAGGCGGCACAGGTTCTCGCGCAATCAGAGCACGGGCTTTTCGTTGTCTTCCGAAGGCGCATACGCGTTGGTGCGTATGCTCCACTACAATACCCCCGGGGTGAAGGGTAGCCATACTGGCGACTCAGGGAGTAGGTACGATGAGGGGGTCGTAGTAGGGCTTGAGACGGTCGACGTGTACGGTCTCGCGTCCTCGACGGCGCAAATCTGGTGATTGTGTTAATGGCTTGATGACGTAATTCACCGGGGAGGTCGCGTCAATGACACGGTAGGGACCATGGTACCGGGCCAGAAGTTTAGAAGACAGGCCAGGAACGTGCGGGGGCACCCAAAGCCACACAAGGGAGCCAGCACGAATAGTAGGAGCTATGCGGTGAGCGTTGTCGTGTCGAGTCTTTTGTAGGCCTTGAGCCTCACTTGTCAGAGACCTAGCCAACTGACGGCAGTCTTCAGCGTATCTGGCGACTTCCGAAAGCGGGGAGCACTCAGATGCATCAGGGCGATACGGTAGTATAGTGTCGAGTGGGTGGGAAGGTTCGCGGCCGTACAATGAAAAGAACGGGGAAAAACCGGTAGTCGCTTGCGTCGCGGTGTTATAAGCGAAGGTAACAAAGGGCAATACAGCGTCCCAGTTAGTGTGGTCGGAGGAGGTGTACATCCTCAGCATGTCGCCAAGTGTGCGGTTGAACCACTCTGTAAGACCATTTGTCTGTGGATGGTATGCGGTAGATTTCCGGTGAATAATGTTGCATTCAGCGAGGATAGCTTGGATGACCTCCGACAGGAACACTCGACCCCTATCACTGAGTAATTCCCGCGGAGCACCATGGCGTAGAATGAAGCTGCGGAGAATGAAGAGAGCAACTTCGTGGGTGGTCGCTGCCGGTAGAGCTGCAGTCTTAGCGTAGCGTGTCAGATGATCGACTCCGACAATAATCCACCGGTTTCCAGAGATACTATATGGGAGGGGGCCATAGAGGTCTATACCCACGCGGTCGAATGGGCGAGCCGAGCACGGGAGCGGCTGTAACATGCCAGTAAAGTGCCGCGGAGGTGTCTTGTTCTGTTGGCAAGTGGTGCAAGACTGAACGTATTTCTGCACAAAGCAATACATTCCTCGCCAGTAATAGCGTTGGCGCAGCCTTTCGTAGGTTTTCAGGACACCTGCGTGAGCACTTTGGGGATCTGCATAGAAATTCATGCAGATGTCAGAGCGCATATGAGTTGGGACAGCAAGGAGCCACTTCCGACCACCAGGAATGTAGTTACGGCGGTGCAGAATGTTGTCTCGTAAAGAAAAGTGGGCTGCTTGCCGGCGTAGCGCTCTCGTGGAAGGGACAGCAGACGGATCGGTAAGGTAGCCGACTAACAAGGCAAGGTGTGGGTCTTTACGCTGCTCCGAAAGCATGTCAGTCGTGTCGAGTGGTGACAAGGTGGTAAAAGGGGGAGACAGAGAAGCCACATCTGGTGTTAATGGCGATCGCGAAAGTGCATCGGCATCCGCATGCTTGCGACCGGAACGATATACGACACGGATGTCGTATTCTTGCAATCGAAGTGCCCAACGCCCCAGGCGTCCGGACGTATCTTTCAAGGTGGACAGCCAACATAGAGCGTGGTCGTCTGTGACCACGTCGAAAGGACGGCCGTAAAGGTACGGGCGAAACTTCGTCAACGCCCAAATTATGGACAAACACTCCTTCTCTGTCACGTAGTAATTCAATTCAGCCTTCTTGAGTGCGCGACTTGCATAGGTGACTACGTATTCAGCTTGGGTGCCTTTCCGTTGTGCCAAAACTGCACCAAGACCAATGCCACTTGCATCGGTGTGAATTTCTGTGGCCGCTGCAGGGTCGAAGCGACGAAGAATAGGTGGTGAGGTCAGCAGGCGGCGCAGCTGGCGAAATGCGTCGTCACATGCAGGTGACCATGCAGATATGCCTGTGCTGTTGGAAAGCAGACTCGTGAGAGGTGCGATGATGGACGCGAAGTTGCGCACGAAGCGACGAAAGTAGGAGCAGAGACCGACGAAACTTCTTAGGGCTTTCAGTGATCTGGGCAACGGAAAGTCAGCGACAGCTCGAAGCTTATCAGGATCCGGAAGAACACCGTCTCTGGTGATGACATGTCCCAAGATGGTTAGTTTTCGTGCTGCGAAGTGGCACTTCTTGGAGTTAAGTTGTAGGCCTGCAGAAGTTAGACACGTCAGAATCTCGTGGAGGCGAGCAAGATGTGTCGGGAAATCAGATGAAAAGACTACGATGTCGTCCAGGTAACATAAGCAGGTTTTCCACTTGTGGGCACGCAAGATGGTGTCGATCATGCGCTCAAATATGGCAGGCGCGTTGCAGAGCCCAAATGGCATGACTTTGAACTCATATAGGCTATCCGGCGTTACAAAGGCTGTTTTAGGGCGATCACATTCAGTCATTGGCACCTGCCAATACCCACAACGCAAATCCAAAGATGTAAAGTACTCGGCGCCTTGTAAACAGTCAAGAGCATCGTCTATTCGTGGTAGCGGGTAGACATCTTTTTTCGTAATATTGTTTAAGCGGCGATAGTTCACGCAAAATCGTACGGTGCCATCTTTTTTCTTGACCAGAACCACAGGTGATGACCAAGCGCTTTGAGAAGGCTGTATGACTCCACGTTTAAGCTTGTCATCTACTTGCTCCGTAATGAAGCGGCGCTCTTCGGCGGAAACGCGGTAAGGACGCTGTCGCAGAGGCGAATGTGAGCCGGTGTCAATAGTATGAGCGATAGTGGTGGTGCGGCCCAAAGCAGGTTCTTGAAAGTCGAAAAAAGAACGAAACTTGTTAAAGAGAGCAACAAGTTGGCGGCGATGCGAGAGGGGAAGGTCTGCGTCAATAGCATTGTCGAAGGCTGACGAACTTGATGGCTCAGACGCATGAGTGATTGCAGCAATGTGACATGGCGTTTCGTCGGGAAGAATAATATCATCGATATGGTCGAGAGGTTGCACATATCCTAACGTTTCGCCACGAAGTAAGCCAATGGGGTAGTTGCAGTGGTTGGTGACCAGCATTACGGTTAAACCAGACGCAATTGTAAGAACAGCAAATGAGAGAACGATGCCCTTGCGTTCAGTAAAAACCGGAGATGGCGTAAACACCACCGTGCCGTCAGGTTGCGCCAGACATGAAAGGCTAATAGGAACCAAAGCTTCAGGAGGCAAGGTGATGTTGTCATCAGCGATGACTTTGCAGGGCAGAGGAGAGCGGTCGGGTGGTGGAAATTCACATGTTGGCACAAGGGACACTTCGGCACGGGAACAATCGATGATAGCTTCATGACGTGATAAGAAATCCCAACCCAGGATAAGGTCATGAGAGCAAGATGGTAGAACAAAAAACTGTACGACGTACAAAACGTCTCGGATGACGACGCGCGCCGTACACACAGCCGAGGGATGAATGCGTTGCGCGCTAGCCGTGGACAGCACCAAGCCACTGAGAGATGTGGTCACTTTCTTCAGTTTCCTACAAAAGTTTGCGTTCATCACAGAAACGGCAGCCCCGGTATCAATTAACGCTAATGTGGCGACTCCCTCAAAATCGACATCAACAACATTTTGCGGCGAAAATGGAGGCCTTGGGAATTGCGCACAAGTTGCAGTTCTTGCCTCCGGAACTGCACTGATTAGTTTTCCTCCTCAAGAGGTGGTCGACGACGCATAGGCGATGGCGATCGGCGACGAGGTGATGGGAAACGAGCGGTCGATGGGTGGCGATCCGAGTCGGAGTGCCTCTGTTCATATGCAGACGTGGTGGTCTGCTGCGGTGCGTAGGTAAGAGCTCCGAAGTATGCGTGCGCAGGCATGGGACGGCGGCGGCAGAAGCGTGCAATGTGGCCAGCGATGCCACACGCGAAGCAGATGGGACGATTGTCTCGGGTGCGCCACTCATTAGATGGACGGAAAACGCGAGGTGGGCGCCTGTAGACTGGAGGCGAGGCCGGAGGAGGTGGAGCCGATAAGGCGACTGGATGCGGTGGGGGCCGCGCGACCACAGCTGCGTAGCTGAGAGGTGAAGGCGGCGCAGTTGGTGCGTAGCCAGGAGTTGAGAGATCAGATGGCACCGAAGTGCACGTGTAAGAGGCCGGCACTGTAGGGAGTGCATTGCAAATTTCAGTGCGTATGGCCTGCTGCATATTCGAAGGGAGGCTTGTCGTGGGCGCATCACTATGCGGCAGCAGGGAAAGCTGTCGGGCGACTTCCTCCCTGATGAAGTCTTTAATCTGGTTCGACAGAGTTCCTTGGTGAACGTTGCCATTGGCGAGTGCGACGGCCGAGATCGAATCTGGTGATGGGACACTCTGTCGGGCGATGGAACGCTGACGACGCAATTCATCGAAGCTCTGGCACAGGCTTACGAGGACTGCCACCGTGGTCGGGCTCTTCGCCAGCAACATCTGGAATGCGCCACCCTCGATGCCTTTGAGAATATGTCGAATTTTCTCTTCTTCAGGCATGGATGAGTTAACACACCTGCAGAGGTCCAGCACATCCTCAATATAGCTAGTAAAGGTCTCACCAGGTTGCTGGGCTCGGTGGCGCAGACGCTGGTCAGCGCAGAGCTTGCGGACCTCTGGTCGGCCGAACGCTTCGGTCACGAGGGTCTTGAAGGTGGACCAGCTGGCGATGGCGGTTTCGCGGTTGGTGAACCATAGCTTGGCGACGTCAGCCAAGTAAAAGATGACATAGGCAAGCTTAGAGTCATTGTCCCATTTGTTGCTGGCACTCACGCGTTCGTACAAGGAGAGCCAGTCTTCGACGTCTTGCTCACCACTGCCGCTGAAGATTGGTGGGTCCCGCTGACGGGTAGCACCGGGGCAGGTCGACGGGGCAGCCGATGGTGCAGGCTGTGCTGGGATGGGCTGGTTGGCGACTGCGTCAGTCATGTTGTACGGTAGTCTTTCAGCCAACTTGCGAGAGCGGAGCTCCAGGTCTGCTTAGGGATCTCAGCAGCCTCCACCAAATGCGATGATGCTTATTAGAACAGAGGAGTCGCAACGAGGTCGCGACGAAAAATGGGCGAACAGCAAGTCTGGCAAAGGCGGCACAGGTTCTCGCGCAATCAGAGCACGGGCTTTTCGTTGTCTTCCGAAGGCGCATACGCGTTGGTGCGTATGCTCCACTACACTTCCTTGTCTCTAGTATCGCCAATTTATTCACGCCTCTCTTTCTTTTTCTGAAAGATCCACGTCTCGTGAAATGTCCAGTATACTTCTAGAGTAATATCTCAGATACCACTTATCGAAATAAAACAACTTTTTAACAAGTATGAGTGCGTGTATGCGTTCTAAAAGACTTTACTAAACACATTGCCCTTCCTCAATTCACTGTATTGATTATGAGGGGGTTTATTGAATAAAACCAACTGCCTGGTTCAAGAGGCGTCAGTCACTGTCACGAGCTGCTCTTCGTCGTAGTCGTCTTTCAGGTGCTCCAACTAAATACTGTCTCTCTCCCTCTTCCCCACTACATTTGCCCCGGTGGTGAAGAGGAGCCATCCTGGCGACTCACGGCGAAGGAAGCACAAGGAGATCATAGTAAGGTTTTAAGCGGCTGATGTGGACTGTCTCATGACCACGGCATCGTCTATCCTCGGCAGGTGTCACTGGTTCGACAACGTAGTTGACCGTCGATGTGCATTGAACAATGCGGTACGGACCATTGTACTCGGCTGCAAACTTTCAGGAGAGGCCGGGGGACTGGAATGGAACCAAAAGCCATACAAATGAGCCTACGGGAAAGCTGTGAGCAGGCTTGTCTTGGTCAAGTCGTTCTTTTTGGTGACCTTGTGCGACGGACATAAATGAACGCGCTGATTGGCGGCACTCTTCGGCACACTGAACAAGTTCGGAGGCTGGGTGGTATTCTGAAGCATCTGGGCGGTAAGTAATTATCGTGTCAAACGTAGAAGAGGGCTCACGTCGATACAGTAGAAAAAAAGCTGAAAACCCAGTAGTTGCTTGCGTGGTCGTATCATACGCATACGTCACGAAAGAGAGCACCAAGTCCCAATTAGAATGGTCGGAGGATATGTACATAGAAAGCATATCACCGAGCGTGCGGTTGAAGCACTCTGTCAAACCGTTTGTCTGTGGGTGATAGCTTGTAGTGGTGCGATGAATAATATTGAACTCACTGAGAAGCTCCTGGACGACGTGCGATAGAAACGCACGCCCATGGTCGCTAAGCAGCTCACGTGGTGCGCCATGGCGAAGGACAAAGCTACGCAAGATGAACAAGGTGACATAACGAGCAGCAGCGGCTGATAAAGCGGCGGTTTCAGCGTAACGGGTTAGGTGGTCAACGGCCGCAATAATCTAGTGATTTCACGCAGGAGTACAAGGTAGTGGGCCGTAGAAGTCGATGCCGATTCTATCAAACGACCGAGCTGGACACGGCAATGGTTGTCATTCGCCAGAGGCATGACAAGTTGTTTTCCGTCGCTGACACTCGGTGCAGGAGCGTACGTACTTGCGAACGTACGAGTACATTCCACGCCAGAAAAATCACTGACGAAGCCAGTCGTATGTTTTCAAAACGCCAGCGTGCGTGTTTTGAGGGTCTGCGTGGAATTACGCGCACATGTTGGAGCGCAAGTGGTGATGTATAACAAGAAGTCATTTCCTACCATCCGGCTGATAGTTGCGACGGTACATGGCATCCCGTATTGCATAATGGGGAATTTGACGCGTAGTGCACGAGGTAGACGCTAGCGTGGTGTCAGCGAAGACGAGGAGAGAACGTCGATAATCGAGGCTATCCAAAAGTGCTTGGGTTGTTCCGAAGGCATATCAGCGGTATCGATACTGCCGATGGTAGCTTCGGCGATGGAAACAGGTGTAACGGCTAAACGAAGGGACGAACGAAAAAGAGCATCTGCGTCGGTGTGCTTGTGGCCTGAGCGGTAAATGACGTGAATATCAAATTCCTGTAAACGTAGCGCGCAACGTCCAAGCCGGCCCGAAGGATCCTTCAGTGAAGCGAGCCAACAGAGTGAATGGTGATTTGTAACTACATCAAATGGCTGTCCATATAAGTAAGAACAAAATTTTTGTAGTGCCCGAACAATGGCCAAACATTCCTTTTCGGAAACCGAGTATTTGTGCTCTACTTTGGTTAGGGTGCGACTGGCATACGCAACTATATACTCCGAGAAGCCAGGCTTGCGTTGAGCAAAGACAGCGCCAAGTCCTATGCCATTGGCATCCGTGTGCACCTCGGTTGGAGCAGTAGGGTCGAAGTGGCGTAAAATAGGTGGTGAAGTAAGGAGATGGCGTAATGGTGCAAAAGCATCATCGCATGCTGACGACCAATCAGAGAGGTGTCCATCGCCAGGGATCAGCTGTGTCAGTGGTTCGATTTTCGAAGCAAAGTTCTTCACAAAGCGGCGAAAGTACGAGCATAGTCCGACAAAGCTGCGAAGCGCTTTCACGGTCGTAGGCTTCGAGAACTCAGCGACAGCACGAAGCTTCTCTGGGTCTGGGAGGACGCCCTGTTTTGAGATGACGTGACCAAGTATTGTGAGCTTCCGAGCTCCAGATTGGCACTTCTTGATGTTTAGTTCAAGGCCTGCGCTCGTGAGGCAGCTCAAGACTTCGCCGAGACGTTGCAGATGGCTGTCGAACTCAGGGTAGAAAACAACGACATCATCCAAGTAGCATAGGTATGTCTTCCAATTTAGCCCACGCAAGACGCTATCCATCACCCTCTCGAATGTGGCTGGCGCATTACAAAGGCCGAAGGGCATTACAATAAATTCGTATAGCCCATCAGGCGTACCAAAAGCAGTTTTTGGACAATCTGACGGTGCCATGGGGACCTGCTAATAACCGGACCGTAGGTCTAGTGATAAGAAGAATTCAGCGCCTTACAAGCAGTCCAGGGCATCATCAATGTGCGGCAAAGAGTATACGTCTTCTATCGGGACTTTGTTTAAACGGTGGTAATCGACGCAAAAGCGAATCGAGCCGTCTTTTTTCCTCACAAGTACCACAGGTGAAGACCAGGGACTGCTGGATGGCCGAATGACACCACGTTGAAGCATGTCGGCCACTTGCTCGGTGATCACACGACGCTCAACAGGAGATACTACACGGTAGGGACGCTGTCGCAGAGGCGCTTGAGAGCCGGTGTTAATGTGATGGACAACGGTGTGCGTTTGGCCTAAGGACGTCTGCTGGCAATCGAACGAGCCGCGAAACTGGTGAAGAAGTTCTAGAAGCTTTTCGCGTTGTGATTCTTCAAGTTCGCCATCGATTGAGGGGCCAAACAAATGATTGTTTTCGTTGACGATTGAATGGACAGATAGCTTCAATTCATTAAGATGCAAATCACTTTCACCGTCAAAATCGAAGATGGAGGAAACGTCTAAGTCTTGGAATGTTCCAATACCTTCTCCGCGACGCAAGGTTGTGGGAGACGGCAAGGAATTTGTGACAAACAAATTGGTAGCACCCGCCAAAATATCTAGAACTGCAAACGGCAACGCCAGGCTATTGCAACTTTGGAATGTTTGGGAAGGCGTAAACAACACTGTAGGCTTAGACACATCGACACAAGATACGGGAACAAAGGCTGCGCTAGTCGGAGGTATGTCGATGTCGTCAGCGACAAACAGCTTGTTCAACGGAAATTCCGGAGACGAAGCACACAACGCAGAGAAGGCCACTTCAGCACGAGCACAGTCAATAACCGCATGATTACGAGACAGAAAATCCCAGCCGAAGATCACATCATCAGAAGACGCCCGTAGCACAAGAAATTCCACGGTATACATAACATCTTGGATGAGAACGCGGGCGGTACAGGCAGCTGATGGTAGAATATGGTGAGCACTGGCAGTACGGAGGGACAACCCCTTTGGCGTCGTGGTAACCATCCGAAGCAGGCGGCAAAGTTTTAAATCAATTACTGAAACGGCAGCACCAGTGTCCACAAGCGCAAGGGTACGGTAAACATCCACAAAAACGTCAATGAGGTTTGTCGGAGAAATGCGAGGACTTAATTCTTTCAACGACGACGCAGTTCGTGCCTCCGGAACTGCGGCATCAATTTTTCCGCGTCTGAAGGGCGGGGTCGACGGCACATAGCCGACAGGGAGTGACGTCGGGGAGATGGAGATCGGTGACTGACTGAGGGAGGGCGGTCGGGTGAAGAGGATACTTGTTGACGTGCCGTGTTGTTAAAGCGCCGAGAGTCGTGCGACGATCTTTTCATAGTGTCGCTCTGAACGAGTGGGCGGCAGCGGCACAAGCGAGCCACATGTCCTGCGTGATCGCAAGACTAGCAAAGCGGGCGGTTGTCTGCGGTGCGCCACGGATTCTGAAACACTGCAATCGGCCAGCTGAACGGAACTGGTGATGACTGAACAGGGTTCGGTGAGGTAGCATAAGTGGGCTTTTGAGGTGCTCTGGCTGCAACGACTTGCGCATATGTCAAGGGTGCGGCCTCGAGAGGTGGTGAAAGAGCGAAAAGCGAAGCGTCCGCTACCTCATCTTGTATGACGTGCCTTACGGCCGGGGCCAGATGATCTGGGCCCAAAGGATGCGTTTGTGCTGGCTCGAGCGCGCTCAATAAAATGGAGAGCTGCCGAGGGACCTCCTAACGCACGAACTGCTTTATGCGAGCCAACTTGTCGTTCTGGTCTCCAAGAGTCAAGGCCGCGATCGAATCACGTTGTTCCAGAGAGCGCCGTGTTTGGGCGCGTTGCTTGCGCAATTCGTCAAAGCTCTGGCACAGGCTGATGAGTTTGGCAATTGTTTGTGGGTCCTTGGCTAACAACATTTGAAATGCGTCATCGCATATGCCCTTGAGGATTTGTTTGATTTTGTCGGCTTCGAGCATCGCTGGGTTTACCCACTTGCACAAGTCAACAACGTCTTCAATGTAGCTGGTAAAGGTCTTTCCTGGCTGTTGAGCGCGCATGCGAAGTCGTCGTTCTGCGTGGAGTTTTCGCACAGCAGGGCCGTCGAAGACTTGCGAAAAGGAGGCCTTGAATGAATCCCAGCTGGCAATGTTGGCTTCGTGATTGCGCAACCAGAGACTAGCGACGCCGGACAAGTAAAAGCTTACATAGGTCCGCTTAGCCGCATCGTCCCACTTGTTCGCTGCGCTCACCTTGTGGTAAGTAGCCAGCCACTCCTCAACGTCTTGGCCGTCAGTGCCGCTGAAGATCGGTGGGTGACGCAGTGCCCACACGCCGGGACATGTAGAGGCGGGAACTTGCGAGGTACCTTGGGTGGGGGGTTCTTCCGGCATTGCTGGCACTGCAGGTAAGGTGCGACTTCGTAGTTCCAGCTTCAAAGACTAACCCGCACCTCAACCAAATTATAAGGGGTTTTATTGAATAAAATCAACTGCCTGGTTCCAGAGGCGTCAGTCACTGTCACGAGCTCAACTCTTCGTCGTAGTCGTCTTTCAGGTGCTCCAACTAGATAATGTCTCTCTCCCTCTTCCCCACTACTATATAAAGAACTATCATTGTTTTAGTTATTCAAGTTCTATTACTTAAGCTTACATACTCTCAAAAAATAATTTTTACGCAGTAGTAGACTTCGACCTGGCGTTTATTGATATGGAAATCGGACAAATGTGTACTGACAAGACCAAAAATATCTTTTAACCAGATAATCATATAACAATGATTTCAGTTTGATGGAATCAACTTAAAACTATAATATGTTCTATTGTTGCACATATAATCAGCGCTCCAAATATAAGAGCATGTTGATTCAATATATTGAAGTTAATATGGCGTAAATGCAGCCCAAAGGAAAACCAGTACAAGAAAGTGAACAACCACAACCGCTTGTGGTGTTCACTTTCTTTATTTCGTCTTTTTTTCGCACTACATTTGCGCCATAATGAATCAGTACCAGCTAGATCACATCCCCGTTTTGTTTTACCAAAGTTGTGTCCAGAAAAAAAAGCCCGTAGTCAAACAACGCATTATCAAAATTCTGCTAACTTTTCAGTGTCGTCTTCTGAAATTAGCCTATTATTATTATTCACATGTTTGGTTTATCAAACCAAGATTATCCAATCTTAGCACTACCTGGAAAGCATAACACTGGTAATTCAAGGAGAGCTCACTTACCATTTTTTTCGCCGCACCAGCAATCACCGGGTTCGTCAACACAAGCGAGATCCCAATATGTGGTTCGCTGCGAGGAACCGTCACACAATTCTCGTCCGCACAGCTCCTTTCTGTCGTTGATAACCTTCGTTGCTGCTTGTGGCTTGCGATATCCAGAAAGTGCTCAGAACCATTTCTTTTCTCCAACGCAGTCGAACGCTTCGCACAATCCTCACTGCTCCGGCTCTGTGCGCGCCATGTTGATTTGTTGAGAATGGCCTTCCTCCCGCGGCGAGGCTGCCCATGTTACTCCTCGAACAGCCAGTGAATGCCGCTGAGCGATAAGCGGAATAAAGTGGCGAGCATCCGCTGGAGCAAAAGCGATGTGTAGGAGCGTTTCCAGAGCATTCACGGGAGCACATTCAGGGGATTCGCTCCGTTTTCCTCCAGTTTTCTTTTTCGTCCGGCGCCCCGGTGCCCACCAAAGGAAAACGGTGGAAAACAAATGTATTTGCTCCGGTACAATCCGGTTTGAGTGAGGTCACCACAGCAGAGTGAAGGCATCATTTCCCGATTCCTTCGAGCTGGGTATATTTTTGTTTACTGTGTACTTCAGTGACATGACCACAGTTACCTAGAGCGCAACTGTGCTTCTGTTGACCACCTCATATATATCTGTACGCCATAAAATATTCAAATGATGTCTCATAGTAGGAGGGCAATGTAATTCAGCGGCGATAATTGCCCAGTTTTTACACGTCCACCTGACCAAAAAACAGAGATGCTTGAATGCCTATAAAGGATTCCGATATAGCTATTTAGCACCGAGAAAAAACTAAATCGAACTAAAAAGTAGTGTTGTCCAAGACAAATTGATATCTTCTGTAAATGATCTACATAAGTAAAATTTCGCACTTGCCATGGTTTACCAACCGAAATGGGCCGACATGCAATAACACAAAACAATATTTGTTTCAGTGCAGCACGATCGTGGCGGTGTTCCTTTGCTAGTACGCGGAAGAGACCATACGCGCGCTGCCATTCCGTGCGCTCCGCTTTCTGCTGCGGTCTCTCCTACTACCCTAATCCACGGTGATTGCTCCCTCTCCCCACAGCCGTGCGCGCGAGGCGATATTCCTTGTATTTGCTTGGAAGTTGGGACGGCCGGAAAGAAACTTGTTGATAGCCCGTTATCTCAGAGGCCATGAATGGCAAAATGACTAGCTGGAGCCAAAAAAAAAAAAACGTAGGCGTTTAGGATTGCCGGGGGAGAGAAAGTGGGATTGTTGATTAGGTTTTGTCGGTCGCCCACGGCTCTATGCTCTGTGGCGTTTGGAACTGCTAATTGCAACGGCATTCTGAACTCGATGCGCCTTTACGTGACACGCTGTAAACGTATGGGTTCTGGTTTAAGGGAAATTAAACTGTAGATAGACACTGCCATTCTAGATAGTGAAGAAACGCACATAAAATTGACGTTTTTTAGGCAACATTTCGAAGGAAAATTTGGATATTTCTCTGCTTGCGTAAAATAACTTTATTTCTCGTTACTGTGAGGAATGTTCAGCTAAACGGATGGTAATGGCATGACAATGTGGCACAATCGTTTTCAAAATGCGCTCGTTCAACCACATTGGACACTACTGAATGTATAAAAAGTGCCAACTATTAGTTTACTTGATACTTTGCATTCATTTCAAATTTCAAAGCCTCGCAGATTTAGCCAATAATGGTCTATAAGTTATTACAGGTCTCAAATCTCTCGGTAAAAAAAAGGCGCAATTTTGTTATTTGCACTATAATTTTTCAACGTCAAAATGTGTGCTTTTCATGTGCCTAAAAGTAATACAAAAAACGAAGTGCTCACAGTAGTGCGGCTGTCATTCCGGCTGGACAAAACTTTTCCGCTAGCTTAACGCAAGATGGAAGAAACTTATTGTCAGCAATAAAAGCATAGTGGTCGTTGGGAAGGTACTGCATGCGTTGCAAGTACTCCTCAGGTAGCAATGGTGTGATCAGGTTCCAAGCCAGAAGAACAATGTAGTTCAATACCAAGTGCCTGCAGTGAAAAAGAATATACAACTCTTTCAGACAGCAAGTGGGTGTAATAACACAATCTTTCATGTGAGCTCACACTTTCACTGAAAGATGACCGCAATTTTTTTCGTCCTGCAATAATAATGAAACTGAACGTCTTAATGGCACTTTTAAGGTGCTTCAATTTTTAATTACAATGATGTTTCTGGGGTTGCGTGACAGCATACACAAAAAAAGACACTACATAAGCTCACAGAAACAACAACAAAAAATCAAAGAACCGAAAGAAATCAGAACGATCTGTTCTTAGCTGCTGCGCATTTGCAGTTGTTCTGCAACGCCGCCTTCTTGGTACGCAGATATGCAAACGCAACAAAGAAGCCGTCTCGCTGAAGGGAATATGGCAAGGCTAACAATGCCTTCACTACTTGATCTCTGAAACAGCAATCCCCGGCTTTCTGCCTATGTCGGTTAATGTTGTGTTTACTCGGAATAGTGCTGAGCATCGTTGTTTGTAAACCACTCTTCTCGTGTTCCCAATCATCTGAGTTGCATTCCAGCACCAAAAACGAGACTAAGCGAATGACGTGAAAATTGCTAACAAACCGACGTCTGGTACTCGGAAACAACACTCACGAGTAAGCTCACTAAGATTCATCGAAATTCGGCCGTGAGTCTCAGCGTGAGTGAATGCGGCTAAGTACAACTTTCTTTTTTCCCTTTCAGTTTGGGTGAGGCCAGTTCTGAAATATTGTCACAAGGTGAAGACGTCAACAACAAAAAAGAGACCATCGGATGAAGGTAAAACAGTTTATTTGGGCGAACTTGGGCCCGGTAAACGGAAAGTCGGATCACAGTAGCAGACATGCAATAATCAAAGAACCGAAAGAACCGAAAGGAATAGCGGTTACCCTTTTTAAAGATCGGCACAACACGAGCTTTACGCCAATCGGCTGGTATCTGACCATATTTGAGTGATACATTGAAAAGGGCAGTAAGGAAGTCAGTGATTTGTTCAGCATAGCGTCGTAGGAATGAATTACCAATGCCGTCAGGGCCTGACGATTTCTTAGGATTAACCTTAAGTAACATTTGTAAAACACCTTCACGAGTTATCAGAACATCATCCGTGATTATGGGCATCGGGTCTCGCAGTTCATAATACTGTGGTTCGGAAAAGACGCTCTGAAAGTATTTATTAAAATGATCAGCAATTAGTGCCGGATCTGTTATCGTGACCTCATCAACTTGTATTTCAGAAACGCCTTCTTTAGTTTGCTTAAGATAGCGCCAAAATTTATCAGGATCTGTCCTGATGAATTCAGGTAGTGTGTCGTTAAAAAATTGATGCCTAGCCTTACTAACACTCTCTAATAATTTTTCTTTAAGATCGGAAAAATGTTGCGTACTAGTCTTGTGTTTTTTTCGTAACCTTTTTATCTTTCTCTTGATCTGTATAATCTCACGGTTTATCCATGGGTTATGTGAACGCCTGCGTATTCTCCTAAGCGGTACAAAGTTCTTTGTACAGAAGTCCACAATACCACGGAAGCGTTGCCAGGCTCTATCAACATCACTAACAGATGTGGGGAGATGTGTTTCTAAATAATCAATTACTGCAACATCATCCGCTCGATTGAAATCTCTTACAACACTTTCCACTGGCGTTTTCACTGATTTACAACGTCCATGCCTGTCCCAAACAAATGATATTAATCTATGGTCAGAAATACCGGTTTCAACTGTGATAGTCGCTTCGGTAAAGAGTTCCGTTGTAAATAGCAGATCAAGTATCGAACTCCCCCTTGTGGGGTGTCCTACCATTTGCTCAAGGCCTAGAGAAAACATTATGTCTAAGAGTGTGTCAGCTGAAGAAGAAGTACCATAATTTATATCATCCCAATTAATGGCTGGCAGATTGAAGTCACCCGTTAAAATAAGATTTTTGCTTCGTAGACGTAGTAGTTCATCGTACAAACCGCTCACAAAAGAATCATCAGCATTAGGACATCGATAAACCGCACAGAGAAAAAATGACATATCAGCAAATGAAAGTTTTAAAAGCAGACTCTCTCTCACTGGAAAACGCTCAGCAATAAATACATCAATGCCATACTTGATAATGACAGCCACTCCACCGCCCCGAGAACCACGATCACATCGAAAAAGTTGGTAGTTCGGCGGAACTATCTCGCTATCGCCAATGGCTTCATGTAACCAAGACTCTGTTATCACACAGACATGTGGATCGTGCGTGAGCAAAATATTTTCCAGCTTTTCAATTTTATTTGTTATACTCCGTGCATTGAAGCAAAGCAAACGAAGTTGGTGCTCCCCTAAGTGCTAGCTGGGATTCCCTACGGCACTCTCATGTGACACTTTCCTACGCGCATTAAGCGAGTCGTCCCAACAGAAAAAGGTGTGATCAATACGAAGCTTATCGTGAACAAGAGCAACCTTGCTACCGCTTTCTCTGTCTGCTTTTGCAGTTGCCCATAGCAGTTTTCTTTTACGGAGTGTGTCAGGACAGTAGTCATTTTGAAGATAAATTTTGGTTCCCTTCAGCTTATGTGCTTGACGCAACACAGCTTGCTTTTCCGTATAATCTTGGAAAAAAAGTATAACAGGACGTCTGCTTGATACCGGCTTGCCTAATCTATGAATCCGCGCAATTGTCGTGCATTTCACCCCTAATCGATCATGAAATATGCCCTTCACTACCTTTTCACGTAGCTCTGCTTCAGATTCACTCCCAGCAGCGCTGATACCAAATACAAGAAGATTATTCCGGCGACTGCGATTCTCAAGGTCAACCAGCTTGGACTGATGAATATCAATTAACTGCTGAATGGAATCTACAGACTCCTGTATCGATTCGCTCACGCCCTTCTGAGTTTGTAGTTGCTTAACATTTGCTTCTAAATTATTCAGACGCACTCCAAAGGTGCTTATTAATGATTCTGTTGAGTCTAAACGTGCTCTAAGGCTTACAAGTTCTGCTCGGATATCAGATTGTCCCTTCAAGAGCTCATGAAACATTTCATCAACAGTTGGCCCAGGGTTTTGCTCGACATCTCCACACAACAATAACTTGCAAACAAAATAACATTCATATGCAATAATAAGACATGTCCGTGGGCACGGCACAATGAGAAGTACAATTTCGTCTCCAGACCTATGATTTGAAAGAGAAAAACTAACCTGTACAGCGAAAAAGAAGCGTTTCGTTAGCGGCATCTTTCCAGCCGCTTCGCCGTGCCCACTGAAGGTCCAACTGTGTGGCCTGTCTTTAAAAGGGCGATCCAACGATGACGTCACGGGCATGCAATGTTCCAGAGGGGGCGTATCCAGTATGTCCAAATTCGATGAAGGCAATGGACAGTAGTTAGCAGAGACAGATGTAGTCGCCGCAACTTCATTCCCGGTAGTGCAAGGTTCCGATGGCCCGGCGAGCATGAAAAACACGGCCTGTACAGCGAAAAAGAAGCGTTTCGTTAGCGGCATCTTTCCAGCCGCTTCGCCGTGCCCACTGAAGGTCCAACTGTGTGGCCTGTCTTTAAAAGGGCGATCCAACGATGACGTCACGGGCATGCAATGTTCCAGAGGGGGCGTATCCAGTATGTCCAAATTCGATGAAGGCAATGGACAGTAGTTAGCAGAGACAGATGTAGTCGCCGCAACTTCATTCCCGGTAGTGCAAGGTTCCGATGGCCCGGCGAGCATGAAAAACACGGCCTGTACAGCGAAAAAGAAGCGTTTCGTTAGCGGCATCTTTCCAGCCGCTTCGCCGTGCCCGCTATTCCTTGACAAACTACCGTCCTGTTTCTATCACTAGTAGCTGCTGTAAAATGTTAGAGCATGTTGTTGCAAATTACATTAACACATTTTTATCAGAAAATAATATTTTGTCGCCTAATCAACATGGTTTCCGAAAAAATATGTCTACGGTAACACAGCTTGTGTCTACAGTACATGAATTCGCACGGGTTCTAGATATATCTGGGCAGACTGATGTGTTCTTTTTAGATTTTAGCAAAGCGTTTGATAAGGTGCCTCATGGAAAACTTTTGTTTAAACTCGAAAATATTGGGCTACCTTCGGGTATCGTTAAATGGATTCATATGTACTTAAATAACAGAACTCAATTTGTTGAGGTCAGGGGTTGTTCTTCTTCTTCGCTAAATGTTTCTTCTGGTGTGCCACAAGGTAGTGTGTTAGGCCCCTTGTTATTCTTAATTTTTGTCAATGATTTAGTTGATGTTGTACATAAGGACATATCCGTCAGATTATTCGCGGATGATTGTGTTATTTTTAAAGAAATATGTTGTGTAAATGACCACATATTACTTCAACAGTCTCTTACAAGTATAGATGAGTGGTGTCAAAACTGGGGCATGGAACTTAATAGTGACAAAACAGTTCTCTTGAGAATAACAAGAAAACGAACTCCCAGCCTTTATACTTATTTTCTCCGCAATAACCCACTCAAAGACGTAGAAAAATACAAATATCTAGGAGTCACTTTGACAAAGTCACTTACGTGGTCAGACCACATTACAAGCATATGCACGGCTGCACTTAGGAAACTGTGGTTTCTTAAGAGGAAACTTAAATCCTCAACGAAGGAGACCAGATTATTGGCATATAACACCTGCATCCGATCAAAACTTGAATATGCCTCGGTTGTTTGGGACCCTCAATGTAAAAAAGATATTGCCTTGATTGAAAAAGTTCAACGGAAGGCTGTCAGATTTATATTTAGCAAATATAAAAGATATGATTCGCCAACACAACTTATGCAACTGAACGACATCCAAACACTGGAAACTCGCAGGAAAATTAATCGGTTAACGTTCCTACACAAAATTCTTTCCGGTAAAGTTACAACAAGTCTGCCCAACTGTGTGAAACCTCTATCTTCTAGAAAAACAAGACATAAGCATAAATATTCATTGGCGCCAGTTTTTGCACGTACCACTGCTTTTAAAAATAGTTTTTTCCCTAGGACTATTGCTGACTGGAACTCTTTGCCAATAAGTGCTTTTCAGTCCGAAGATATTGAAAAACAGCTTGAAACTTTTTTTGTTTAGTTCTGAATGATGTATCCATATGGTGTGTTTTCGCAGTGCCCGAGTAATGTAGTTAGTTGACTTCTGCTGCGCATGAGTGTTCTGATCACTGTTTATGTGCCGTAACACTGTTGTGCAAGTGCACTATAAGTTGTCTAATTAAGTGCTGTGACATTGTACTTTTTTTGTTGTTGTTGCCCCTCCTGCTTGGGCCTAAGTATAGGCCTGCAGAACCTATAAATAAATAAAAATAAATAAATAAATAAATAAATAAATAATAGTGGCGAAGGGATCGTCATCCGTCAATCAACTGACAAGCGGCGAAGCGCGTCGGCGTTTATACACTTGCCATCGAATGTTCCAGCGTTATCGCTAGCGGTGACAGTGGCTCCAGAATAATCTGTATAGTTTGCGGAGTGGGCTGATCTTATAAAAATCACTTACTACAGTCCTGAAGCTTCTCGAAGACAGCAGGCGCGGTCTGCGATGAGAATTGCGTAGTATATTGGGGCGAAAACTAAACTTGAGAAAAAGAACGTGGCATTTCACTCCTCTGAAAAAGGAATCATCCTGATGCTTTAACGGTAGCTGCAAGTACGACAATATTACAAGAAAGTACAAGCAATAAATTATAATACACCACTAATACAACAACAAATACACTGTCTCAGCTCGTTGAAGCGCCTAAACGGCTTGAGGTGCGCGACATGGACGACTTCAGGTCGTGAGTGGCTTCGTTGAAAGTTCATGATTCCATCGGGGACAACCTCATAATCGAGTGGGCTGAGACGTCGAACCACCCTATACGGTCCGAAGTACCATCGCAGAAGCTTTTCACTGAGTCCCCGTTAGCGTATCGGCGGCCACACCCAAACACGTTCACCGGGCTGGTATTCCACAAAGCGTCGTCGAAGATTGTAAAGGCGGCTGTCGGTCGTCTGTTCATTCTTGATACGGAGACGCGCGAGTTGTCGGGCTTCTTCGGCGCGTTGAAGGTACTCACTCACATCGAGGTTTTTTTCGTCGGTGACGTTGGGTAACATGGCGTCGAGCGTCGTCGCTGGGCTTCTTCCGTAAACCAATTTGAATGGAGATATCTGCGTTCTTTCTTGCACCGCTGTGTTGTATGCGAAGGTTATGTACAGAAAAATGGCGTCCCACGTCTTGTTTTGGACATCCACGTATATTGCCAGCATGTCGGCGATGGTCTTCTTTAGCCGCTCGGTGAGGCCGTTGGTCTGGGGGTGGTGCGCTGTCGTTCGGTGGTGGCTTGACTGGCTGTATGCCAAGATCGCTTGAGTTAAGTCAGCAATAATTGCCGTTCCTCTGTCGGTGATGAGGACTTCTGGGGCGCCCTGACGTAAGACGATATTTTCGACAAAAACTTAGCTACCTCGGATGCACTGCTTTTGGGCAGGTCTTTTGTCTCAGCATAGTGGCTGAAGTAGTCGGCAGCTACCACGATCCACTTGGTTCCGAAAGTCGACGTCGGAAACGCCCCCAGTAGGTTCATACCGACCTGCTGGAACGGTCGGCAAGGTGGTTCAATGGGCTGCAGAAATCCCGCTTGCCTTGTCAGTGGTGTCTTGCGTCACTGGCAATCCCGGTATGTCCTCACATAACGAGTGACTTTGGCGGTAAGAAGGTGCCAGGTGTAGCTTTCTTGTATCCTCGCGAGCGTGCAGGAAACACCAAGGTGCCCTGCCGTCGGATTGTCGTGCAGGGCCTGTAGGAGTTCTGGTCGCAGAGCTGAAGGCACCACAAGGAGGTACTTGGCTCCATTGATTGATTGATATGTGGGGTTTAACTTCCCAAAACCACCATATGATTATGAGAGACGCCGTAGTGGAGGGCTCCGGAAATTTCGACCACCTGGGGTTCTTTAACCCTAATCCCAAATCTCAAATCTGAGCACACGGGCCTACAACATTTCCGCCTCCAACGGAAATGCAGCCGCCGCAGCCGGGATTCGAACCCGCGACCTGCGGGTCAGCAGCCGACTAACTTGGCTCGAAACAGTGAGAACTTTTTTCTTTTGGAGAAGACCATTCCGCAGGAAGGACGACGCAGTGCGCACTTGAATACCTTCGAAACATCAGCGGTTCTGCTTTCGAGGTATTTTGTTGGGGCCCTAAGCTGTGGGTCGGCTCGCTGTCGTTCAGCGAAGTCGTCGGTAGTTATCATTCTCAAGAAGTAGTCGTCATCTGGGTCAAAGGGCGATGGCGGGGCGACTGGCGCCCGATGGAGACAATCGGCGTCGGAGTGTTTTTGTCGCACTCGAAAACGACGGTACTGTCGCATTCTTGAAGTCTCCGTCTCCATCGTGCGAGGCGACCTGAAGTGTCCTTCAAGGTAGCTAGTCTATACAAGGCGTGGTGGTCGCTCACAACTTTGTAGGGCCTGTTGTAGAGGTAGGGTTGAAATTTCGGCGTAGCCCAAATAACGGCGAAGCACTCCTTTTCTGTTGCGGACTAATTTACTTCTGCTTTGGATAGCGATCGGCTGGCGTTAGTAATAACACTTTTTAGTCCGTCAGTGCTCTGCGCGAGAACGGCGCCGAGACCTACGCTGCTTGCGTCAGTGTGATTATGTCTCAGCTAATTTGTCGAAATGGGCAGTACTGAAGGTGTCGCTTTAGCTCCTCGAAAGCGTCTTTCTGTGGCTTTTCCTACTGGAACTCCACGTGGGCGCTGGTAAGTTGGTGAGTGAATCGGCGATGTAGGCGATGTTTTTGACTAACCGCCCATAATAGGAGCACAGTCCCAGGAATCGGCGCACTGCCTTCTTGACTGTGGGCGGCGGGAAGTCGGCGATAGAAGCTCTTTTCTGTGGATTGGAACGGATTCTAGACTTGTTAAGCACGTGCCCCATAAACAAGAACTCTGGTACGCAAATCTGCACTTTTCTGGCTTCAGAGTGATCCCGACGTCTTGATGGCTTAAAATACACCTTCAAGGCTCTGAAGACGATCGTTTAAAGTCGAGGAAAACACGACAACGTCATCCAATTGCACAAGGCAAGTCTGCCACTTCAATCCTGCCAGTACTGTATCCATAAAGCGTTGAAAAGTGGCAGGTGCCGAGCAAAGACCGAAGGGCATCACCTTAAACTCGAAGAGGCCATCCGGTGTTTTAAACGCAGTCTTCTCTCGGTCTCTTTCGTCGACTTTGATTTGCCAAAAGCCCCGGCTGTGGCGGCTGCATTTCCGATGGAGGCGGAAATGTTGTAGGCCCGTGTACTCAGATTTGGGTGCACGTAAAGGAACCCCAGGTAGTCGAAATTTCCGGAGCCCTCCACTACGGCTTCTCTCATAATCATATGGTGGTGTTGGGATGTTAAACCCCACATATCAAAGCATTGCCAAAAGCAAGTCTGGAGGTCCATCGACGAAAAGTACTTTGCGTTATGGAGCCGACCCAGTGCGTCGTATATTTGTGGGAGAGCATAAACGTCCCTTTTTGTGATTTTGTTGAGGCGGTGATAATCGACGCAGAAACGTAGGGTTCCATCCTTCTTCTTCATTAACACCATGGGGAACGCCCATGAATTGTTGGAAGGTTGGATGTTGTCATCCCATAGCATTTTATCAATTTGTCTCTTCACGGTCTTAAGTTCTCGTGTCGCAAACCTGTACGGACTCTAACGAAGTGGTCCAAAATTTTCCTCAGTTATGATGCGATGTTTCGCGTATGGGGTCTGGCGAAGTTTTGACGATGACGAAAAGCAATCTTAGTATTGCAGGAGCAGAGTCTTGAGCTGTTCTTGCTTATGGTTCGGCAGGCTGGGATTGACATCAAAAGCTGAAGAAAGGCTTGGTTTCTGTGAACAGGTTCCGCTGAATTGGCAAGGGCGAAAGCACTGGTGACTTCCAAAACTTCTTCGATGTATGCGACCGTCGTCCCTTTGTTCACGTGTTTGTACTCATTGCTGAAATTCCTGAGCATAACCGTCGCTTTGCCTCCCCACAGCTCTGCAATTCCTCTCGCGAAGCAAATATTGCGGGTGAGCAACAGCTGCTGACTGCCTTCAACGACGCCTTCAAAGTCACGTATTTGGGAGCACCGACTGAAATAATGACGCTGCAGTGAGACGGAATAGTGACTAGTTCATCTAGCACATTTAAGGCGTGGTTCCCTGACGACGTGCGTGGTGGTAGTGCTCCTCTGGCGATAACGTTATCGACTTTGTTATTAGGTTGATGACATCACCATGTAGGCATAACAAGTCCATGCCAAGGATGACATCTCTCGAACAGTGGTGTAGGACTACGAAGTCTGCAGAATAAATATTGTCACAAAGACACAGATGCTTTTAATGGTGGCTCTCGCTCTGCAGATTTTTGCTGGTGTTACTAGATGACCTCCAGCAACAAAGGAGACAGTTTGCTGTCTCCCTTGTTTTCTTTCAAGTTTGTGCAGCAAGTCAATTTTTCAAGTAAGAACCAACTAGTCTGCAAAAATGTATTGCTTCAACATAATTCCAGTTCTGCGGACTCTTTGCTACGTTACCTGAAGAAGCCACAAGCTGCTATGGCTTACGTGAACCTTGTCGCACAGTCCATCCTCATGTTTCGTTATCGGTCGTACTGCTTAAATAAAAAATACGTGCCAATTGAAGTGAGAATACTTTTCGGCGCTCTGAAGCAATCCTGGGGCCACGCCGAGAGAGTTTGTAAGCCGATGATGTCTGAATCGCGGAGACAAGTGCGATTCTATCTTGACTGGCTCAGGGTAGCACTCCAAGAGAACTGCGGTTGTCAATACAGGCCAGCAACAGTTCGCAAAGCACAAAAGGCAAATCAGTCGGTGGTGTTCTTGTGGCAGAACGTCAGGTCAACCTCTACTTCAAAACCACGGCTGGCTGCAACCGGCAGTAGTGTCACTTACCTGGGAGACGTAAGGATTTCTGCAACAGTGGAGCAAGTCCTCAAAATGGGTCCCAATTGCAGTTTCCAACCCTGTTCAACACGCCCTGAAATATTCCACGTGCATCTATTTGGCCAACATGTACAAGAGCAGGACCAGCAGAGTGATATCGGGAATGGACCAGACTGCCTGGTGAAAACCGTGAGTGATCAGCGGGTTCCTAGGCCTCCTCTAAGATTCTTCGTCCAGGCACTCAAAGAAAGGAATTTGATGGTTCTAACCTCAGACAAAGAGGGATGATTCGTTGTTCTTTCTGAACGGATGTACGAGAACAAGGCACAAGATGCAGTGTGCAAAAACTTCAAGGAGGTGCACTTCTGTCCAAATAGATAGAAAACCGTGGTACAAAAACTGGAGAAAGAAATTAACCTTGATGCGCTCTGCAGAGAAGCGGTAAAAGCAACCAATGTGACGCTGCAGTCATTTTTCACCTGCAAGACACCCAAGTGTGACTACCCGCTACGCCTCATTGTGTCCGAGAATGGTAGCTGGCAAAGGGTAGTGTCACGGTACCTACAAGGCATACTTGGTTCTCTTACCAGCGGTGACCCTTTCTTAGTGCGAAGTTCTTCAGAAATCGTTTCCATTTTGAAAGAAGGATTACCAGGGGCGTCCACTGCTTTTTCAATGGATGTGGAATAACTTTTTTACTCAATCCCACATGCCGCGCTTTTTGATGCTGTCAGGAGTACAATCGATAAATTTGGAGAAGTTAATCTTCAAAACAAACATGGTTAACATTTTGGAACTTTTCAAATTCCGTCTTGAGTCCACTGAAATCAGCCACCAGGAGGGTACCTACTTCCAAAAAGCTGGAATGTGCATTGTTTCTGCAGTTGCGCCTGTCCTCAGTGTCATATTCTTGGCAGCCTTCGACCAATGCCTGAAGGATGAGCTTTACCATTTGGATGTCATTCGCACCTTCAGGTATGTGGACTACTAGCTCATCGTTCTTGGGAAGCTACCATGTGAACGTGTACAGGGTGTTGTGAAAAGTGTCCTTGAGGTTTTCAACAGACACTCAAGTGGCCTGAAGTTGACGCACGAAATGCCGGTCGAAAATGAGATGCAGTTTCTGGACCTGCGGATGAGGTTTGCCAAGGAGCACATCTGCTTCAACTACAATCCGTGATCGGAGAAAGGCTTGTTGCCTTTTGAAAGCGCGCACTCGAAGTTGATTAACAAGGGAATCATGTTGTCAGCTTGTGCGGCTGCCCTCGACAAGTCTTGCCCTCATCTGATGTTTGAAAGCTTTGAGAAACAGGTAGCTCGTCTGAGAGCGGCTGGATACCCGGCACAGATTTAAGCTAGTGCTTCCGAAAGTCCTCTTAATAAACAAAAGGGCGGGGGTCCAAGCGTCGAGAGAAGGGAGAGGAAGCCCCTTTATGTTATGTCGTACTTACGTAGTGTTTCCCACAATGTAAAAAAGCAGGCTAATAGGTATGGTGTTGATGTACTGTTTTCAGGGCCTACAAAGATAGTTCAGATCTGTTCGTTAATGACTAAACAGAAGTAGGCAAAATGCACAAAAAATCATGCCAACGTGTTCATTAGGTGTGTATTTGCTATTGTATATCTGATCCCTTTGTCGTGTGGGAGGGTACATAGATAGCGCAGACGGGGTGTTACCTCAATGAACGCTTGCGTGAGCACAGTCTGGCCGTATAAGGAAAGAATGGTGGTCATTTAGATTTCAACTGTAGGACATGCCGATGCACCCCCCACTTTGAGAATGCGTCCGTCATGGCTAAGGTACGTGAAAAGACGAAAGGAAGATTATCGAAGCGTACTTTATCCGGCAATTTAATGACCAGTGCATAAGCACTCCTTCATTGTCACTTTCGGACAGGGAAATGGTCTTCCTACATAGTAATGTGTAATGTTGCAGGTAACACCTTGCATTGTGTTCTCTTCCATTTCTCTTGTCGAGTGTTCCTGTTTTATTTCCCATGTGATGCTACGTAATGTTTTGTAAGGTTTTATGTTTGTTATTAGATTTTTTGACTCTCTTGGCGTACTGCTTCTTCGGGTTTGGTCACTTGGTTCTGTTTGGAGTGACTATAAAATTGTTTTTATTGTTTTTTTCGGTGCTAAACGCTATTTGAAAGGTTTTTAAACGAACGTCTCTACAGTACGTTTTCATATTTTACGCCTTTGATGTTGGTGCAATAAAAATACAAAATTATTAAATATAGGTTTTTGGATTAAATAAGAGCGCACACCTTGGGAATACGCAGTTCAGATTGTGGTGTGTATTAATTTTGTGTTTTGCTATTTTTCGCATTTGTCATTGTGGTGGCAGTCACATTTGAGTTGATTTCTTTTGGGACGGCTTTGTTTGCGGCATCTTTGGTTTTGTGCGTATCGTGGAAACACAGCGTAGCATGCGTATATATTGGCTTCAAGAAAAGACAGTTGGTAGCCTGCGCTCTTTCCTGTCTCCCTTGTTTTCTTTCAAGTTTGTGCAGAAAATCAATTTTTCAACGCTTTCGTGTCTCGTCGGTGTTACCCGCTCGTCGTCTCTAATGTCGAACGCGATAGGCGTGCTTGACTTGCACTTCGTCAATGTCGGTGCTCTTTAACTGCCGATGCTTGCCTTCAGCTTCCCTGGCTCTCGCCTCGCCGGCGTTCAAGGTGCGACATCACCATTCGTAAGCGTGATCGGCTCTACTTATCCTCGCAACGCCAGTGACGGCCACATTAGACCATATCGCTTCGGCGTATGCTTTGACTGGCGAAGGAGCATCGCTCTTCAGCACACTCTCCACCCCAGATAAACGAGATGAAAGATTGTTCACTAAATGTACGCTCGAGTGTTGCGAATGGTGCAGAGGGTGAAGCGAGTGAGAGGTGACACGCGGCCAGCATAGGGCGGGCAAGAGAGAAAGTGACGTCACAGCGTTGTGTGGTAGAAGGCCTCGCTAAAATGACAGCGCCGGAATACCTGCGGCAAGGAGAACGCGGTGTGGCGCGTTGGCACGGAGACACGGACGCACACAATACACGGGCTAGTCAAAAAGATGCTTTACATCTAAAAAAGAAGCAGCGCGTTACAAGGCTACTCTATCCAGATGCTCTAGTGCAGGTTCTGTGAAACTAAATACCTATGGCAGTAGAGGCGAAATCATTTCTGCGAAAAAAATAAAAAGCATGGCTCGTTATAGTTGAAAGAAATGAGTAAAAAAACTGTATAAGAAAAAAAATAAAAGGTGCAAAAAAGACAAAATTATCCGAGAGAAGGAGCCAATGGATAATTGTGACAGTTCCATAGTTCAGAAGAAATGAGAAATGGAGGTCACCTATTCTGTACTGCCACACGTGTAGAAAAAGAGATTTATTGCGGAGAGACTCCGCCAAAGTCATGGCGTCGCATGTAGGGAAGGTAGCGTCGGGTGAACCAAGGGCGAACCAAGGTCAGTGACCTGTAGGCGCTCGTCCTCCGATGCTGAGACGTGAACAAGACACAAAGAGTCTATAGCTGACGAGATTTTTGATCAAATGACAGACGACGAGCAGCCTGGCCAATGCCAGATGATGGTTGATGCTTGTGAACACATACAAGTGAAAGCCCGTGGCAGCCTTGCCACGGGAACACAGCAACCACTACTACGTCCTTCCAGTATTCTTGCCTCATCCAGGTCTAAGCTACGTTTGTCGCTTTCTTCCTTCGGCCTATAGTTGGTTCTAGTTCACTAAGTTTCAACTTCTTCCCAGCCAGCGTAAGTTTTTTTGCGTAACTTCACGTGTCAGTCTTCACATCGTCTACCTCGTCGAATGCACTAAAAGTGCTCGCGAGCGCACAATCGGCCGTCGTCTTTTCCTCCTTGCACTGATGCACTCACGCACCTTTCGAAATGATGCACTGATCGTACACACGCAATTATCACAGTATTGCCTTTACAAAACAATTTTTATTCAAATGAAAAAAAAACATTGGGTGGCCACGTTTCACCAGATATGTTACGTTCTTCGAGTTCATTCACGCGCTCGCTGGTATTACTGTAACAAGCCTTTATGATGATGCATCATAAATATGTGGCTAACCCCCCTATATAGGAAACGGTATAACAAAACAATCAAAGTGTCGTTACAGAAAAGCTTGAGCATTTATTGTACATTGCTTCAGCGACAGCAACAAACTGCAAAGTCAAGTTAGAAACGGCAAGTATCTCGAAGCTTTCAGCGCACACCTGAAGAAGACTGCACGCACGAATTCAGCATACACAAGACGAGCACGGGCTAACAACTGTTACCCCTCGACACTCCAAGCGTGCTGTACGAACAGCCAGACGCATGGTCCAAGCGTACAAGTGTACACAAGACAAGTGCAGTTTCACAATTTTCCCATCGTCCTGTGTCAGCAGCGCACTCCTTTTGTAAACGTGGCCGTGGCAGCGTGCGAAGTGCCCTTCGACCTCCCTAGAACTAGGATTCTGAGAAGCGCATGCGCAAGAAAACCCAAGCACCACGGGGGCGACGACCTCAAAGCCACGCCCAACGCGACGCTGTCGCGCCATCTCGTCACTGATTACAAAAAGCGATACGATTGCGAAGCTTTGAGCACGGCAAAACAGTGCATGGTGTGTATAAGTGGCTTGCCGTTAGCATTCCAGCCAAGGTACGCTTTGTGGTGCAGTGGTTAGCGCCACGTGCTGAGGATCGAGAGGTTGCCGACTCGAGTCCGCGTGACAGATGCTTGACTTTTATTTGTTTATTTGGAATCTCTAATATATTTTCAGCGTCACTTCTATAAAAAAGTACATCATTGGAGCCGTGGCTCACCCCTGCTCAAAGTCATCATCATCATTATCATCAGCCTGACTACGTCTACTACAGATGAAAAGCCTCTTCCAATTTTCGCCAGTCAACTTGGTCCTGTGCTTGCTGCTTCATTTTATACCCGGAAAATTCTTAATCCCATCAGCCCATCTTACTTTCTGTCTCCCCCTTACTCGCTTGCCTTTTCTAGGAATTCGGTTAGTTACCTTTTATTACCAGCGATTGACCTGCCTACGCGCAACATGCCCGGCCGAAGTACATTTGCTATTTTTGATTTCATCTTCTATCCTTAACACCGATTTTTTGTTTGATCTACTCTGCTTTCTTCTTGTCTCTTACAGCTACACATATGATTTTCCTTCCAATCGGGTGCTGCGCCGTCCTCAAATCAAGTTGATACTTATTCTTGAATCTCCAGGTTTCTGCCCCGTAGCTAAGTACCGGCAAGATGCAACTGTTGTGTGTCTTCTTTTTGAGGAATAGTGTCAATATACAAGTCAATTTACCAGCCGAAAGAGCATTCATGCTTAATATCACACCTCTTCCCGCTAAAGGGAACCATGTGTGTACGGATGTGAAGCAGTGGGCGCTAACGCTTACACTGGCGGCGACGTTCACGCTTGCGCTCATCACGGCGTCGTGCAGGAGAGAAACCTGGGGAGGCGCGAAGCACGCAGTGATGTACCACTGTTTATTACTGGAGCAAAACAATCACTGCAAATCGGCAGTGAGAGACAAAAAACACCGATAGGACACAGAGACCCTCAGTCTGCTTTTTGTTGCAGGCGCGTTGCGACATTTTTTTTTATTCAATGTAGAGGAGAAATTTCCCACAGGCACTATTTTTGAAGCCGGGATTCAGTGCCAGTGAACGATTCAAGTCTTCAGGTATTCGTATAGGTGGACCGTGGATGCAGAGTGCAGAAAAACAACTATAGGCTCATCAAAATTACCCGTCTGGCAATGCGGGCGGCAACAAGGAGCATCGAAGGAATACTCAGGTGCATTCTTGACCTTACTAGCTGTTGGGCTGTGCTGTTCCGTTTAGTTTTGTTTTCAATTTTGGTTTCTGTTTCTCTGCCATGTGGCGCCTCGTGCTGCAGCATTATGTACCATATATATATATGTGTATATAAATGAGATGGTGACGATCCTCTCGTTCGAAAAGGGCGTTCTTTTCCTCGTTGCTCTTTGCCCAAGATTTGCTGCCCACCACCGGCAGCGTCGGCATTTCTGCGACTTTGCGTTCATTCTGCTTTGTTGGCATCGCGGCCACTACAACCAACACAACAATTATGATGTTAATGGGATTCACGAGGTGACAAAGCAGAAGAAAGTTCAGACAGTGTTTGGCGATCAGCCACATGTAAAAAAAGGGACCGAATTGAATGGTAACTACCAGAAGTAGGCGGAGGAAACTGCAACTTGAAGTGGAGCAGAATTGCGGATGGCCTCATATTGTCCTAGCTTACCCCACGCGAGACAAGTTCTGGTCCTAGCTGGAGACTAAGCAAAATTTTCTAAGTGGAAACGGATCCAGATAGGAAGCAAAAGGCTGGCTATGGCTGTGCAGAAGGATGTTCTAACGAGCTCCGAGCTCGCTGCTGGTCTTGAAAGGGCAAAGTAGAACACATTTTCGAGACATTAGACTTTCTCTCTCGCACATTGTTCTGCGGACGCATTTCAAAGGAACAATTAATAATTCGGGATCTTTCAGAAATTAAGTCAGGTGTTTCAGTCAACTTGCTTCTGTCCCTTTCTACGTCACTGCAAACGGTAGCAACTTACTGGAATGTGATGCTATCAGTGCATTATCCATAAATAATCTCGCTGCTTCCATGACTTATGCCTAAGTCGACGTGACACTTGATCTTCCGGTCAACGCGCCCAGTGAATTCCGCTCATTGTTCGCCCGTGAACTGGGTTGTGTGCGTGATTGCGCATGAAATGGTGCACCCACTTGACGTGTGCTCAGTTCGTGCTGAGCTTCGACATCTTCATCTCCTGCTTCGTGAGCAAGTTTCAGCAGAACTGTCCCAAGCTTTCCAGATGCGCCTGCCATTGATCAGTTGAGCAAGCTACTTCCTGTCAGCCTGTTCCTGTTCCCGCTGTGGCTGTCGTTCCTATGACCAGTGATGACTTGCGCGAGACAACAGCTGCTATACGTCCACCGGAGATGCATCCGCGAAGCTTGTCAGCCGGGTCTCCAGTAGCAGTTTCTTTACTGCGTGCTTCGGAGATGCTCCCACTGGTCACGCTTGTGTTGACTGCCTTCGTCGCCACTTCGAGCACGGTTTCAGCGTAAGTTTGAAACAAACCATTCCCCATCAAAGCCCCAACACTACCTGCGTGTGCCGGCACCTACTGTGCCGAAGGTTTGCCACTGGACCAAACGTTCATACGCCCATTCTTACCGTTGAACGGAAGCCCTGTCGGTGGCTGAAATTGAAACGCCTGTCATGAAAATAGGAGCGGCACAGGCATAAATGTCGTATTCTAAAGCATGCCAATGACTGCGTTGACATCCTCTTGCTCAGGAGGGTAAGGTAACGTGGTAGTCGCCTTGCTGTTGTATGTTTGTGTGCATGTTATACAATTTTTTCATTCTTCCTTCCGCCCATGCGTTTGCGTACATTTGTTTGTGAGCTTCATTCCTTATTTTGTGTGCTGTGTTTTTCTTTGTTGTCTTGAACTGGTTAGAAGTTCTTGTTCTCGTAGAGAGTGCGCAAAGTGTTCTTGTACAAAATGCTTATTTTTATATGTGCTGTGCTGTGCATATTGTTCTATTGTATTTTCATGAGTGTGTTTCTCGAGAGGAGGTGGTACTGTGTTGTTTATTTATATATTTATTTATTTATATTACCCAACAGGTTAAAAACGGCATAGAGTATGCGGGGTACAAAAAATCGCCATAAATAATGCTTCAAAACTCTAACAAGGAAAGAAAACGAAGACGGAGTATACAATAGAAGAGAGGAATATGCGCTATAACACACTGTAGTCAAACATCTTTTACACAAAATCAAGGGGTGGAGGGAACATAATAAACTTGCAAATGCTCCTGAAACTTCACAGGATCCCTTTATGAAACCAACCTCATCAGGGAGACTGTTTCAAAGTAGAATGGCGCGCAGCAAAGCGCAATTATTGAATGGCAGTATGTGACCAAGATGGCGTCTGAAACTGAGATGATTATAACAAAACGACGTGATGTACGCGAAGGAAATTCCGATCGAGAGACGACTCGTCCAAGAGTTGTAGTTCGGTACTTCTGGAAAATTGCATAGGAGGTGTGACAGAGTGGCGGGAATCTGGACTTAGGGACGCAATATTGCGTTGATTTAGGTGATGCTGCTACAGCAATCGTACTTTGAAGATATGAAGTGGGTGCTCCTGTAACAATTTTGAATAAATTCAACTCATCTGTTAGGTGATATTGATGAAGAGACAAGATCGATGAAGCGCATTTTAAATTGAGGCGTACAAAGGTAGTAGATAGGCCCTGCTAAAGTATGAATTACGGTGAATGATGCAGATTCCGGCGCGAAAATTTCGACGTTCTATTAGCATTTATTTATTTATTATTTATTTTATTTATTTATTTATTTATTATTTAAATACTCTCAATGCCATTTGCGGCGTACAGAGGAGGAGTGGTTACAAGTTAGAGATGGCAGTCTTGAATGATGCATGATCAGGGTTGCTGGCGATTGGAGGCAGGAAGGTGGTTCCATTCGGATGAAGTCTTCGGGTACGTAGGATTGAGGAAGTGATCTGTTGGTATGGCAGGAGTGGCACATGGACTTTGAAGTTATGGCGATGCGAGATGAAACGTAAGAAGGTGACGAGAACAATGGTGCCCTTTATTTCAGGATTCATAAAAAAAAATTTGTTTGAAAGAGACAGAGTCGGGCCTGGTCCTCCTGTTAGAAAGGGTAGGAAGGTCTAGAGAATTTTTAATTGATGAGATGCTAGGGTACGGGAGTAATTAGCGACAATGAGCGAGCTGAGCGATTTTGGATGGCTTCCAGTGCATTAACAAGTGAACAAGAATGAGGATCCCAGATTGATGAGGCGTATTCGAGTTTAGATCTGACTAGTGTTTATAAAGAAGAAGTTTTAATGAAACAGGTGCTAATGAAAAGTTACGGCGCAAGAAGCCGAGAGTGCGGTTAGCATTGTTAATCACATTACTGACATGATTATTCCATGTTAAAATTGTTATCTATGTGAACACCTGATATTTGTAAGTATTGACAGACGACAACAGAAAATTAGAAATTGAAATAAACAGGGCTAGTGCAGTTAGTACTTCCTCGAGAGATC
>WOVY01014624.1:0-12500 GCA_013436015.1 Rhipicephalus annulatus | reverse complement strand
AGAGTTCGGTTGTTTTCGTTGTACCCATCGTGACGACGTAGCGTCCGGAACCACTTCGTAGTTTACGTCGCTCACGCGGCGAATACTTTATACGGACCAAAGTATCTGCTCAGCAACTTTCGGAGAGGCCACGGCATCGAACAGGTCCAAAGCCAAACTTGGTCTCCCGACTGTAAGATACGTCATTGTGACGCTTATTGTAACGTCGCGCATCGACCTGTTGCTGCTGACCAATGTGTAGCTGGGCGCACTGGCGAGTTTCCTCGGTACGCTCTGCAAATTCTTCTGCGTCAGTTGTTAATTGATCGGCGCCTTCACAAGGAAGCATCACATCCAGCATCGTCTGAACTTCGCGGCCGTAGAGAAGGCGAAACGTGTAAATCGGGTGTTTCTTGAACGGCGTGGTTATAAGCAAACGTCACATAAGGCTAAATGCGATCCCATGTTTTGTGTTGGACGTCGATGTACATGGAGATCATGTTTGTGACTGTCTTATTTAGTCGCTCGGTTAAGCCGTTGCTCTGCGGATGGTAAGCAGTCGTCGTTCGATGCCTAGTGTTACTCAGTCGAAAAACTTCATCAATAAGCTGTGCAGTGAACGCTGTTCCTCTGTCGGTTATCACTGTAGATGGAGCACCATGGCGCAGAACAATGTGGCACATGAAGAACTGTGCTACCTCAGAAGCCGTGGCTCGTGGTATCGCCTGTGTCTCAGCATAGCGGGTCAAATAGTCAGTTGCAACAATGACCCATTTGTGCCGTCGGACGATAAAGGAAATGGGCCGAAATGTCCATGCCGACTTGGTCAAATGGCTTGTGGGTGGGATCAATGGCTGAAGTAATCCAGCTGGCTTGCTTGTGGCGACTTTCGACGCTGGCATTCACGACAGCTTTTGACGTACTGCTTCACGCTTGCCGAAAGTCCGGGCCAGTAGTACGCCTCATTACTCTGGCGAGCGTTCGCGAGTACCTAGATGACCAGATGTGGGCTCGTCATGACACGCGGAGAGCACTTCTTCCCGAATGTCCTTCGGAACGACGAGGAGGTGACCGCGGCTCGTAGAACGGGCGTTTTTTTTTGTACAGGACATTATCTCGGAGGCAGAAAGACGTCACGACGCGAGATAGATGGCGAGGTATAACGGCGCTATGACCCTCCAGATAGTCGATGAGCGGTCGAATCTCTTCATCTTCTCGCTGGCGTCTGCTCAAGTCAGATGAGCTAAGGGCGCCCAGGAAACCGTCATCGTCCTCTTCGTCGGTGATTGACTAAGGTATGGGTGCACGCGACAGCGTATCAGCGTCTCTGCTTACGTCGAGACCTATATACGATGGTAACATCAAATTCCTGTAGCAAGCTCCATCGGGCCAGTCGTCCAGAGGATCACGAATGTTTACAACCAGCAGAGGGCATGGTGTCCGTCACCACTTTAAGTGGACGACCATAGAGGTACGGGCGAAACTTGGTGATCGCCCACACTACTGCGAAACACTCTTCTCTGTGGTCGTGTAATCACCTCGGTACGGGACAGTGAGCGGCTGGCATAGGCTATGACTCGTTCTTTGCCGTGTTGAGCTGGACGAGCACTGCGCGAGGCCGACGTTACTGGCGTCAGTGTGCACCTCTGTCAGCATCATCGTTTAAATTCGAAAGAACAGGGGCTGACTGCATCCGCTGTCGTAGCTCGGCAAAAGCAGCCTGTTGTTCGGTAGCCCATACAAACGGTGTGTCGTCGCGGTAAGGCGAGTCAAGGGTTCCGCTATCTTCGAAAAACCCTCTATAAATCGTCGATAGTAGGCGCACAAGCCCAGAAAGCGCCGAACAGTCTTTTTGTCTATAGGATGCGGAACGCGGCTACAGCGGCAAGTTTGTCGGGATCGGGTCGGACTCCTTTCGCATTGACTACATGGCCAAGGAATTTGAGCTCTTCAAAACCAAAGTGACACTTCTGCGGTTTGAGTGTAAACTGCTGATAGAATAGCCTGTAGCACACTCCTAAGGTGGTCAAGATGTTGCTGGAAGGTTTTAGAAAAAACGACAACATCATCAAGGTATACGAGACAAGTTTGCCACTTCAGACCGTAAGCACAGTGTCCATCATTCGCTGGAAGGCTGCGGCCGCTGAGCACAAACCAAAGGAAGGACTCGAAATTTATACACGCCATCAGGGGGTAACAAAAGCCGTTTTCTCGCGGTCTCGCTCATCAACCTCTATCTGCCAGTACCCGCTTTTTTAATCCAAAGAGGAAAAATAGTGGGCGTGGCGCAATCTGTCTAACGAGTCGTCGCTGTGGGAGCGGGTACACGTCTTTTTAGTCCACGCTGTTCATCTTCCGGTAATCGACGCAAAAAACGTAGCTTTCCGTCCTTCTTCTTGACTAGGACGACCGGAGAGGACCATGCACTGTTGGAAGGCTCGATGATGCCGTCGTCAAGCATTTCTCGAACTTGCGTACGAATGGCTTCTCGTTCCTTCGCTGACACACGGTAAGGCTGTTAGTGTACTGGGCGGGCGTCGTCGTAAGTGACGATTCTGTGCCTAGAGATTGAAGTCTGGCGCACCTTAGAGGAAGCAGCGAAGCATGACTGAATTCAAGCAAGAGTTTTCGCAGTTCTGTCTGGTTTCTGGTGTGAGGTTAGAATTAATATCGATATTGTTTGGAGACGTATCGGCGGCCCTACTGCGTCCGACGAGAAGCAGATGGGAACGGTTCCTACTCCATCTGCAAATGCTATAAGAAGTGCCACGGAAAAGGTGTCGGTGTTTGTTGCTGAAATTTGTAACCGCAGTTGAGATCGGCCATCACGTAGCTGTATGATACTCCTAGCTACACAAACACCTTGAGTCAGCAGGTGTTCAAAATTACTTTCTGCAATCGCTTCACCATTTCGCAATCCACAGCATGTGACATCGACAATAACACTGGCTCTTGGAGGAAGCGGTTATACTTTTCAGCGGAAACGCGAAGAACGTCGGCACGTTGTGGGTCGTCCTGCTTGTCAATTGCTCGGTCGGCTGAGAAGGTGATGCGATTCTCTTGAAGATCAATGACAGCTCCATACTCCTGGCAGGAAGTCAACACCAAGAATAACGTCGCGTGAACATTCACGGAGCACAAGGAAACTTCCTACAAAAGTAAACCGCAGACCCGAACTCTACTCGTGCAGGTTCCAAGCGGAGAGACGGTGTGGCCACCAGCCGTTCGAATCACGGAGCCATGCCAGGGCGTGATTACCATCTTTAGTAGTCTGGTCGTTTTCCCGCTTAGTATCGAATAGTGAGCCCCGGTATCAACTAAAGCACCTACTGCATTGCCGTCATCAGCACCGGTATATCCAGAGAAAGCCGCACATATCGCTCAGTCGAATCTACACCCTTTACTGTTAGCGTCGATCGGAGGTTTTCAGCACGTCGACTGCCAGCGACCTCGCCTCCAAGGGTCGCTTGCGTTAGTTTTCCCGGCGGGGACTGGGGGACCGTGTGCCCGCATGGCGCTGTGGCGAAGATGAAAACGCCTCGGCGACGGTGAGCGCGGCTGCCGTCCAGAAGGCGGTGGCATGCGCTGTTGAGCCAGGTAGTCCTCAATGTCCCGGGGTCGCTGGCCATACCGAGGAGGCGCTGAATATACTGAAACCACGCAGCCCGAGGCGGTGGTGGGACAGTGGCGGTACAAATGGTCCGCTTCGCCGCAGTGGAAGCACAATGGTCGGCAATCAGGAGTGCGCCAAACATCAGATTTTCTGAGGCGAAGCACGTCTGTCGTCAACGTAGTGTGCTGGTTCTTCCGCATTGCACAGGGCTGGCGTAAACGAGGAGTGGGGCGTGCGTGTGTTCTCGTAGTACCGTAGAGGCTGCGCCGACTGAAGTGAAACCGTAGGAGGTGCTTTAACAAACAGTGGGGAAGAGGAAGCTGGGCGCTTCAAGGCTTCCCATAGGTCGCACGGTGGTAGTCAGCGGGGCGGGTGTGGCGTTATCCAGACTCACAGGGCCAAGAAGGGCATGATGGAGCTCGTCCTTGACAATGCTTGCAATGAAACTCACCGTAGGAAGTGGTGGTGTGGCAGCCTTTTGCAGCTCCTCGCGTACTATAGAGAGGATAAGGTCGCGCAGACACCGGTGTTGCTCCAAAGCCGTGAGAACTTGAGCAGTGGCGTGTTCACTTGCCGCTCATACAGGGGGATCGATGCTGAAGCATCTTTTCCATTGTGACGGCTTCGGACAAAAACTCGGCGACCGTGTTCGGAGGGCTCCGTACAGGGCAGCGAAAAGGCTGCTCTTAACTCCCGCATCAGGTGACGCACCTTCTTTTCTTATGTCATACTCGGATCAGCCCGTCGGAACAGGCGCGTCATATCTTCCACATAGGTCATGACAGTTTCATTGGGCATCTGGATGCGGGCCTGGATCGCTCGCTCCGCTCGTTCATGGCGATCAGCACTTGTGTAAGTATCCAACAGCCGGCAGCGGAATTCGGGCCACGATGTCATCTGTTTCTCGTGATTCATGTACCAGGTACGTGCTCCGTCCTCCAAACAGAAATACACACGCCGTTGTTTGGCCGCGTCGTTCCAGTCGTTCAAAGCAGCACGCATTCGAAGTCGACCAACCAGTCCTCGACGTCTTCGAGCTCGGTGCCATGAAACGGTGTCGGAACCTGTGGACTTTCGAGGGTGTACCGAGTCACCGGGGGTTTTCCGTACCTGTTAAAGTGGTTTTGAACGGACGTGCTCATCATACTGGGGAAATGTAGGGTCAGCTTCAGGTGGCAATCCCGTAATCCTGCGGATTGTCCGATGAAACAGGAGTGTTGACTCACACTGGGCTTGTGGTTCCGCTTCCAGGAGGGGCCTGAACATCTGTGAGCGGCTACCCAGCACTCCACAAATTCACGTCGCTCCAGGGGTTTCGGCAAGGTTTATTAACGTCTGAGCAACAGGGCTCTAACCAAGCGCGTCGGTTGGGCTTGTTTGGTCAGAGCAGGGGGGGCACGCGCACTTCTTCGTGGCTGTGGTGTAAGCCTCACCTTGGCATACGACCCACTAGAGAATAGGTGGCAATTGTGAGCATTATTTATGCGTCCCATCTTTTCATCTGTAAATACTCATCATCACAGTCAAGTTTAGGTTGTGGGCACATACTCGGTCAATAAAAGGAGAGTCCTCGAGTGTTCTCGACGCCATCTTACAAGTGGTGGAGAGTGCTGCCGGTTCCTGCGTCCTCTCGCGTTCTCGGACACCCCAGCGTCTTCTAGAACATCCCTGGAGCTCCGTTCAGGCCGCCGCTTAAACGACCTGGGTCCGGTAATGTCGCAAGCCGCCCAGTCCAGCGTGCCAGCTTCGCCACCGCTCCCACCGGCAAGAAACCCTTCTCACCTGGTCACCAGCCTCAAAAGGATCCTCCGCTGTTCGCAGGGCTTCCGGGTGAAGATGTTGAAGACTGGCTAGAGGAGTATGACCGCGTGAGTGTTATCAACAACTGGGATGAGCCTGCGAAACTCACCCACGTTGCATTCTACCTGAGCGGCGTCGCAAACGTGGGGTTTTCAACCACGCCACAGATTTTCCGACATGGCCCGCCTTTACACGTCAGCTCCGCCAGATTTTCGCCAACCCGTCAGTACGCTCGGATATCGCCAAAAAAGAGGCTTGGCGCACGTGTTCAACGCCCTGGCGAGTCTTACACTTCTTACATCGAAGATGTTCTCGCCCTTTGCCGCCGCATCGACAACAATATGGCGGAAAACGACCGTGTGCGCCACCTGCTAAAAGGAATTGCGACTGTCGCTTTAATGCGCTTGTGGTGCAAAATCCTCAAACCGTAGCCGATGTTGTCGCTACCTGTCAGCGCCTGAGGAGCTTCAGACCACTCGGGTACAACCTGATATGTCTGAGCTGAGCTCAAGTCAAGATACAACAGAGCTGCGTGCACTGATTCGCTCTATCATCCGCGAGGAACTTCATCACCACAGGCTTCACCTCGCCACCTCGATATCGAACGACGCCACCCGCCACTAGTTTGCGCGACGTCGTGAGGGAGGAACTGGCCTTAATGACTAGTACACCAGATCCGAGTTCACATCCCATGTCCAGTTATGCTCACGTTGCTGCAACGACACCTACGCCCCACCAGAGCCTGGCCTCGATGACTGTCACACCTGTCCCGAGCTCATATCCTGTGGCCATGCCAACGTATGCTCAGGTTGCTGCTAGGACGCCTGCACCCCAGCAAAGCCCAATGCAGTTACCAGCGCCCGAAGTGCATGGTTCGCTCAACTCACTCGCACCGCGACCATCTTCCCAGCCTTACAACGCCTGGCGCAGTTCGCGGCCGACTTGCTTCTATTGCGGCATCCGTGGTCATATTTCAAGGTTTTGCCGACGCCGTCAGCAACGAACGACGAGGCTACGATAACCTTGAACGGGACGACTTCTACGCGACTGGACCACCCTATCGTCGGCTGTATCCGAACAGCACACGTCGGTCGCCGTCTCCGCAGAACTTTGACCCAGTTGGCAGTTCCCGGTTCTCACGTCGTCGCTCACCTTCACCGATGCGGCGTTCTTCTCTCCTCTCCGACCTTCTACTTCATTCCCGACCGCCAACTGGAAACTGAACAGTGCAGCTTCGGGAGGGAAAGCTGCATCTTTCGAACTGCGTCAAACTCCTCCGGACCGCCCATCGAATGTTTTATTGGTGTATGTTGAAGGTATACAGACAGAGGCACTGGTGACACAGGCGCATCACATTCCGTAATTCGTGCAGACTTTTGTGCCCGCTTGAAAAAGTTAGGACGCCCTACGATGGTCCTCCTCTTCGTTGCGCAGATGGAGTCCCTATTCAGCCTTCAAGTGTTTGCACAGTCCGTGTTTTCATAGATGGCATCATTCACCACATTCAGTTTCTTGTACTTCCTTTGTGCACTCACACAGTAATTTTAGGATGGGACTTCCTTTCTTCGGCATCAGCTTTCATATCGTGTCGTCAGCGAGTCATTCGAATGTCAGCTACTGAGAGTTCATCGGATGTCGATCCATACAGCTTCCGTTTCATTGCTGCTACTGATTGTTTCATTTCGCCCAGGAGATGAACAACTTCTAACGATCGCTTCGGATACTATAGTTAATGGTGACGTGTTCATAGCTCCATCAGTTCACTCGAAACCTGCGGGGCTTACCATAGCACCCGGCCTTGTGCGGTTTAAACGACGGTAAAGCATTGGTCACCGCCTTGAATCCAACTTCTTCGCCAGTGATGCTGCCCCAGGGCACTGCTGTGAGCTGCTTCGCTGACAGTGAGTCCTTTTCACTGCTGCCCCTTCACGCAGAATCACCGCCTTTGTCTGCTACTACTGATATCAAGCTACCACTGTTACCTTAAATGACACCATAAGTCCTCACCTCACTGCCGAGCAAAAGAGAGACCTCTTGACCTTCTCCAAAAGCACAGCCTTTCGTTTGATTTACATTGCAAAGTTCTGGGCCGCACCTCCGTTGCAGAGCACAGCATCGAAATCGAAGGCAGCTCCATTGTACGCCGCCGCCCATACCGTCTCTCTTCGGCTGAACGGCAAATTATCGAGAAAAAACGTCGCCGAGACATGCTCAAACGGTGTTATTCGACCTTCATCCAGCTCCTGGTCGTCTCCTGTGGTGTTGGTCCGGAAAAGGATGGCTCTGTCCGCTTTGTGTTGATTACAGAGCGCTCAATAAGATCACGAAAAAAGACGTATATCCGTTGCCTCGCATAGATGATGCCCTGGACCCCTACAAGGCGCAGAATATTTCTCCCAGCCTCGACCTCCGATGCGGGTATTGGCAAATACCTATGCGCGAAGCAGACAAGGAGAAAACAGCGTTTGCGACGCCTGACGGGCTTTACGAATTTACGTCATGCCCTTTGGCTTATGCAACGCTCCAGCAACATTGAGCGCATGATAGATACTGTCTTACGTGGTCTCAAATGGAAAACCTGTTTATGTTATTTAGACGACATCGTCATTTTCTTCTACTTTTTCTCAGCACCTTAAGCGTTTGGACGAAGTTCTAACGTGCATTTCAAACGCTGGCCTACAGCTCAATACAAAAAAGTGCCACTTCGCCGCACAAGCATCAAAGTATTGGGTCACCTTGTCAGCAAAGACGGCGTTCGACCCGACCCCACAAGGTTGCTGCCGTAATTAGTTTTCCACGTCCGCGCAATCAAAAACAATTGCGAAGTTTCGTCGGCCTGGCGTCTTACTTCCGCCGCTTCATCCGTCACTTTGCTGCCATTGCGGGCCGTTACACAAGCTTCTGACGTCAGGACGGATTTCACGTGACTGACGAGTGCGAGCGTGCTTTCCAAGCCCTTAAGCGTGCTTTGACATCAGACCCCGTCCTCCGTCACTTCGATGAGAGTGCACCCACTTTCCTGCACACAGATGCCAGCGGCCACGGAATCGGTGCTGTCCTCCTCCAGCGCGACGACACTTCACGTGAGAGTAGTTGCGTATGCCAGCCGCGCACTAACACCAGCAGAGCAGAACTACTCGATAACAGAGCAGGAATGTCTCGCTGTCGTTTGGGCCATCCAGAAATTTCGACTTATCTGTATGGACGCCACTTTACTGTGGTTACCGACCACCATGCCTTATGCTGGTTGTCCTCGCTGAAGAATTGTCTGGGCGCCTCGGTCGCTGGATACTGCGTTTGCAAGAGTACACTTTTGACGTTGTGTACAGGTCCGGCAAACAGCATCAGGATGCTGACGCTCTCTCTCGCTGCCCTCTGCCACTTTCATCTCCAACCACGCATCCCGAATGCCCCTCAGGTGATCAAGCGGCTTCCTGTTCACTCACGTTATCACCCCTGGCAGTTGCTGGGTCGCTACCTTTAAACAACAGCGCCCAGTTTTGCCGCGTACCAACGTGACGACCCCTACTGTAACCGCATCATCGGATACTGAATGGCTCGCCTTCTCCACCTAATGCCAGACTACGTCGTCAGCTACGGCTGTTCAAGCTAGAGAACAATGTCCTGCAGCACTATACTTACAATGCGGATGGGCATCGGTGGGTGCCAGTACTTCCCCGTTCGCTGCGAAAACAAGTTCTCGAAGCATTGCACGACGACCCATCAGCTGGACACTGGGATTTCAAAACCTACAACCGCGTTAGGAGCCGTTTCTTCTGGCCCGGTCTTTCTACCTTTGTGGCTAATTATGTCGCTTCTGCGCACTTTGTCAACGCCGGAAACGACCAACTTCAGCTCCTGCTGGCTTATTACAACCCATTCCATGTCCCGACACACCTTTTGCCGCTGTCGGAATAGACCTCGTCGGGCCACTTCCCGTAACGCCAGCGGGCCACCGCTGGATCGTCACAGCCATCGACCACCTCACACATACGCGGAGACCGCTCCTCTACGCACTAGCTCCGCCTCGACGTTGCCGCCTTCTTTTTAGAAGCCATTGTGTTGCGTCATGGTGCACCTCGCACGTTGTTGAGTGACCGGGGCAAGGCCTTCATGTCGACAATTCTTGACGAAATTCTAAAACTTGTGGCACACTTCATAAGACCACATCCGCTTACCACCGCAGACAAATGGGCTGACAGAGCGATTCCACCGGACTCTAATCGACATGATATCCATGTACATCGGACCGAACCACGATAATTGGGACAAAATCTTGCCGTTCGTAACATTTGCACACAACACCGCTGTTCAACGAACCACCGGGTATTCACCTTTCTTCCTCGTCTATGGTCGTGCGCCGACATTCACCATTGACGCCTCTTTCTTCAATGTAATGGCAAAAACGTCGACGACTACGCCAGAAGATTTCGTCTCAAGGCTTGCTGAGGCACGTCAACGTGCTCAACTCAACACGGAGGCCAGTCAAGAAGACCGCAAGCAACGCTATGACAGCTTTCCGAGGACGTCACCTTCCGTCCTGGAGATGAAGTATTACTTTGGACGCCTGTTCGCACACCCGGATTGTGTGAAAAGTTTCAGTCTCGCTTTCTAGGACCTTACTTGTTTTGTGAAAGAACATCTCCGGCATTACCTTGTCACTCCCGTCGAGGTTCCTTGGACCGTCGTTACCGTGCCTCCGAGATGTCCACGTTTCACGTCTTAAACCCTTTGTGCGCCGTACCTTTCCCGCCTAAGTCTCGGCCGGGCCCGGCCGCTCAAGTGCGCGGGGAAAATAAGTGTGAGCATTATTATGCGTCCCATCTTTCATCTGTAAATACTCATCATCACCAGTCAAGTTTAGGTGGTGGGGCACATACTCGGGTCAATAAAAGGGAGTCTCGAGTGTTCTCGACGCCATCTTACAATATATATATATATGTGTGTGGTGTGTGTATAATCATGCTAATGTATTTATGGAATTTGGGCCAAAACCACAATATGAAAATGTAGACGGTATTCCTACCAGAGCGTGCAGGGTGTGTTAACTTAAAGTGTTCAACACTTTGTAATGAACCGCATTTTGCAGTATTGTGGTTACTACTTTCAAATCGTGATTACTTTGTGAACGAGAGAAATACAGTGTTGTAGTTCAACGCAGAGCTTGTACCAGCACCCCAGTTTTCTCCTCCGCCTAGCTATAAACTGCCGCAGTAGCATCAATCTACAGTTGAAAAAACCGCACCTGCTCGCTTGAATAATGCACACGATTCTCTTATCCTTCTACGACAAAGACCGGAGATGACTAATACCGTATGCCGCAATCCAGAAAAGAATATGCTTTTTTGTGACCGTATTTACGCACGTATAAGTGGCACTTTGTTATAAGCAATATTGAAAAATCGAAGAAAACTTCTGGCCACTAAAATTATGTGGTGAAAGACAAATATTGTTATTACGCATTTCTGTGTCATGCAGTATAAGGTCTACGGCATACTGGCACGAATGCTCTTCATATTTCATGCGAACTTCTACATTCAGCATGGCTTTGCTTAAGAATTGTCTTGTTCAGTACGAATATGTGCGTGTATAGCGATGCTAGACTGGAGGACGTTTCAAGAAGAAAAATTTCGATGGCATGTTTGCAATCCGGCATTCCTTACACGCATGCTGCTCTTATACTCTGTGTATTGACGAATGTGGTTTGCAGTAGTTTTCTCTTAAATACTAAGGACATTATTAGCACGCAGCGCGTTTTATTTTGGGGTTATTTTACTCGGAATTTCTTCTATAGATGAAAACATCACCTCATGACTTAAAGACAAACCATGAAGTAACTACTGAAATACAGACGTTTTTTCACCTAGATTTGTGCAGGATCACCAGACATACTTGTTCCACTGTGTTCCTGAATAGATTTATTCTTTATTCGAAAAGAAAGTAAACGTAACATTATCTTCACTGTGATCGGGTTCCTCCATAAAAATACATTCCTAGGCATAAATATAAAGTTATGGAAAACTGAGAAACTTTTATTTGAGGGTTCATTGCAACGTATTTGGCAAGGAGATTGTCGATATTTTTTTGTTTAAGTTTCAAAAGCGCATTGTTTTTGGATCGCACACTTCGTCAAAAAACTGAAGTACTTTAGAAACTGAGTGAAAACTTCCCTGAATGTATTCCTCCGTGGTTTAGAAAAAAAGTACAATTGGGTACCAATAATATATGTACGTTCATCGAAAAAACTGATGTACAGCTGCAGCATTGAATGAATGGTCGTTCCTATATAGGTACCTGCATAATAAGAATCGTACATGTGTGTCATTGCTGTAAACTTGATTCATGATTGCACCTTCCCGTAAAACAGCTTGTATAAGTCTACTGTATTTGAAACCTAAGATATGATCAGAATGCACCTGTGTTAAATCTCGTGGCACATCATTTTCCGGACTACTAACACCAAGGAATATATATTAACTTGTTTGGTAGCTGAAGTAATTAACACACACGTCATCATAGCTGAACTCGCGCAGCTGAATCCACAATATTAGAAAGCTGAATAATAACACGTACCTGGTGAGCAACACATTTTTTAGGCGTCGCTACTTCAGAGCGAACGCCTAGCCGTGCCCTCCCAGTACATACTAGAGAGAAACACACGCCTGTACTCTTTTGTATATTCTACTACCACTCAGAGGCACGAGAGGCAGAGTTGTTAACCGAACCATGTACATGGGATTCTCCTTCCCCACTGGCCTCTTGCGCTGCCCAATACTTGAATATACTGAAGAGCTCCTGTTTCGAATTCGTTAGTCACACCCTGACGTACATCATTTCCCGATCCTGGTACGCCACTACCCCTCGCCAACCATTGTGGCCGTTAAACAAAGTGTTAACATATGAGGTGCGTGACCTTTGCACGAGAAGCGAGCACAGAGCTTGTTCCTGCGGGATGAAATTGTTGTCAGTTCGACTTCAAAACACTCATACAACGAAACACCTTCTTCTCGTTTTCTGTTGTAATTCATCATGTGCGTTGTTCTGGCGTAATTCCCACGACGGCATTGATGTGAGAAAAATAATGGTGCACCCTCACATCAAGTACTTT
>WOVY01014623.1:0-250082 GCA_013436015.1 Rhipicephalus annulatus | reverse complement strand
AGTCTGCCACTGCCACGGTGGCGGATATGCTACAGGAGCCATTAAACTGTGTTCTAGTGAGACTCCAGTTTCCTCAGCTAGACTCTTCAGGCGAATTGAGAAGGGCTGCCTCATCGAAGGCCTGTTTTGAAACAAAATTGAGCTCGACAAGTCATTAATAGTAGAGTATGAGGGGTGCTTCTTGTCTGCTTTCACCTTGAGGTAATAAACAAAGGACATGTAAGTTCACTGCAGATGAAGCGACCACTCATTTGACTCAACATAAAGGCTTTCTACGGGGCTGGTGCGAAAAGCACCCGTAGAAAGGCGGATGCCCAAATGGTGCACGGGGTCCAGCATCTTCAAAGCACTTTGAGTCGCAGACTGAAAAACAATGGCCCCATAATCTAAGCGGGTGCAAATGAGGCTTCTATATAGGTTCATGATACATTGCCTGTCACTACCCCACCTAGTACGTGAAAACACTTTTAAAACATTCATGGCTTTTAAACATTTTGTTTTTAGATACTTGATGTGCGGTACGAAGGTTAACTTGTTGTCCAAGATTAATCCTAAGAATTTATGCTCCAAATTTACAGACACACGTTTGACCGTTCAGTTCAATGTCGGGTTCTGAGTGCATGCCTCTCTTTCTGGAGAAACAGGACACACGTGCTTTTTTGTGGGTTCAGTAGGAATCCGTTTTCCTCTGCCCATTTGGAGACCTTGTTTAAACCTCACTGAACCTGCAACTCACACATTGCCAAGTTGCATGACTTGACGCCAAGCTGAACGTCGTCGACTCAATGTAAAATAGAACATATTGCGGGGGATGGACAGGTGAAAGGAATTCATTTTAATAATAAAAAGTGTACAACTAAGTACACCACCTTGCGGTACTCCCGTTTCTTGCACAAATGTTTGGGAGAACACCTGCCCAGACGGACACGGAAATGTCCGGTTTGACAGGTAACTTTCGATTATATGAAACATCTTCCGCGCACACCAAAGTGACCTTCGTCCTCTACTGAACTTCTAGTCTGATAGGTTCGCGCGCAGGAAAGAACGTGCTCTGTGGAGGCGACGACCTTCAGAGCGCGCCCAACGCAAGCTGGGTGCGCCATCTCACCAATAATAAAGAAAACGCACTCAAGTTTCGAAAGCTCTGAGGACTGCCAACTGTGTGGTCTGTATTTAGCCATGACGATAGTTATAGCGCAAGAAGAGAACGACGACACCGAGACAAGAAGGACAAGAAGGACACCCTGTGTCGTCGTTTTGTTCTCGCGCTATAACTATCGTCATGTCATACAAGCTGCCACTCTTCTAAGTTGCCGTTCATTCCCTATATTGTACGCTGCGTGGCGTAGGGTTAGCACCGCGTGATGAGAATGGAGAGATGGCTGATTCTATCCCGTGAGACGAGTGCATACCCTCTTAACAGCCTTCACACGCGTTCATTCCGGCCATGATCCACTATTTCCTCCTCTTATCAGCCCTTAATATCAATATCTTCGCACCCCAAATAAAGACGTTTTCGTGCATTTTTCTTGAAGCCATGTAATATGCCATGTGGGGTCTAACGTCCCAAAACAACCTTATGATTATGAGAGACGATGTAGTGGAGGCTCCGAAATTTTTGACCACCTGGTGTTCCTTAACCTTGCACCCAAGCATGAGTAGACTGGCTTACAGCACTTTCGCCACATCGAAAATGCAGCCGCCACAGTCTGGATGATATACCGCCGACCTGCGGGGCAGCAGCCGACAACATTAGCCACTAACCACCACGACGTGGCTTGAACCCATGTGTGTTTATATGGGCCTCAATGTGTTACTTACTAGGGGCAAAAGTTCCTCCTAGTCAAACCTTGCCCTCCGTCAGGTGGAATTCGCGGTATCAGAAAAACCACAGACATATAAATAGACAGACAGACAGATGGACGGATGGATGGACAGACAGACAGGCGTATGCACGCTTCACCCAACTCATCATAATTCACTCCGTGGATATGCTGTGATTTTTTTCGTACTAAGTACACGATTTATGCTCAGATTGCAATACTCCCTAAGAATGCTCCTCCATTAAAACTGTCACCAAGCAGGCCGCTTTATGATTCACGTTTGTGCAAGCATGACCTCTAGTTTTAATCTGCATTAGAGCACACATGACTTCCTCGCCATAATACGTTTATTACATCAAGCGTTACAACAAAAATAATCACGGCTACCAATATTAATTTGATGTTTGAAAGAGTAACTCATGACTCTCGGTGCACCGACTCGCTGGCATAGCACTTCCGCTTTGCTACAGATGGCGTGCAGATGCATGGAAATATCCATCTATGCCAGTTTGGCTGTCCATTCGCATTGGACTCGTTTGCCGCGTCAATTCGTCATCTCGGCATACTCTGTCACTCATTTACGCCATACATGTCAAAGTTATTCTTGTTGTAATGAGCAGCAGAACAACCTTTACCGCTGTGCTGCCAGGCTCACCGCTGTGCCTGGCAGCACAGCAGTGAGCTTGCTTCGTGGCATTAGCTAATTGGCGTTTTCATAATGCGTGGAGATATAAGTGCGGTTGTACGTCACCAGTTATTGAGTAATCACGGCACCAGCCTTTTGATAAAAAGATGACTGACACAAGAGAGAAAATTTAAAGCTAACATTTATTTTTTGTCTTGTTTGTAAGGACTTCATTCGATACGGATTTACGCAAGCTCGTTTCTCACCCCTTGAACTATAGAAAATACTTACGACGTAGATCTTTTGTCACCGCAGACGCTATTTCTTTAATTTGAGATGACAACACCATTGCATTAGCGTTGACGATAATTGTGTTTTTGAAGAATGCGAACAAGGATAGCCTTGCGTCTTCTTCTTGGTCAATGTACATCCGAAAGCTAATAGAGAACAATAAAGCTTGAAAAAATTTAACATTGTTATTTTGTCCATTACTCAGTCCATCATTTGTCTTTTTCTTGCAATCGATAACACGGGAGGTGACTTCAAATTAAAGAACCTATAGCCAGAACATTCTAATGGGTTGGACAGGGGAGGGGAGGGGGATGTATTATATTGCGCAAAAGTAAAAGAATCGCTGTAGCACAAGTCATTGATGTTTTTTTGTTTTTTTTTGCTGTGAATGGGGACACATTCATTCATGGCATTCGTAACATTTCTTTTTATCCGCTGGAAACCACATGTATCGCCGCTCACCGGCGTCGTTCCTTCCATCAGACCGACGTGAGCATCGCGAAGAGAAACTGAAGCACATGTATGAGTGTTATTTTATATATAAAAATCTTGGTGGTTTTATCTTATTCTGGCCTATGCGCTATACATACAAAGGCTAAAGCAATATAGTGGCAGGGTGCATTTCTGTGGCCATTCTAAAGAGAGGTTTTTCAAGTCCTTAATAAACCGAAATTAAAAAAAAAAACTTCCCCCATTGTCAGCGAACACAGAACACGCGAGAAGGCAACAAACAAAGTTTATCAAAATCAATAAAACGAAGAGCACGAAAGTTGGCTAGTCTACACAACACAGCTGTTGTGGAAAACTTGCGGGTGCGTCGGTCCCCTTCGCGGTTCGCCTAGCATGAATAGGCCCTCCGGCGAAGTTCACTCTTCTAAAAAGAGTATCCAGTGGCCCCTGCATATTTCTCATCTTACGGAGAGAATCGGAAGGGCCGAGACAGCTATTGTGTAGAGCCTCAAGTTCAGGAAGAAAGAGAAATGGGAAAGAGGAAAAGTATAGGACAACAGCTATAGACGCAATAATCCACGATGCATTCAAGAAAAGCAAGCGCAGAGCGTGGTTCCTAGACTTGAAAATGGGTTAAAAAAACGCAATTCACAGGCGTAAAACAAAATAAACTCACGAGGAAGTATGAAACGCTTCAACACAGGAGGGAAGAAGTGTGAAGAAATTATTCACACTGAGCGCGGAGAAGTGAATGGAAGTTGGAGAGTTCCACGGCGCTTTTGTGAAATTCAAAATTGATGCTCTGAGTGACGGATTTTGAAAGAAAACTTTTGGAGACTGACAAAATAAGACGACAAAAAAAAAAAACTCACTGATCCATTTTTTCGGACGACATTGTCGTCAAGGTGATACTATGGTATGTGTTTGTGGAAACAGCCGAAAACATTGCCTGGTTACAGTGAGTTAAGCGCCGAGAATATAGTAGAGCGAATACTCTGAAGGAGGAACCGAGCTTGAGAAGAGCACCACCTGTATCGCCTTTACTTCTCGTCTCTATGTAAAATCTGCGAACGTCAGCATAGCTCAGAATTTCTGTATTATGTCTACTAAGAAGCGTGTTCCTTCCCCTGAACGTCTCAGTGAATAGCAACACGAGAATGTACTGCCTCAGTGACAAACCTGCATTGCGTTGGCGTTGATTCCGATCGAAATTGGTCCATGCTTCATCAGCCAGTCTTCACTGTTTGCGGTGTTCTTAGAGCGTCTGCTACCCTTTTTTTAAATTGGAACGCGTAACGTTTATTTTCTTGTTTTGTTTATCAGTGCAATGACGGCTACGAGAAATTGCTCGTGATAAGCGCGTCATTTCGCTGCAAATATGGCCTCTGAAGACAACGCTGGCTCTCGAGTAATTGTTCCAAGACAAGATTACGCCGACGTGACATGACCTGCAGATGCTGGAAACAAAAGTGCATGGACTATTTAGCCCTAAAATTTCGTATTTAAACCAGGGATTACCATGCAATCATAGGCGGACACTACAATACGACAACAAAATTATTTTAAAGAAATGGAGGAGATGGTTATAGAGGTGTTTGTGTGCCCTACTACATTAGGAAGATTAAAGAAAGAAAATAGGCAGATTAGCCAAAAACAATACCACGTGTGCGACCCTAGACTTCAGGGAGGGTGAATAAAATGATAAGAAAACAAAAACTGAAGCACATTATATGCTCAATCCCCGCTGTTTCAGCAACCACACGACACATGTTAGTACAAGGGGCTTTCTAGTGCCAGCAGTATTGTGGATAAGAAGCAGGCCAATAGCTCACACGGCCCTTGAATATTCAGACAAGTGCACAGTTTCACATGTGTACTGGTACTGGCTGTAACGTGACAGTGCAGCTAGAAGTTATCATGCATCGTTGCCACGTGGACATTGTGTTATCTTAGTGGTACAGATGAACTTTCCTAAAAAATCAACCACACAACTTCCACAATAATGAACTTTACGGGTGCCAGTGAACAACGAAGGGAGAAATAAAAAACAAAACAAAACGTTGCAGAAACTTTACCATACGTGAAATCAGTATGTTTCAACCACAGGTTCACACCCTTCGGCCAGCAAGCCCCATTTCCCTGGCAGCGCAGCCAAACTGTCTATAGCACAATACGTTTCGCCACAGCACTCGAGTCACATCTATCTGAAGTGGCACGTCCCATCCACCTCTCCGGTTAGGCACGTCGAATTACAGTTATGACAGGGCCCCAGGGAAATTCGTATCAATGGACCACGATCGCAAATAAACATCAAGTTAGCAGCAGCAATCACTCGATCGAACAGAAAGCATGCCACAAGATGGACGCGCCTGACTTCAGATATAACGTGCCCCTTGCTTCATTTTTAAGATTTTTATTTGTTCCTAGACACATAGTTCACGCTCGCGCGTTGCTTTTCAGGAAGGGTTTTAATCTTGGCGTGTGAGGCAGGGGGGCGTTTTTCATTCCGCATTACTTTTCGTGATTTTAAGCTCGGCGGAAGAGGCAGGGAGGCGTTTTTTCTTCTCCCTGTTGATATTTGTTTGCTTTAACACTTGCCGTAATTAACGTTGGGGTGTCTGAATGCGCTCGCTTAATGCATGAGTCATGTCGACTCCTGCGGCTGACACACCAACAAGAAGTGCCTCGGTCGATTCGTTTTGTCACCGTTTTTAGGCGGGGCCTGCGAAAGGGGACTCACCACATCAGGGCTACGCTTGCACGACATCAGAAGCGCCACGTCGCGTTGTCGAGGGTCTGTCCAGTGTTCTTCGGTCACTCGCACCCCTTTTGCTGAAAACCGGGAACACGTCCTGTCAGCAAAAATATAACGCCTTCTTAATTCAATGGGGCGCACAGTTCGCTTCGAAGCGTGGCATGCGAACGGGAAAAGCGGCCCGTTACGCGATGTGCTGGGAAAAGCAAGCGATATGAAAAAAACAAAAACAAAGGGGGCGAAGGTTGCAGTGACGCAAAAGACGGGTCTTGCGTACTTCATTACTTGAAAATTTTTACGCTTTTGGCAAAAAGATAAGAATTGAATTGTTTTTGTTAATCAATCTAAACTATTGAATATACTTCTCCGGAAACACTACATGTCTTCCCGGCAAAATAAAGTTTCTCGGAAACACATGACATGTGTAAACACAGAAGAATAAAGAACAAAAACTTGTTTTCATGGAATCGTTTTTGTTTTAACAAATGTAATATTTGATCATCTGTCGATAATTGGCGTCGAAAAAGCCTAAGCGTCTGTGAATGGCCGTTGTTTTGTTCAAAATACAAGTCCACCGCTTTTCGAACCTTTTTGCAATGAACGTATAGCATGAGTGGGCACGCGTGCTAATTAGTAGGTTAGAATTGATAGCTCGCACCGTAATGCCATGGATGAAAAACATATCTCCAATATGGCGGATGAGATGACGTCTAGGCAGTATAATCGCATGGTGAATAACCTGCTTCACTGTGATGAAGATATCGCTGAAACGTTATTGGGCGTCGGTGCATAAAAGCGGTGTACTGAAAACGCTAGCATGACATAACAAACTTCACGTCCACCAAGTTGGTGCTACATCGTGGTTGTTTGAGTGCCATCAGAGCAAGCCATGTGTACTGCAAGCAGTATGACAGCGGCTGGTAATACCATGAATGACTGACTAACCCCCGTATTCACGAATGCTCTTCCACTCGACTTCCACCCTTCAGTTGACAGAGTTGAGCACTGCGCCACCGCTCGGCTCAAAATGACGCTGCGTTACTCAAAAATTGCAGCAGACCATCGCTGATATTCAGTGACCTGCCGTGTCCAAAGATAGCGCTTCATCGGCTTTCTCAAGTGAAGGCGAAGCGATGAGTGAAGGGAGGTCTTAGAATAAGGGGGTAAGACATTCGCTGTTTTGCGCGAAAGGTAAAGAGCTGACTGTGCTGAAAAGATATAGGGAGGACAGGCTCAAGTTCGCACAGTGCCATTCACCACCCTAGCAGAAAGAGGGCAAAGCTCCGGACGCTCTGACGGGCCGCGCTTGCTGGGTTTTCAAAATGCGCGCATGGAAAACGTGTTATTTGAAGAGCTTATCTCGCATTTTGCACGCTATAGACGGCGCTCCTTCATCATTCAGGAAAGCAGGCACGCATTAGTGCTGCATTGTGAGCTGCTGCAAAAGCTTAAACTTGACGAAGACCTGAAAACTGCCGGTCAAGTTTTACTGTTTCCAGTGCGAGAAGCAAATGCGTCAAGATTAGATTATGACAGTTCGCTGATGTTTCGCGGTCTCGTTACTTTGAAAAATTTTTGTTGTCCACAGTACTACGAACTATTAATTACCTGGAAAAAAATGCGATAGCCGGACTCACCTTAAGAGAAAGCGTGTTTGTAAACTGAAACTACAGCAATTGGACAACCACTGTACATTTCGCGATTGGGCTCTGGCTTTCCGAGACAAGCATTGGTAGTGCGAAAGCGGTGGAGCTTGCTAGCTTAATACACCTAAAATACCGTACTGTGAGCCCTGCAAGTCTTTTATTCAGCTGATGGCTGTAGACTCCTCGTCGCCGCTCACTGTAAACATATGCTGCGGGTTCGCGCTTACTGTTTATACGCACATCTGCAGGTCTTGCAAGCGACACCCACCGATAAGTTAGCATGATGGGGTGTGGCGAAGCTATAGGATCGAAGTCGTGAATTCGATTCCCGCATACGCCAGCTACATTTACATGGGAGCGAGACGCAGTAACAGTGCACTCAGATTTTGGTGCAAGAATGATAGACAGGGCGTGTTGGTGTTGCATATTTCAAGCGTACGATGGTATTATTCTCAATGTAAACAGAAATGACGCTCGGTGTGCGTGCAACCTATGCAAGTTGTCGTTCTGCCGCATACACTTCAAATAGATTTAGGTGCACATAAAAAAATTGCCCGCAGCTTCCCTCGGGGGAACACTGAGGAGGATGCGGACCATATAATTGGTTAACGGGGTGTTAAAGTGCGACTTACTTGGGTCGATGGCTAAATTGGTTAACGTGGTTGTGAAATGGGGTGTTAAATTGCGACTTACTTGGGTCGATGGCTAAATTGGTTAACGTGGTTGTAGGAGGGGGTGTTAAATGAGTGAACACGTACACACGTATGCGAAAGGGCGGCGCTGGTCGAAGGGACGTCGATCATTGTGTTGTGGATTCGTTGGAATTCATTTCACCGCGACCTTGGACGTCGACGCGCCGTACAAACCAACCGATGAGCGGCAACTGAGCGAGCGAGCGCCGACCTTGAGTATATATACAGCACGACGGCGCATGCACTGTCAGCTGTTGAATGTTCTCGAAGCGCGACGCCACATGCGCGTCCACTGGAGAATCAGGAGAATTGTAGATGTCGAACGCGGTGTGTAGAGGAGGAAGGGTGCACAGATGGTGGAGGAGTGAAGCGCGCGCGGTGTGTAGAGGAGGAAGGGATGCACAGATGGTGGAAGAGTGGGCAACGGCGCGACGGCGCATGCGCGCGCGTCAGCTGTCGAATGTTCGAGAAGCGGTGTGGACGGCGCGGACGACGCGGACGGCGCACTACAAGGCGCGAGTATAAGATGCTCCGCATCTAAAAAAAACTCAGGTGGCCAGAATCAATCTGGAGTCTCAAACCATGGCGTGCCTTTTAACGGTATGGTGCTTTGGGCACGTAAAATATTATGTACTTGCATGTGCCCGAGCCGTGGGTGATATACAGCTGCCGCATTGAAAGCCAGCTGAAAAAAGAACCAAGACAGATAAGAAAATTTCAATGATTTCGCGAAATTCGACGCGGTTATCAGGAAAAAATCTCGGTGTAACTGAAAACAGGCTCGATTTTAGTGGGTATTGTCTGATATAACGACGACCAAGGGAGCTGTCAAAACAACGTAGTCACCATCCGAGTCAGTGAACACGCTGCATGATCAGGTGTGGATATTATCCGAAATGAGATAGGCGCTGCAAAAAACAAGCGTGGTTGAAGTGGACAAAAAAGCTTTCTTGCGCGCGTCATTATACTTTTAAAGGAGCTGCAAAAAATCAAAGGTGTCATTGAACTCACAAAACAACCTTGTTAACATCTAATGAAAACCTCGGCAAAGTGAAACTCCTATGAAACTGAACACACAGCATTGAATTGGTGCCAGGAACTCAACAGGGCAGACGTAAGTTTAGTCTCCTCACACTGACCCCCTTACTAATTGAAAGCCGCGTGGCAAACTTTGCATTCAAGCAATAGAAATTTGAACGCTATATACAAATGCACGGGAAAGCATGGTGGTAGTTTACTGACAGCTCCGAAAAGACGCATGGCGCAGCAGATGCGCGTTTTGCCGGTAACATACATATAGAATTCACGCCATCACCTCACTTTTAATGTCACAGAAAGGCACCTCACCATCGACATTCACATAACACTCGGTCAAAGACATCGTGTTTGACTAGCTTGGTCACGCAAAGGTTGTCAATAAATCGCTCTCAGTTCTGATAAGATTCACTCCGTCAAAACGTTTTTGTAATCTTTTTAAACCTTTGGAGCAAGTCACAGGTGACGCTGCACGTTGAGGGTGAGCAGATAACAGCGCGTGCAGGGCTCGTGAACGTGCTGAGTCAGCGCAGGCCGAAGGCGGGAGTGGTGCACCGAACACCCGCTTTTGCTAGAAAGGCGGTGATACGCGCCGCCCCTGGCTGAGGTTGGGAGGCCCATAGCCGAAAATAAAGAAACGAACGCTGGTAGTCTTACCCCGTTTATGGACAGATTGAATAGCAGCAGGCGTTTTTAGATAATAATATGTGGGGTTTAACTGAAAACCACGATGTTATGTGGGGGAACGCCGTAGTGGAGGGCTCCGGAAATTCGACCATTTGATGTTGTATAACGTGCACTGACATTGAAACAGTACGCGGGACGCTAGCATTTCGTCTCCATCGTAATGAGACCACCACCGCCGGCCTCGAACCAGCTACCTCCTGGTACAGCCCAACAGCATAACAGCTACACCACCACGAAGAGCGAGGTGTACTTGTTTGGTTTCACACAGTCAGGCACGAAAAAAACAGGGTACATTTGATGAATGCGAAAACTTGAGGTTACAAAAGGAAGAACAGCTGCACTGGACAAAGAAAGCTTGAGTTGATGCACGTGCCGAGGCGAACATTCGTGTTGCCGCCTTATTAAAAATAAGGTACTCCCTCCTGGAAGGGCGCTCGCCACTTTAACAACTGTGGTATAGTGACAAACTAACAGTTATAAAACACTGAACTGTTATAACACACGTATGGTCGCTGAACCAAATGGCGATCAGAATTCTTTAAAACCTGATTGCTCTGCCCGTCTTACGAAGACACATATTTGATACGGTCCTGCCACCGACCATGTATCATAACTGTTGCATCGTCATTATAGTTCAGTCGCGGGCCCCAGTAGAGTGGCCATTTCCACAAAAGCGAAACTAATCGTGGAACGCCACGCGAAAAGTATGACGCCCAGCCATTTAGATCCACCCCCTCCCCCTCCTTCCCACCTGTCACAAAACTTAGAATGAAAGTATGTATGCAGGGTATTTTGCCATAAAATCGTGATCGTGTAAAACATCTGGCAGCTGATACGCCGTGTGTCTGGATGCTACGCCAGCTGGTCTCATGTGTTCACGCATGCGCTCACATTGACTGCTTTGCCGGGCGTTTGTGTCTACGTGGTGAGATTCCTTCATTTGTTGCTTGCGCCTCCACGGGTTTCACTTCACTGATTTACCACCTTTGTCAAGGCTCATCCGCGTGGTAGAGATGAAAAAAAGTCGACCTTGAAGTTTTCAGTCTACGCAACATTTCAGGCATGTCTTATTCTGAAAAACCCGCAGCCAAAGAGGTCGACTATAGTTAAAGCTACATGCAACCTTTCTTAACCTTTTCTTGGTTTCTGCTCCTCCGTGGATACAGGTCCTCTTACGACCCCTACAGTTCTTTCACACTTTTACAATTCTTTGTCACTTAACCTTCAACACTTGGGCATCCGAAGAGACCTCACGCCGAGCCACCTGACTTGACCGCTTGCTCCTTTTGAGCTCTCGGTTGCGTTATTAAGGTGAGAGCCTTAGCAGTCAACACAAGCGATGCAAATGATCATCATGATCACTGTAACGCGATAACGTCACCACGATGCCACAAATGTCCAATTTCGTTAGGTCATCACTATGCTACTACGACGTCTACAGAGTGACACCGCAAGATGCCGTCGGCACATAATATCGTTGGTTTGTCAAAGGTGCACTCATCACCGAGTCATTGAAAACCAACGTAAAGCGTTGAAAGCTGGGGGTGGCGGAGTATTCATGCGTCGTATTAAGAGGAAATGACGATAGCTTTCACCTTGGAGTCATTAGAGCCGAGTGTGTAAAGAACCAGTGAAATTTTCGCAACACACTCCGCATGACCACGCATGCATCAGCAGTCGATGCCTCAATCGAGTGTGCCAGTGCATTATTTGACAGTGACTCAGCCGTTTACAGCGGCGTGAAAGTGCTTCGAGTGTCTGTATAATCGCTGTAACAATAAAAAAAAGCTATACTTAGAAAATTCTCGACTACCTCACCACTTTCCGATGAATTCTTGTTTGCTCAGCCACACACTGATGGCTGAGAGATTGCGCAAGACTCCGAAGGAAAGCCAAGTGCCCCACCGTGGTGGTCTAGAATTTCACTCAGATTTCAGGCTGTGGAAAGAAGAACGAAAATAATGAAAACAAATGGCCTATGAGACCAGCGTTTCAGTAGCTGATGGCGCTGCCGGCAAGGTCACTGTTTTGCCTTTATCTATACGGATTCTTTCTGGCTCACGCAGTGCGCGGTGCTTTGTAAATACAGAGCTAATGCTTTGGTAAAGAAAAAGATCTTCATGTGACCCACGCTCCAATCCACTCAGGTGTTGCTAAGCAGCTGCAAAGCCATTGCTGATATACTAGGCTGATACCGTGCAGTGCAGCGCAGCTCAGATATGTATGAGCTTGGAGGACCGTATTAACGGACTTTTCGCGCTAGCTGATCAACTACGCATAAGGAAGGTAAATTTGAAAGTACTGTAAAAATAATAAAATACCCGGTGGGTTAATATAAACGTCATCCATATACTTTCTGCTAGATTCGGCATATACACGTCTATTATATCAAACTCATAATTTAGCAATCAAACCATGGGCACTTTTTTCTATTTGTTATGACATTTAAGAGATGGAGCACTGGAAAAATAACACACGTTATGTGAAACAGAGTTACAATAATATAATAAAATATTGGCAATGAGCACACAAGAAAAACGGAGAAAGAGCTCGGAAGCGCTTATCAAGTGCCCTATTCGAGGGAGAAGAGGATTCGTTGGAGGGGCTCGATTATTTGTCAGAAACAACCTATGACACAACTAACAGAATATTGGGCCGAGGAAAGCGTATGATACGGCATATGTTCTTTTTTACAGTAGCTTAATGATCGTGACCTAGAAAGATAGAGAATAACGTGAACAAAAACCAATGTTTCGTAGGCGCAATTTCAACTTCCAAACATCAAACCGGCTTCCGGGGGGGGGGGGGGTGGAGGAGGGGGCTTGTCTGCATAGTTGTGTATTCATGCAAGTTCTAGGGACGTTTGATATGAAGGTTGTGGGTTCCGATCCCCCAGAAGAAAGGGTGTCATTTATTTTGTCTGCTTTTTGTCTTTTAATATAGGTCATATTCATCACACATTCATTACACTATAGTAAACACTAGAAATAATATTCCCCATGCTTTCCTCTGCTTTGTCTTTTGATTTCATTGGTTGTGTCAATTGTAGGAAGAGCTTTATACAATTTGTTACGCAGCAAAGGTGGTAAGATTAAGCCCGTCATCCTCACCAGGCATGCTAAAACTCGTCTGAGTACTAACATGCGTCATGTACCCGACTGATACGAGACCATCGGAGTGTTTACTCCGCAACGCTAATGATTTAGAAATTTCCTTCGACCAAGCCAGCGTGTCGAGACGCTTGGCGCGTTTTCGAAACTCTGTCACACATTTCGCAGTCACAATGATAAGTTCTCAACTCTTCTGTAAGCATACGTTAACGAGTACATTAGCGGTTCGCAAGAAGTGCCGGGATCGATTGGCAAGCGCCGTGAAGTTTCGCAGGCGCCACATAAGTAGTTCATTGACAAGAACTTACTAGATCACGTGTCTCGCTTCACTGGCGCACTTGAGCAGTCATTCGAACGTCTATTTTCACGAGTAGCTTCTCGAGGAAACACCTTTACAGTAGATTACCCGTACTGTGCAAGCCTGGAATCCCACAGCTGAGTTCCGCGGAGACGTGACAGCGTTGCGACAAATGTTAGGCACTGAGGCATTGCAGACTGGTATTGTTTGAATTTATTAGTGTCTTCAAGTTTTTCGACTGCAAATATGGAGATGACGCCCACATTTATCTATATAGAACATACCACGGAAATGTAAATAACTACAAACTGGGGGCTCTTATTTATCTGCTGCGAAGTTGGTTGTTGATCAGTGCTGTTTGCTAGACGCGAGTTCAGTCTAGCAATCTGGGCCAGAACTAACCCGCATTTGCATCTCGTGGGCTGTAGGAGAACGTTCTACCTAATGAGTGGAATGGTTCAGTGTCAGGTATGTGTCCAAGTAAAAGGCTCGAAAGTTCTTTTGCAACTATTTTCGATTTATTTGGAGAACATCATCTTACTTTCTGTGGTACACTACTGCTCAAAACTCGGAAGAGCATAAGAAAGGTGAAACATCCAAGATGTGTGTGTTGGTATTTCAGAAAGAACTTATTTTCAGAACGCACCACCTCGCTTTAAAAATTGTAGACTAGACTTGCGCCACCAAACGCGTATTTTCGTCGACAAAGCACACTTACACAAAACAGCTGCTCTTACAAACTTACAAACTTACACAAAACTTACACAAAACAGCGACCCAAGTGGCTGCTCGATTTTCGCGCTTCAGTGGCGTTCACTGGGTTGTCCCACGACACGCGCACGACATTTTTGACGAAGGAACGATGCGGGCGTTAGAATATTTTCAGACAGCCTCACTCGCACTTTTTTACGTGTTCGATGAAATATATCTATTTCTCGTCAGTGACGGTCTATCTACTACCGAACACGTGCCCACACACTGGTTTTGCAGGCCTCCCTTGTGGCCGTTTTGACACTTTGCTTTTTATTCTGCTTCTTCTGCCTTTAAGTGACGAAAGTTTTGTTGCTACCGTGCAGGATGAATGGAGGAAGTAAGTGCAAAGCTCTCCTTATCGTCTTTAACAACGGAAACCATTGTTTTAGGCTAGGAAACGGCATAACGCGATTGATTGAGAACGTCGAGGAACCTGGATCAGTGTTTTAAATGCGCAGTATCTCTTAGCGAACTTTGACGACTTCGACCGTATCTGTCTATTTATCTTCTTCACATATAGGCACTTGGTATTACGTGTCGCTAACGGACGGAGAAGGCCAACTACACGTCCAACCTCGATACTGTTGACATGGGTGTCATCTAAAACATGACTACATGCTGCTATCATAGTTCGCTCGCGACCATTTTGCTAGCTTCACATGTACTAAATTTTATGATATGTGACGTGAATGAATGACGAAGGTATATGACTGATGCAAACATGATAATCATGACATGCCTGTCATGTAAGAACTTGACTACATACCACGCTCATGATGCGCTCGCGGCCATTTCGCTAGCTTTACATATACCGAATTAGATAATAGATGACGTGAATCGATGACGAACACAATTTCCCGGTGAAACCATGATAACCATGACATGGAAGTCATGTACATCATAATTCACATGCCACGCTCATGGTGCGCTTGCAGCCGGTTCGCTAGCTTGATATATAATATATCAGCCTACCAGTGCTGGTGCTGGTATTGCAAACGTTAGTAATGCCGTTGTTACGTGACTATAAATACCATACTTACATATTATCTAGATACATGGGTGCGAATAAGATTTCTAAATGCATTTACGCTGTACTATATTCGTCCGCCTCGTAAGTTTTTGCTGATTTTAAAGTGACGTATCAACCTTCCTCATTCGTGCTGTACGCGGGATCTGCCAATTTTTCGTGTGTGTGAGAGAGAGTGAGAGAAGTAAGATAATGCACGGAGGTTAATAAGACGCTCGTCCGGTTTGCTATCCTGCACCGGGCAAAAAAAGAAAGGGACTAAAGGAGAGAATGAAGAAAAGAGAGAGAAGGGTATAATGGCGTGTACACTTGGGAGAGCACATGAAGTCTACAGGAAGTCGGACAGATGTCCTGACACAAGACCCTGTAATGAGAGTACTACTGCAGAGAGTGTCTTGTAAGAGTATACGCTTCTACCGTAGCTCATTTTAGCGTTATCTAATGGGGCTGTAACTGCTATAAAATAAGAACCACTTGAAAAAAATTATGCTGCATTTCAATATATCAGCAGGCGTCAGCTTTTTCACGGCAATATGTGTCGACGCATGGGCACATTATATATATATATATGCGTTTATTCCAATCTGAAGTCACAAACCAAAAAATTGGTTTGCGCATTTACCTTCCTGCAGAGAATGCTACCGTCTGCAAACCGTTACTGAAGTGCGCAGCCAATCTTTGCCTTCGGTTTGTTACGCGGCCATAATGCGTATTCAAAGTGACTGCAGCAGTTTTACATGCGTACTATTTAGGCTTTCTTGCAGGAACACAATTTACTTTGGGGCTAGGTTTATAGAGGAAACAAGTAATCTTACAAAGAAAACGCAATGGCTACAAATGGTTCTAGCATTTATTTTCCCGTAGAATAACTCCGGCTTTCGCGGGGATGCGCAAACGTATGAACAAACACACCAAAAAAATCATTTTTCTGTTGTAGCTCATTGTAAATAAATCATCATGTCTCGTTCACGATAGCCTCAAAACCTTATGCACTAATTTAGACAGAGCAATTTGGTATTTTCACCTTCTAATGACATTCTGGTTCCAGTATTTTTCACTTATACACATCACTGAGGAAAAATATACTGCTCTTAATTATTTTAAATGTCGTTTGTAATGATGCTACGTGGAGCTAGTTGAAAAGTTTACATTTCAATAACGGCCAGGCGTGCAAAAGCATGAAGACGAGAAGAGAATGAGACAAACCAAACGCTTAAAATCAGGTAAATGGTTTCCCAGTTGCGGAGAAAACGACCAAACTGCTCTGCACATGCTCACTTATTGGAGACTCACCATTCAATTGAACACAGATTCGGAATCACACGAGGGGTAACTGCTCAGACATTTTTCTTTTGTATGCAAGTTCTTCGAAAGCGGGCCCACACGCGCACTTTGAGTATCATTGATATGTCAAACTTTAAAAATTCGACAGGATCCATCGTTCCCTAGTCTGTATAAAACAGTGCTTTCATTGAATTGGGGTGGGCATTTACAATGATGGCAGAAATAAAAATATTAGATCCATCCTCCAACCTTCCACTTAGTGGCATTTTATGGTACATTAAGAACGAATTAAAACAACGACCAGCGCGCCCAACGCACATGAGTGGTTACAGCTTAAGATAACAGTATACGGCATTCTATGAACATGCTATCTTTTACTAAAAAGCATAAAGAGCGTAAGGCTTCAAAAGGTGACCCGTATATGGTGCGTTGTTCGTTCCTCCGGTGTTCTGTTCTATCTGTTCGTAACATAAATGTCGCAGCTTTGCCTCAAAGGCGAAGCAATGAATGCGATAGCAACAAATTGAAAGTTCATGCACAGAATGACAAGGAGATCGAAACGTACGCCATGCTTCTCACGCACAAATTACGCACGAAACGTACTCACAGGTACAGATGAACGCGAACTATCGTCTCAGTTGTTCCTTCGCTGTGTCTGAAATGCGAGCTCTTTTCGCAAACGGATACTGTGCAACAAGTGCAGTGACCTTTGTGCGCCCGGTAAATACAACAGAATTAATCCGGTGAAAGCCAAAGGTCAGCCAAGACGTACGATCCTCCCCACCATGAGATATGGGTGGGCGACTGAACGTCGACTCCCTGTTTTCCGCGGGGCAAATACGCATGGGACTGAGAGCGCGCGCCGCCGCGTCATGATGATGTGGCGACGCGTGCTCATTGCACCATCTTGCTGGTAATGATGAAAACACGTTTTCATAGAACGCGATTATATAATAAGATATATATAACACGTTTTCGAAAAAGTGTTATATATATAAAACGCGTTTTTGTATATATAGATAGATACGTATACATATACGATGTGCAACAGCGACGCCTACGTCGACGGCAGCGGCCAAATCCAGCCGGGAGTGTCCATATAATTGCTATCACAATAATAATATATTGCGAAGATGGCGGCGAGTCTCACGTTTGGCACCTTCGTTGTGCTTGCTAATATTACATGCCTTGATAAATCGCACGTTTTGTAAAAGCACTTTACACGAATGCTATGGCACGCTTTATGCTGTAGAAGCCTATAATTTCCCTTAGCTGATGATTGACGGTCTTGAGAAATAGTGTACAGCTTCGGCCTTCCGTAGGAAAGAGAACGGAATGGTGATAGGAAAAGAGATCAGCGCTAGAAAGATTTCTCATTGCGTTTTTGAACAGTTATTTTACGTCTCTTTTTTAAGTGTGTCACTTGATTGACTCAAGGTGCTGGAAGGGGGCGTCCATATTTCTTATGTTGTCGTTTGGTTGCTAGACCAGTCAGCCTAATTTCTTCAAATCCTTAGAGGCAAATAGTGCAGCCGTGTGTGTGTAAGTGGAGAACCATGCGGATGAGGTACCTCAGAGTCCACTGTTGTCCTTTTCAAAGGAACAAAACTGGAGGCGAGAAACTTAGCAGAAAAACGTTTTTGCGTAAACTGTCATTTTCTGCACTTATTATTTTAGGCAAAATTTATCGTACACCTAGCGCGGTTTCCTTGCAAGAATGAATTGGAACTTCATAACAATGTTTCAGAAGAATAAATTTGATTCATTTCCTGAATATAATCAGGCTATGTCTTAGCTAGATTACAGGTTGCGAGCAATAATGAAAACTACGCGAGTATATAAGCATTAAAATAAATTTGGTAGATATAAACTGAGCCATGGACATGAGAGCCTTAGGTTACTAGCATACTGAAACACAAGTGAATCATTACCGTGTTGAGCACTGTTATGTTCACACTGTTGGGGGCAAAAATTTGTAAAGGTGTTGCATGCAGTAAAATATTCAGTAAGTTTCCCGGCATGAATTATTTTTCCGATAAACGAGATCAGGTGCACTGCAGTAGCACAACGACTGCTACTGCTGCAAGCTTATCTTATACTCTGAGAATTAGGTGGACCGTTTAAGTTTTACTCAGCATATACGCAGTACTCATGACGTATAACAGACAGTCATGCCACGAATTCTCTGTTAGATCTCATAGCTATATACTGTGTCAAACAAAGAAAAGAAAAAAAAACCGAGCCCTAAAGCGTACTTTTCTTTCCTTCACAGTGAGCGTATATAATATATATAGAACATCTGTTTGTTACACTTAATCGAAGTCCGGGTTAAGTAGTTCGCCCTTCCAGCGTTCTGCTGATTGATTTTTGTGGTTTTAGTACGCTTCGTAATTGTCAATGCCGAGCCATTCGCTCAAAATTTTCACGGTAGCAGGATCATAGTTGTGGAACTAGTTATTTATTAACAGCCCCATTCTCATCGCATCCTGGGCTTCAATCGCGTAATCTTGTATGTATTAATGTACGTACATGTCTGCGGGTCTATAGGAAAAAAACGTAAGGAGGGCAGGTATTGCGCAATGGCCTATGTAACACGTATATGTGTCGGCATTCATGCGAATATATCCTCGCAGCACTGTATCCCCACCCTTTGCGTGTTGCAAATAGGACTGTTTGAAGTGTGACTAACAAAATTACAGCGAGTAATCTTGCACACACTTGCCGCGTGCTGAGAGTGCTTCACTGTACAGTGCCCAGACGACTGCTGACTCGAGACGTAATGAACTCAGCTTGTTTCCGAAAGAGAACCCACAGTTCCAGACGTGTCCAAATACCCTGTCTTTTGTGTATTACGACATCGAACCGGGCGTTCAAAGTAATGTATGGATGGCTGCTCTTGCGAAAAAGCTTAGGGCTTCGTATGGGAGAGCTTGCTTCGCAGATACTCCTTTCATGTTTCCCGTTGATGAAGACAGCCGGATTCTCCCCGCTAAAGTGATGTTCCTCAATTGCTCCCCAAAGGCCTGACTTAACGATGTTCGAAAGCAAGTGCGCCTGTATGTAATTCAATTGTCGTCTTCCCATCACTTGTCTTGGACGCCAGCTCCATTCGTGGGTAACAGTAAATCACGTCTCAAGGCTCGCACTCTAGAATAAAGTCTGTTCTTGTTAGCACAAGAACAATTATAAAAAAACAAAAGTTCTTGCTTTCTTTTTTTTTACTTTGCAAAGCGAATGAGTTTAGCGAAGCCTGTGATGTACACACACGTGACTGACACTGAATCTGCGCGTTTTCTCAGCGATCCTCTTACCATACCTTCCACCCATTCTCAAACCTTAAGGTTCGTGCCATGCATGCCATATGTGAAATCGAAAAAAGGTTAAAGAAATATGTAGGCAGACAGCCTAGTCTGAAGATTCTCGAGTAGTGTTTGAACCCTTTGATGAAATAAATGACATTGAGTGCGTACCATTTTGCAATGTTCTCAGGGAACTTAGAGGAACAGGTTGGACAAGTTACGAATGGGTCATGCAATGAACGTCTTGGCGAGGACGCCTATAAGAAAACTTCAGTATTAACCCTTTCAGACGCCACCTCTACGGCCCTGTAAATGCGTCAAATTGTCACAGCATGATTTCAAGGTCCTCTATATTGTATTGCGAAAACAATAATTTTTACTAGAATAATTTATGCATTATATAGCAGTTAATTGATATCAGGCTTTCAACAACAATCAACTTATTCTGAAGACTATAATGTTGTGTTCTTGAATATATAGAATCAAAGCTAAGACTAGAAATGTAGTGCGAATCTGTTTCTGGTTTTGTTGATATTGAGAAAAAAAAAAACCTTCGACGTGGCTCCAGCAAAGCACCACGTCTAACGACTTCTCGACTTTGCTTTAGTGTTTTCGAAACAGGAATTATATGCAACACTATAGTCGAAACTGCAGTTACATGAAGACAAGTTTATTAAAGAGGAGGATCATTTCATCTAAACCTCATTGTACATCACACACCTTTAGCCCCTGTTGACACAACTAGAAAAGAAAAAGTTATGTGCACAATGTGTACAAAGCGTCTTACAACACAAATTAATACAACACTGCTAACTATTCGTCAGTACAACCAACGGTTGCTACGGGTGGTTTCCGAGAGCAGTGCGAAAACAGCTCCCTGTTTATTATCGTGATGGGCCCTTCTTGATTTCAAGTGCTTCAAGGCCTCACATGTGTCAATTCTCTATTGTTTGCATCACTCGTGCTCATGGAAGCGCTGAAGTACGCTGACGGTCAATTTTCATGTTTCATGAGGCGTCTAAGCCTTTCGCCTTGAGAATATTTTCTTTTACGTGTATGTCGATCATGACGTATATGTCATTTCCTATCTACGTATATGCCACGACGTATATGTCTCGGTAAGTATAAATGAACTATAAGGGGCCGTAGCTTGCAACACGACCATAGGCCATCCTCGAGACGCACTCTGAGCACGTCTAACTCGATCCCGGGAATCATTAGAAACTGCTATGCAGTCCTCCAGTGTGACGCTTAATCAGAGCGATAGTAAAAGTGGTAGGCGCCTAAATACGTTTCATACACGGCCTTCGCATCAATCAGCAACAAAGTTTTCCTAACCTGGATTATTTGCTATCAATTTTAATTCAGGCACCCTACGACAGCACACGCACCGCCAACCTGAGTGAGCATGTGCTGTAATGAGGACGTGTTGCTGAAGAAATCATTTTGCATCTGTATTGAGGACACATTGAAAAAGAGCGTTGTTACACTTGTCCCCTTGTTAATTTACCTTCGCCCTACATGAAAAACTCAACAAAACTCAGCGTGTTCTTCCTCCTATTTCACTGCTGGTACAAAGCTGTCCTTGAAATTGTGAGTTGTATTCTCACACATAAGCTCTCTTATACACATTTCGAAATGGGCGAATGCAGTACGGTCTCTAAGTTCTCGTGTTGTAAATTTGCGCCCCTTTTTTGTCTCACAGCAACTGTGTTTTGCAAAAAAAAATGACCGTGTGACAATATTACGGAGAATTTGCTTAGATACCATTGGTGTGCTGTAAAACAAGGCAATACACATTCCGATACAGTGCTGGTTTTCTATTAACAGTAAAGCTGTTTGTGTTCAGCTCGCAGCGCTTTAGCGTTTGCGAAAGTTATCATAATAATGCAGGCGTGTCCTCTCTTCGTTCTGTTCTTCACCTTTTTCTTTCCTTCCCGAACAAGTTCTCCTGTATAAAGTGAAAGAGAAGAGAGATGATAGAGAAAAAGGGGTAAGAAAAAGATGGTGAAAAAAACACAGAAATAGAAAGAAATAGAAACAGGCGCCAGAAGAGCAAGACAAAAAGCAGAGATCAACACAGACATATAGGGAAAGAAAAAGAGAGAGAAAAAAAAGAGGGAGAAATAGCGATGGAATGAAAACGGAAACGAGATATATTGAGAGAAACAAATAAGTAGAAACAAAAAAAAGAGAAACATGGCATAATAACACGTAGCAATAGTCGGGTGGCATGCTTCTGAACTGAAGTAGCAATTTGGGCTAGTTGGAACATTCTCAACACAATCAGCGCAAGGTAAAAAATACGAAAACACAATGAAGTCTACGACGCAAGCGCTGCCTAACAACTGAAAGTATAACGAAAAAAATCACAGTATATGCACGAGATGAATGATGACGAGTACGGTGAAGCGGACGGACGGACATACGGAAGGATGGACACTTGGACGGACGGACGTACGGGCAGAATCATAGACGGACGAATGGGTGGACGCATGATAGGATGGTCGGATGGACGCATAGACGGATGCACAAATGAACGGACGCACGTATGGACGGATGGACGTATGAATGAACGGGTGGACTCACCGACGGACGAACGAACGCATGGAGGAATGCAGGAATGGACGGATGGGCGGGTGCATGGACGAACGCGGGGACGCATGCACGGACGCACGCAAGGACGAACGCACGAATGGACGTATTGACGCACAGATGAACGGGTGACCGCACGGATCGACGGACGGACGCACAGATGGACGGAAGCAAGATAGAACAGACGGGCGGAAGCGCGGGCGGACTAACTGACGCTTCGCCCCACTCATCATCATTCCTTCCATGGATATGCTGTGATTTTCATGATTTATCATCCTCCAAGTAACGTCCTCTAGTATTAAACTAATTGTATTTTTCGGCGTATATGCATTTCGTTATATGTACAAGTACCGCCCTCTATGGCCGTTCAAGAACTAACGAGAGGTGGCTACATACGATTACGATGGGACGCTCAGTCCGCGCTCAAGGAGTTTTGCCCCCAAAACGTTGAATATGTACGTGTTAAAGAAGGCACTAAATGTTTTAAATGCAAAGCATTTATGTGTGTACCGCAGGCATTTTGGTATCTGTCTATGCATTATTTATCTATCTAGCCGCTTACGTCTGAGTGATCCCATGACAACCACCCTTAAGTTGGCGTGAACCAAAATTAGCATGGGAGGGTAAGATGGTTGGACGAATATGACGCGTTGTTCAAGTGATGAATAATGTCACAATATCGTCGCGTACGTCGTCAAATACTTCCCGCCAAACAGTATCACATACCCGCAGGCGGGTATGTGATACTGTTCGTTGAAGTCACTTCTGTGATAGATGTGAGGACGGGAATAAAGTGAAGATGAACAGGTGACAAAAAAAACCAGAAGAAGGGTTGTCGTTCAACAAAGACCTCTCGGTCGACGGCAATAAGAGCCAGGTGCTCAACCCACTGCGCTGACGCTGATGTACGAAGCTCAATAAATGTACCACATATCTTTCACTCGTTCTCCTTTTCACCGTGACCCTGGTTAGTGGGGCCTGAGACAGTTTCGCCGTCTGGTGTTAGTGAAGTGAAGTACCGGGTGATGTCAATAACGAGCGCCTACTGGCGGCGCTTCGGTTACTTACGCCATTCATTTAACCTTTTGGTGCCGCAAAAGACATGCGCCAGCTGGAAGTGGAACGCTTTCCCGCATTCCCGGTTCAAGTTACTAACTCTCTTGCAGTGCTGTGAGGTATACGAATTAGCGAAGGCATAGGTTACCTTATTACTGGGGAGCGCTCACTTCAGCACCTCGCTCCCCAAATTACGAAACCCTGTATACGTGCATATTGAGTACCATTGTTGTGTCAATTATGCGCTTGTTGATGCCATCTTTGCGTAGGATTCATCATATGCTGTGTCTAGGGGTACGTTATTTACTGCCACTATAAGGGTGAAATCATGATCTTTGCTGTTAGTCGTCAGGACAGAGATGCACCGCCAGGTATCAACGAGAGTAAACCATGTAAAACCATCCTATAGCAGCGAAACAGCAATAGGCGACGTGTGAGCTCCAATATCTTGATGTACAATAAAGAATCAAGCGTATTCTAGCCAAGACATGGCCCACCATCGTGTTCTACCGATTCGTATGACGAAGAGATCAACTATGTTTATAACGTCGTAGCGTTGAAGAGCTCGTTCACTGTAATTCCCGGGTCGGTGTTGGTGTCGCTGCCGTTGGTTATGAGCAAAAAATCAGCGTTCTCCGTGAGCGAGGATTCGAAATTGTGTAAATAAAGAAAACAAGTCTTCAGCACGAGTGCGAATGGGAGAAGGATTTTGCGAAGAAAGCTTATGATCCCCTACAGAACCACGATCATGCTTGAATTTTTCAAAGAAAAAGACAGAAAAACAATGTAAATAAGATGTAGTTCAAGAACTGCAATAAACACATGTAATATGTAGCTTGTCATGAGAGCAAAATCGCACCAGGTGTGAAAACACGTGAACTCCGCAATGAATGACTGGTTTCAAGGTCCACCATTTACGAAACACACAGGAATAATCAATTATCATTATCAACAACAGCTTTAACAACGTGCACAGCTGTAGAGGTGCGCGTGTTGCCCTATGAATAGTTAGTGGTTACTTCGCGAAGTTGAAAAAGAAAGAATTGTATCGTAGTGGGCGATTCGGATCATTACTTGCAGTGTAGGCATTCTGGGATAGTTTGAAAGGGCCAATGTAAAGATGCACAGACGTTCCTATCTTAGCGGCATTGTTTAGGTATCAACTGACAAGTGAAGCCAGGCTAGATATCAAAAAGGCAATGTGAATCGGACCCTATCGCACTGTCGCATTCTCTTGAAGGCAAAAAAAAGCATGCATCATTTTTTTTACTAGTAACGACCATGTTGGTCAGAAGTGCAGAAAGTTTTGGCATATGGTGGTTGCACCGTATTGCGCATTTTAAACAACTCGGTTCCACATACCATTTTACTTTACATTTGGGAAAACAGAAAAAGAGTGTCAACAACTTTCAGACAACCTTCTGACGCGGCCAGTCGGTTATTTTACGGAAGCGTGCGTCTCCTGCTACGCGGAGTTCTTGCAACCATGTAAAAATATCAATAAACCTTTTCATAAATTCTTCATAAATGCTACAGCTCCACTTTCAGTTATAAAGACCATGGCGACACACACACACACACACGCACACGCACGCGCGCGCGCACACACACACACACACACACACACACACACACACACACACACACACACACACACACACACACACACACACACACACACACACACACACACACACGAAACATATTTAAAAATGGTGACCAAATTGCACTTGCGCTCAACTAACTATCAAACAGCTGGAGCTCATTTTAGTAGTGCCAGTGACTGTGAATTCCGCGTGTTGTCAAGGGTCCGCCCGGCTTCCTGTAAATAGGAATGAGAGTGTTCTCGTAAAACCACGTTTCTGGCCCCGGCTATTTCTCAGGGTCACTTTCCCATTTCACCTCGCCTTTATGGGGTGCTCCCGAAATACGCGTTTCCGTTTCTGTTATTGCTTGCCAGACAGATAAAGTACTTAAGGTCCTACGCGCTTCTTTACCTACCATGTTCGTGCTTTTCCGCAATGATAAAGTTAGTAAGCAAACAAGTACATATAAAAGCTCAGGATATCAGCTAAATAAAGTGAAGAGCTTGCCAACACCGGTAATAATGTTGAACTCATCAGTTTTGCTTTTTTTCTTGCGACATTTACGACCAGATTCAGTTTAGATTTATATGTGGGGTTTAACGTCCCAAAACCACTATATGGTTATGAGAGACGCCCTAGTGGAGGGCTCCGGAAATTTCGACCACCTGGGGTTCTTTAACGTGCACCCAAATCTGAGTACATGGGCCTACAACATTTCCGCCTCCATAGGAAATGCAGCCGCCGCAGCCGGGATTCGAACCCGCGACCTGCGGGTCAGCAGCCGAGTACCTTAGCCACTAGACCACCGCAGCGGGGCGACCAGATTCAGTTTAATTACTTTTAATGCAAGGCGCAAAATCTTGTGAGACTTGGGCACCTCGCTGTGCACTCGTAAATACAGCTCCAGTTGCTCGATAGCGCTTTTTTTGGCGTGTTTTTTTTTTCGGGGTCTCGGTCACACAGGATTTTGCCATGAGAAGTGTGCATGGTGCAAAAAAGTAAAACGAAACGAACGAATGAAAATTCAAGATCACAAATGAGAGCGAACAAAGATAGAAAAAGCATGTACTCAATAAGAGGAGAACTTGCTAATTTAGAAATGAAATAAAATTAATAGGGAAACCTTTGAATCTGAGAGAACGAAAAGAGTAGTGTATAAACAAAAAAAGGTGAACAGCTAACCTCAAACAATAGGGCTCTGTATACGGGGCGAATTGTCCACTCTTTTAGACGATGGCAGTTTCATGAGACCGACGGAAACCAGAAACAAATACAAAACAACACTCGTTGCGAGAGCAAGATTAATAGGATTTGCCACTAATCCAGCCGCACCACTGGCAAGGTATAAGGTGGGATTAAGAGGGTGCAGTGCCTTAGCGTGATTAGTAAGCGAATTACCTCAAACTAATTGAGTACACACATTGGAAATGCCTGAAGCATGACTTCTGGTAGCACTTGTCACCGGAAGATCGAAAGGCGAAAAATTGCTGGCAGGAGCGTTGTCACTGCGTATATTGAGGACTGTGTCTGCATTCGCAAAGCATTTTTTTTCTCTCGTGATTTGTTTCAGAAAAGGGACATATATACTTCGATATGGGAAATGAGTGAACTAATGCTCATTATTTTATTCGCCATGGTGTAATCGTCAGCAGAATCAGACTTTCAGGACATATTGAATGTTTGAAATTCTTTCTTGACAAGTTACTTCGGATGGACAACTGCTACTTACGATATGTTTGCGGATGTGGAACAACTGTCGGTATTTTCGTGTTTGAGAAAGTTTATTTCGAGGCACAATATTTCTTCATATACAGCATATTAGTGATTATACGTACTTGAAGAGGCACCTTTGATTAGTAGTTGCTAAAGAGCCAAGATATGTCACTTAAGCGATATCTGAAATAGATGATTTTGATATATCAAACAGCGGAAAAACGGAAAGGCTGGCTAATATGAGGATATCTCCACCTTGGGACTCTTCACTTGGGAAGGAGAAGGGGGGACATATTAATGAAAAAAAAAAAAAACGGAAGTGTTTGAAGCCACATAATCAACAAATACTCTTCCTACTTCTCGCCACCACCACGCCCTTTGTTTCCCTTATCTGTAGTTCAATTTTCTTCAAAATTCATAGCAAGCGTCTCGGTGTGGTATCGGCTACCCTCATGAACAGTCAGCTTGAGCTTTAGCGCTGACAACAGACAAGAAGCCTAGACAGGGGGTAGTAAGGAAAAACTAGGAAAACAATAATGAAATCTGCATTACCAACTAGCTCAACCAGCTGCTTCTCGGGCAGCGCTGAGCTCTCAGGAATACCACACTCACGCTTCCGATGGTACGACAGCTAATATAAAACGTACACGCTGCTCGAACCCCGACCCGCGTAACGTAGGACTACGCCAATCCAATTTGCCAATCCTAGCTAAAGCAAGATTCTACAAATCTGCCTTCCCTCACTCCCCAGAGGCCAGTATAGCCTGCAGTATTTTATTATTTGTTCCTTGCATCTAAATCTACCAGGGATCCACTTGCATATAGAGCAGCCGGGGTGAGTCGGCTCTGCCGGAAAACCGCCACCGCTTCCACAAAGGTCCTGCATTACATCCTTTCGCCCCAGGGCTTGTGAAGTTGGCAAGATTCCTGGAGAGGGCATTGGGATCAACTTACTACGACTTCTTTGTAGTGTAACGCATGCACACCACGGAATCTCGCTGCCAATCTCTATAGTGAACTGACAATCTCCAGTATCTCACAGTCTGCGATAAGTCCACGTCGACACCAACCGTGTCTCCTACGATCGTTTTCATACTGGTCGTGTTTGCCTTTACTGAACATTTATTCTGGCGTTTGCGTTCAGTAGTCTTTTAAGCTGACAAAGTCAGCAAATTTAGTTCAGTGGAACACTCCACGATTTGCCGGGGTCCTTATAGCGGTAATGATCACCGCCAAAAAGGAATCCCCACCTTGGTGTTCCTTAAATCAATGAAAGTTGTTTGGAACTGTGTGCTTGAGGAGAACCTTGAGTTTGGCCTTTAAAGGGTGAACACAATAGCGGCATTCTGTTCCTCGTGTATACTTATACACGTAGTGCATAAAATCTTTTCGAACTTGCTATGCACCCACTACTGGGCTTTAAGGGTGCAGTATCGTGTATATCCTTTATAGTGGGTGACTGGCTTTAAGCTATGAAGTCGTTGTCATAATGTTTTGACACCATGACAATGTACGCCTGTACCACGCATTATTACTGCGCTAATTTATGTTTTATTGTGAAGCATGTATACAGGCGCATGTGTTTGTAAAGCACGAGTGTTACTTTCACTGCATTTTCAAGCATAGAAAGTTATTTTCACTGTAATCACAAGCCAAGGTGTGGCTGTGTGGTAGACCACCCAACTGCTACGCAAACAACCGGGCTTCTATCTCCACTCAGACCCAGAATTTTTTATTTTATCATTTTATCTTGATCTTTCTATACTTTTCGGTCACACAAAAATTATGATTTTTTGCACTTTTGCGTAGGCGTTGGAGTCGTTGGCTAACAACCAACGACTCCAACGCCTACACCAACGACAACACCAAAACTTCTACGAATCGAGCTCTTTAACGCTATCGCGTTAAAATATGTGCAGTAGTCACGTTGCCTTCGTGACAGGTTGGTTCACCGTCATAGAGTACCCGAGAAAAACAAGCCAACTCGTACTACAGCGAAATGCACCCATGTAGTGAATGCACTGGAGGTTGTTACGTCATGAGCGATATGTGCACAAACCAGGAAAGTGACCCGTGAGGGTCACCGTGGCTCAATGCAGTTGGCAGGCGCAAAAGTATGAATGACACCCAATTCGCAAACGGAAATATATCTTTGGCTATTGAGAGCACGACGTGGTTGCGCTACACAAGGCCTGCAATACGCCGAAGCAGGGCACATGTCCTATTAATATTAACGTCGCTGAACTTTCTTGCGGACGGTCACATCTAGATGCTCACAGATCGCTGTACGTCATGATGATTCAGACATCATGGCTGGTAGGGAAGAAGAAAGTGTGGCTGGAGGCATCTATTTCTTACCCAGGTGCCAGAGAATGAGACATTTCAATGAAAAAGAAATAGCTTAAACTGAATTGTTTGCTCTGCAAGGGGTTTTATTAGACGTTTTCTCGCTTTCACAATTGCTTGTTTTTACATGACAAATGATTTGTCACTTACCCTTCACGTGTTCTTAAATATCTATAGGGAAGAAGGAAGAAAAAAACTTTCGCGAGGGTTTGGGACAGGCGTCATGAGCTCAATGGGTGGAGCCTCAACTATAGGGCTTCAGTGGCTGCTGCTTTCTGCCTGACGTAGCCCAGAAGTGCAAGCTGCACCTCTGTGTCAGAGCTGGTGAGCTGTGCTTCCCATTGCTAGAAAGTATTAGAGAGCTTGTACTGACCTAAAAAGCTATCTAAATTTAGTGGTTGGTTAAGGCATCCCCAAGTTTTCACTTCGGACACAAATACATGAAACTTGAGCACTGTTTGTGCTCAAGTTTCATGTATTTTGTGCTTATCTGTGCATCAGCAACAGCCAGGGCCATCTCTACTAGAGCTCAAGATTTCTGCTTTGCTGGGATGCCTTTCTGGTGAAGCTTGCTATGGAAGACATGGCAGTAGAAGCGTCTTGCAGCAGTGACTGACCTCCCGCTGCAAGAAAGTGCCTCAGCGCTTCAGTGGCATCAGGAGCTCCCGATTCCGAGCCTGAAGCTACATCGGATGACTCAGAAGCCTACATACCTGCTAAGCATCGTCGTCCAAGGCGGAAGTCTTCAGCAACGTCCTCAAGTGACGACACTGTCATATACAAGAACATCGAGGCTACAACTGTAGCCAACGTGCCTGCTCACGTGACGTTAAGCCTCAATGCTATCTTCAAGCAGAAGCTACATGACTTTTTCTTCAACTTGGCCCCTGGTCTTGTTCAAGAGGTTCGTGTGAACCCGCGGAAGAATATCATTGCTGTTGACACAACAGATCAGAAGACGGTACAAACCCTACTTGGTCTATCGCATCTCTGTGGTGTCAATACACGGGCTTTTTTTTACCCCAGGGCACGAATGTAACAGTTAGTGTTATATCTGACGTCGACATAGACATCAGATATAACACAAGAGCCTTATCGTTTGCACGCGACCATGCAAAATCGTTAGCGTCCGCAGACTAGGCTCGTCAAAGTGTGTAAAGATTGTTTTCGACTGTGAAAAGCTTGCTAATCCCATAAAGGCTGGTTTAGTGCGACACCCAGTTCGACCTTCCGTACCAAGGCCCTTAAAGTGTCGTAAATGCCTGAAGCTTAACATGTACAGACTTTCTGCACAAGTTTTTTGGTTTGTTTCAGATGTGGCGGAAAGCACAATGCGAAGTTGTGTGACAGCTTGACATCTCAGTACCCTAACTTGGGCGTACACTCATATCCCGGCATACCAGTGTTTCTGCATGTCGAACCAGCCACGAGAGCTTAATTATGAGGCATGTAAATTATGCTGTGCAAGACATACGTGCCCTGATTTTTTATCTACTGCCATTTAGGTTCGGGGCACACTCATGTTAAGCCATACAATTTTTCGTACATTACATGCTACCCAAACAGCCGCGAGAGCCACTATGAACTTGTCATGGAAGCCATGCCATACAGGTCATGCATGTCATGATTTTCGTGTTACGACCTGTCGTCTATGTTCGTTATGAACTTATATGACACCGCAAAAGTTTTTGTATATACAGTTAACGAAACGGCCAAGAAAGAGAGAGAGAGAGAGAACCAGCCAGCCAGCTGGCTGACAGCTGTCCGTCTGTCTGTCTGTCTGTCTGTCTGTCTGTCTGTCTGTCTGTCTGTCTGTCTGTCTGTCTTCTGTCTGTCTGTCTGTCTGTCTGTCTGTCTGTCTGTCTGTCTGTCTGTCTGTGTTGCTGGCTGGCTGGCTGGCTGGCCAGCCAGACAAGTAGACAGACAGATCGATAGATAGAGAGGCTTAGAATTTACAAAAAACGAAAGATCATAGCCATGTATAGTGCAGCAGAGGTGGAACTTACCTAGGTACCCATCAGCTCTGAAGTGACAGCCAAACATGTTTTGATTCAACTCCCGCGTTCTTTATTGGAGGTACGAAGCAGAGGGAAGTAATTTTGCTGATAGACTTTCCCCGTAAGTTTACGTTACGGACGCGTAACCAAGTTGTACGATAGGGTACCTGAGTAAGACATGATGAAAGGCCACAACAATACTGTCTACCCAGGGTAGAAGACTAAATGGCACATCGTAGGCACCGGAACGAGTGAAAGCCAATTACTTCGAACACGCACTGCAATGATGCCAGCAACAGTATTTTTTTCTTGTTCTCCGAAGAGACATTCATTGTCAGCAAAAAAAAAATGTCCCTAGAATACATCTGTGAACTGAACAAGGAAAGAAAAAAATGTGATTATGATGTTTCAGGCTGATGCACGCTCGCACCTACGACGTACTCGTTGTCATTGTGTGTGCAGCGTATCAGCAAAAAAAGTCCGACGCCAAATGGCACAGATAAAGCCCGTCTGCCGTCACGAGTAGGTTGGGTCATCTCAGCGCAGAATGATACTGTGCTGGAGGAGCATTGAATAGAGCAAACAAGTTCGTGACGAGAAGGTTACAGCAGTTTCCGGGTTCAAGTGAATGTGGTTTGGGCGCATGTACATGTCAGAGCCATCCTGCACACATTACGCTGTGAGCTTGACGCAGGAGGGCTCTTTCGTGACAGTGACACAGCCTGTGAAATGACCCTCACATCTGTGTCTCGCACATATCTCGGTTATTCGCTTCTCTCTCTCTCATTTCTCTCTTTCTCAGGAGTTCACCGTGGTTCTTGTGTATTATGAAAGACCAGCATCAGAATCCTTCCCGAAATGAGCGCAAGTTCTCTACACTGTCTTATCCTGATGGAAGTATGGATCGAGTAGCAACACTTACATCGGAGATGAGCTTCATCTCGTAGTACAGAACCACTCGTTGCTGTATGAAGGAGCTGGTGAAGAACCAATGATAACGCGGAAATATTCTGCTGGAAACTATAGACGCAAGACCGAAAAAACGTGCGTTTATGCTTTAATGCCATGCAAAATTTTGAAGTTGTCGTGACTCTTAAAGTGAAAGCCTTATATGAATCTTCAGGCGCTAAAATTGTCGTTTGGGCTTCGGCTTCAACACGGGAGCTTAAAAAATAAAGTCCAACGATGACGCCATCATATAACGTCACCATGGCGTCACAAGTAGCTGAAATCTGCAACGTCATCACGACGTGACATGATGACGTTGTAAGATAACATCATCACTTTAGGCAAGGTGGGCCAATCAGGGAGGGGTAGGGGGAGGAAAGGCATTTATTGATATATAAGGCTTAGCATCCCGAAAGCACCGTATGATTATGAGAGACGCCGTGGTGGAGAGCTTCGGAAATTTCGACTACCTGGGATTCTTTAACGTGCACTCGAATCTGAGCACACGGGCCTGCAGCATTTTCGCCTCTATCGAAAATGCAGCCGCCGCAGCCGGTATTCAATCCCGCTACCTGCGGGTCAGCAGTCGAAAACCTTAGCCACTAGACTACCACGGCGAGAGAGGAATGAAAGGCAGGAAGGTCAACCAGGCGAGGGTCCGGTTTGCTATCCTACAATGGGGGATGGAGAAGGGGATATAAAGAGAAGATAAAGAAAAGGTGGATTGCTTCGTTAAAGATGGCGTGCAAAACCACGTTACATGCCGAAAGCTTTTGGAGGTGGAGGATGAGCAATTCACCGAATAAAAAAAAACATTTACTGATAATTACAATAGTGCATACAACTGTCAAAAAGATGCTTGTTAATCTACAAGCCATACTGATTTGTCGCAGCTTTACTTCTTTTTAATAGGAGCTACACATTCCGCCGCCTATACTTGCTTGCTTGGTTTCACTATCTGTTAATTTCATACGGTTTTGCGCAACGAGAATTAGGGAAGATAGCACAAAGTCGCCCAAGGCTGGCTCCAAGAAGAGCTGGTGGGCACATAGATGTTTCTGGCAGCTATAGGCATTTACTGTTCCAAGTACCTCATTCGCACGCCTCGCTTTACTACAATATACACACTGTGCTTGATTCCACGCTGAACGGTTGAGTCGTTCACTATCTCCGGCGCTAGCGTAGCTCTCTCCGATCGGCAGCCCGTCCTCCGACTCCTTCAGCCATGTCTCCTATATTTACTATCGCTTCTCTACTCTCTCTTCACTAGCATGCGTCGGATGATACGTTTTCTATAACTTTCCTTTTCTACTATCCTTTTTAACCCCTTAGCCCATCCCCTACAAGGAGCTTAGCAGTCTTGCCAACTAAGCAGACAAAATTTATCTCCTTGTTTCCTTTTCTTCAACACCAACTCACTTACTTATATACCATTAACCCAACAGCGTTAAGAAGCTGGTCTTACAAAAAATCTGGCATCGTACTCGGCGTCGTTGGTTGTGAGAAAAAAATCATCTTGTTCGTGGCGATGATAGTGTAAGTAGAATAATAAAAATGTGCAGTTAGAGTGAGAGTCGAACCCAAGCCGTCATCAAAGGATGCACGTGTTCTACCGCATAGGTATGGTATTGCTTGAAGAAGCTTTTGAAAAAAACACCTTACGAATGTCACATACATAGTGCAAGGATATAAATTAAACAAAGCACCTCTGTTCGAGTGACGGCAACGGCGAGAATCAGCTTAGAGTGTTCATATAATTTCTTTTGCAGTAAAAATAAATGCTGATAAACATATACGCAAAGCGTGTTCACGTTAAAAGGTACGAACTGATACTGGAAGTATAAACTTATTAAGACTTCATTTAAAGTATACACTACGTGACTGATCACAACAATTCCAGTGATGAACGAACCAAAATACTTTTTGTTCTAATAACTTTTGGGGCCAAGACTAAATCGAGTCCTCCACAACCTCTTAAGTTTGTCGTCTGAGTGAAAGCGCCTCGAATTCAGATGCATATGCTATTGAAGGGGATCATCCTTATAGGAAGTGCCGTAGACTGGTTTAACACTGCCCAATGTGGAAATTTAGGCAGCGCATTGCTACTCAGTTTTAATGGTAAGATTTTTTTTATAACGGAAGTCTGCCCCTATGCACAATAAGTTTAGATTAAAAATACACATACAGATTTATTTCGTGTATAATGTCTCGTAAAGAATGGTGGTGAGGTCCACACATCCAGTGGTCAAAGTCAGGTGGTCGGCCGGGCCTCAAGCCTCTTGCATGAAGGTCGCGAGAACGGCTTAATTCTGTACCAGTGCGATTATATCCGGTCCGCACACGCTATCTCGCGTCAATTGGATGCCCCTCTATAGAAGGGCTTTTGCTGTCTCCTGTTCTTGGAGACGTCCACGCATGCTCCTATACACGGCAAATACATCATTAGCATATTTAGCTGTCTCGCTACCTTCCTCATAAAATGGGACTTTATGTTAACGCTTATTTTGTAACAATCAAAAGCGAGAGTGAGAAAAGAAGGTCAAAGAAACATGGACACACCCACATATCACGGATATTCAAATTGCTGTGAGGCGCGCCTGTATGTAGCGATTTCGTGCGCAGAAGCTGAATAATTACCATTCGGGTTTCACTAGTGACGTCGAATCAATAAAGAATACAGGCAAAGAACGCACCTCGGTTCCGCCCCAAACCATTTTCGCGCACTATGATTTTTTTAAGTTGGTAACTTATCAAGGTATAAACGCATTGGCAACTGGCTGCGTGGTACACTATTCATAAAATTAACATTTACTATAGTATTGAGAAATGTGCTGGAAAACAAAATTTTTGATGATCGCATGACTTAGGCAGCTGATTACTAGCTGGCGCTAATAATTACGTGGCCTCCGCATCAGAACCGAAAAGGAGCGGAAAAGCGAGCTTTTAGTGATCGGAGTCGCAAATCCGTAGCGACACGCCCAAATGATAGTGGCGTTTCTCAAACACTGTCATTAACGACTTTTCCATTTTGAAAAGCTTTGTAATGCGAAACAGTAAGTACATGCAAACGCGTCGAATAGCTGGGCAATTCCTGTTGTGAAGCTGGCAGGAAAAAAAAAAGAATTAACTAAGGCAGGACATTTTTTTAAGGCATGAAAGGTCCCAATTCACGCTGTATAGATTGTTTCGAACAACATAGAGATTTTATTGCTGTACGTTACAACGATCACGTATTAAGTACTCGAAATCGTTAACCACTTTATTCTAAACACGTACATTTATCTCCATTAGGCACATTATCTTTTGTATTATGGTGCTCTTCACTGAATCAAGCCGACTTTCGTATTTGATGTTTGATAAATTAAAAAGCAACGAGAGAGAGAATTATTGTAATGAATAGCTGGATAAGTTTGCCTGGCTTTTCACCTGACATGGTACTCGATGTACCAGATGATGACTATAATAATCTGTTATGCCAATGGCTACTATTCGATCTCATATATTTGATACCAGCGTGTTAGTCGGTCCATGCAAGGATTCTGCCATTGCGAAAATCACAAAAACTGGCTTACTTAAAACCTTTGCAAAAAATAAATTGATTGCGCCATGTGCTTATGAAATATTTCAAGTTGCTGAAATCACGTCAGCGATATGACGAAGCACTAAAACCTCTAATGCACGCAGCACGCAATGGCACAGTTATATCTCAGCATTGTTGCGTATTTGCCCATCCTCAACGTCTCAGCATTATTTCTGGCACAGTAAAATCTTCGTGATAAGTACATTCAGTCTCATTTTCGAAGCGTCTCTGTTCTTCCTAATGCTGCTCCAGAAAAATGGCACTGCACGTGATCCCGGCAAAGCAGATCGTTATTAGCCCAAATCTAGCAGCTTCCAACAACCGTAACTAACAAAAACCGTAGCTTGGAACTCGTTACCGTCTGCAATAGATTGCGGTTCTACCCCAACAGCTGGACTATAGCGGAATACTAGATTGCTTACGGTTGATTGCTGCCCACCTAGACATTGAAATGACTTAGCCATTCCCAATCTGGTTGGCTGCAGTTCTGCATTACGCTCTCTACGCAATTCTAGTGTCTGGCTCTTGAAGTTCTGTCGTTAATGAGCCTCTGGAAATGACGCAGTCACACTGATTGAGTTTTGCGGAAAACGAAGCTTTTCCCACAGCTAAATTGCGTGCGCGTACGCGTCGGAAATTCATGGCATCTCGGCATTCACGTCCGAAAGCAACCATGACCACATGAAAATTACGCAAGTCAATGAACGAGCGATTTTAAAGATGGTGACTTGAGAAATAATAGATAAGGAGCCACTGGGTTTGGTACAGTGGGCTGTACACTTCTCTTGAGCGTGCACAGAAGAGATGAAAACTTTTATTGCACTGAAGCGTAACAGATGGTTGTCCCCAGTGAGCGTAGTGAGTTTAAAAAAGGCAAAATAAGCGAGAGCTCTGAATTTCCCGACATGTGATTTTATTCCGTCTAACAGGACATTATATGTTGTTAGATTGGTTTAGGAGAGGCCGAAAAGCGAAAGTGAGCCAGCCTGACGAACCACCTGACATATTCATACATTTATTGTCTCATGATATCTAACTATTTTACGCTGGCTGTAAAGTATTGTGCATACATACCATGGAATAAACTCTTCGAACGTCCTTCGGTTCGCTTGTTTCGTTAACTTCCCGGAGGCGTAGTGCTAATGCTAGGTGATCAATGTTTCTCATTTGCAGTGTATTTGTGCAGGCCTCGCGTCTCGACCACACCATTACCGGCACCTGCAACGAATCGTACATATGGCTAAAATGAGAATCGCGCTGCACTGAGACTGGTATTCTGGGAATGTTCCTGAACAGGAGGCATCAACACAGCTTCCAAGCCACCGTTAAGCATCGAAAACAGTCAGACCAATGCTTACATAAGCCCTAACCTCACCTACACCCACTCACGGCGTGAACTGTCAAGGCTACAGGACTAAACCTAACGTCAACATCACCAATCGCCACGTGTGGAAAAGAGCCGGCAGGCTTTCTCGGAAATCCGGATACGGAAATGTCGAGCAATAAGTGTTTGCAGGCGGCTTTGTTGGAACGTGGGACATTGCGTAGGCTGGCCAATGTTAAAGCCACTAGGCACGTGGCAGGAGAACCCGCCTACAGGACGTGGTTTGATCCGACCAATGATAAATCAATAAACTGCTCTTTTCTCAAATCAATAAACAAACAAACTGCTCTTTTCTCTGCAGGTGCACAGCCCTCTTGAATTATTGCATCTTGGTACGCATAGGCTGCCTGCACATTCCGACTGGACAAGTACAGCAACCCGTCGCCTTCACCATCCTCCGCTGCAGCAGTCACTTCGAATCAAAGCCGCTGCTCTGCAAACGCTCTACAGCGTTTTACGCTCCCTAAAAGACGCAAGGAAGCACTGCCATCAAAGAACCAACGGAGAAAGCAGAAAAACGAAAATCTCAAAGCCATTACGTTCTCCCTGTCAGATTTTATCACCGAAGTGCATTTTCAGGAGGCAGTGAAGACACCGATGTTTATTTTGCTCCCGGAATCATTTGCATCTGCGGACTGGGCACGCCAGTGAGGTGTTGACATAATGCTTTCAAATCAAGCCCTTTAAGGGCACTCGGTGTTCCAACTGCGATTTGACGTCCTCTTAGTCTGAGTAATCAATCTAAAAAAAAAGATGCCATCGTTCTCATTTCTCAAATGCACAACAATAGGAACTGGAATATATATGCACTTCTGGGTTTATCGCGTTCCACGTCACTGCGAATATGGAGGTAAACACTTTTTTTTTTTGACGTGCAAAGCTACAGCGATTTCGATGCTACACGATATAAGGTGCCAAGTAACTAACAACCAATTATAAAATGCAACTCTCTATAAGCTGTGGGGTAGGGAGATAGAAAGTTTGCAGTTTCATACAAGTGTTCGTCCGTATTCTTCTCTACGCAGTCCCCTACGCAGCGCATAGATTGCCCTGTGGTGCTGATTATGCTTGTATATTTTCCGTTTAATAATAAAAAGCAAATTGCAAAAAAATTAAGCACTCTGCAAAAACTCAAGATAATAGGTAGTCCATCTAGAGGTAGTGCTGCCTGCCAAATGTCACCTTCAAAAAACAAGCGCTTACCTTATAAAAAAAAAGCTTGCAAACGACGGTGTTTCAAATGCAAAGCATTTCTTAGCGAACTTCGGCGACATTGATCGTATCTATCTATCTATCTATCTATCTATCTATCTATCTATCTATCTATCTATCTATCTATCTATCTATCTATCTATCTATCTATCTATCTATCTATCTATCTATCTATCTATCTATCTATCTATCTATCTATCTATCTATCTATCTATCTATCTATCTATCTATCTATCTATCTATCTATCTATCTATCTATCTATCTATCTATCTATCTATCTCTATCTATCTATCTATCTATCTATCTATCTATCTATCTATCTATTCTATCTATCTATCTATCTATCTATCTATCTATCTATCTATCTATCTATCTATCTATCTATCTATCTATCTATCTATCTATCTATCTATCTATCTATCTATCTATCTATCTATCTATCTATCTATCTATCCGCGTACGGCTGTCCCGTCATGGATGATCTAGTGGCTAAGGTACTCGGCTGCTGACCCGCAGGTCACGGGTTTGAATCCCGGCTGCGGCAGCTGCATTTCCGATGGAGGCGGAATTGTGGGTCCGTGTGCTCAGCTTTTGGTGCGCGTTAAAGAACCCTAGGTGGTCGAAATTTCCGAAGCCCTCCACTACGACGTCTCTCATAATTATATGGTGGTTATAGGATGTTAAATTATTATTAGAAAACATGGCACTGCGCGCAGAAAGACATGTCGTCACGCGTGTTTGAGAGTTGGTAATAATTTTGAGATGCGAAGAAGCACTGCTTTGTGCATGTTTAAGCGTGATGGTTTCGATGAGCCGCAATACTTCTGTTTGCTTTTTTGATTTGCGAAACTAAAGGCAACGTGTTGACCACCACCCCACCTCGGTGGTTTGGTGGCTAAGGTACTCGGCTGCTGACCCGCAGGTCGCGGGGTTGAATCCCGGTTACGGTGGCTGCATTTCCGATGGAGGTGGAAATGTTGTAGGCCCGTGTGCTCAGATTTGGGTGCACGTAAAAAACCCCAGGTGGTCAAAATTTCCGGAGCCCTCCACAACGGTGTCTCTCATAATCACAAGGTGGTTTTGGGACGTTAAACCCCACATATAAATCAATCAACGTGTCTCCCACACTCTGATTTTGCGCATGTGGTCATGACGTAGCAAGACCTGGCACCATTGTTTTTAACTTTAATAAATGAAGTGAAAACCAAGCTCATATAAATTTCGGAACGAAATGTCTTCGACGGAAGCGTGGAATGCGCTGTCAGGCGTGTACTGTGCTCGTATTGAAGAAAAGCTTTGCGGAATCTGTTGCCATATATGTAGCACTCGTGTAGCCTTGGTCTTCACTATGTAATGCAAGCCGGCTTGCCGTAAGAGAAGGAAAAGTTCCAGTTATACGCGCTGACACGTCTATATTATTTATTACACATCTATCTGTATCGATGGGACTGAGCAGCACATATATACACATCAAGAATTACACTTTCAGGGCAAGTCTTAATTGTAGAACAATAAAATAAAAAAAATCTGGAACAATATGCTAGAGAAAGGCGATAGACGCTTCGCCAACAACCATCATTATTCTTCAATAGGCATGTGCCCATGGTGCATATACACATGCATTGTCAACATCAGACTATTTGCTACCCTCTAATTTGTTTCCGTTAAAAAAGGAAATACCAACTACAAGCTAGTTCGCAAGCTTCGACACAATCGGCAGAATAAACACGAATCTGCTTCAAATAAGCAAAAAGGCGTATTGAAGGTTGAAGATTGTCTGCTTATTCATTTTTCCGGGGCTCGACGGTTTATGAATTGCAAATGGCAATTTTTTCCGTCTGCGTGTTCGCGCTCCAACTACGACGTGCACTGGTGTTGCGCACTGGCGCGGAACAACAAATGCGCGATGAATGCGCTGCATGTCAAGCAGCACATTTATGAATACAATTACGGAAACAAGATAAAACTTCACACATTTGAACGACAGCTTAAAAAACGAGCGTGCTTCACGTCCTGGCGAAGTAGCGTGCGAAGCCGTTTTTCCACAGAGTTACATCAATTTTTATTACACGTTCTATTCGTGCTGCCAGTCTGAGGTCCTGCTTACGAGATTTAGTTCTGCGCGTCGTAAAACGGCGAAAAAAATTGATGAAACGGCAGCAATGGAGTTGAGAAAAAGCAATCAAGGACCGGGAGGTTAGAACACACAGCGTGAGGATTTCTACCCCTCCGTGCGTGAAAAAGAAGGTTTTTTTTAAATAAATGCTGACAGAAAAAGGGCACAAAGCACTGCATAATACGTACCAACACTATAGTGCTAGACCATTTTGAAAACGGCTGCACTCACTGATTAATCACATCAAACATAATAGCACTTTTGCGCTTTTTTGCATCGTCACTGCGTCAGCTGATAGTCATACAGTGCCATTACCACTGTGTTATACCTGTATATATATAAAAAATGCCACCTGCGTCACATGTCCTAAAACAACGGCATAAGGTAGAGTTGGTAACAGTAGCCTTAGTGACATATACTCACTGGAAGTCGTGGTAAACATAATGTTTGGCGCACTCACTGAAGTCCCAAATCTTACGAGCCTCGCAAATTTGATTGATTGATATGTGGGGTTTAACGTCCCAAAACCACCATATGATTATGAGAGACGCCGTAGTGGAGGGCTCCGGAAATTTAGACCACCTGGGGTTCATTAACGTGCACCCAAATCTGAGCACACGGGCCTACACCATTTGCGCCTCCATCGGAAATGCAGCCGCTGCAGCCGGGATTCGAACCCGCGACTTGCGGGTCAGCAGCCGAGTACCTTAGCCACTAGACCACTGCGGCGGGGCGAGCCTCGCATTGGTACGTGAAATATTCTCATATGAAAAAGTGAGCTTGTGTCATATGGGCTACAGTTGAGCTACTCGAATGTGTACGAACTTCTAAAAGTGCGCGTTCGTATCAACTTGACATCACGACTCTAGTATATCTTTACACAGAATAAAAGTGACAAGACATGTAGAAAACGAAGTCATCAAGAGCTCTTATTAGACAGATAAAAGGTCAAGCCCTGGCCAATAAATATAAATGTCTCTGAGCAGGTAATTCACACTGTGCTCTCAAGAGATATGCTTTCGAGACGCTATACGTGTGCGGAAGGACGACAACGTAAAAAATGACGCAGATTTATATCTAGCGGAACGCCGCGGAATGTGTAAGAGCAGCTCTACAGGGAATAACATAGCCAGAGCCTGCACTTTTCCTTTTTCGCAATAGTCTAAGCCAAACGTTATATTACAAATGATCACTTCGCCCACGCGAAGATACCGAGCGCCACACGAATACCAGCATTAGCTACTTACCCGTCATGGAGTTCTACTAGTTAAAGTGCTCTACTGCTCACGCGAAAGTCGCTGGATTGAATCCTGGTCACATTCTCGATGGAGGCTAAAATACTACAGTCCCATGTGCTCAAGTTTAAATGCATGTTTACAGCCCAAGGTGGTCTAAATTTTCAGAGCCTTCCACCACAGCATCAACCATAATTATGTAATGGTTCTCGGAAGTAAAACTCTAGCGATTATTCTAATAGGCATTAGCCATATAGTAGGCAGTCATATATAGTGGACATAGCTTAGTCTACTTAAGCACATATACAAGAGCACATTAAGATAACGGTGACCCCAAGGAGGAAAATCAGGTTTTGCGTTTTAATAAACGGTGATAATTACGCGATACGTAATACAGAAAAAGATCCCAACGCTAGACATTGAAATGGAGAGTTTAGGCTTTGTTAATCGTGTGACACGGTGAAACGTGAAGTTTCATCCTGCGTAAAGTGCAGCGCGCATGGGAAGCGACGGGTAGAAGAGAAGATGCAAAGAGGACTAGCGCTGTCTTTCGCGAGTTGTTTCCCGAGCACGCTGCACTTTATGCGAGTTGAAGATGCACCAGCTCAATCTCATGTTATTGCAATATCACGAAGCTATGATTTCATAAACGGTGCGCACAATCGATGTGTTGAATTAACCTATTTTTATGTCTTGCCGGCAAATGCAGCATCGCACTCCAAACCTGATGATAGTAGTGAATTTCGTTTCAAACTATCAGAAAAGTGGAAACTTTCCACACTACCTTGAAGTTGGAAGCCAACAAAGACACCAGCTGTGAATACGCAATCTGCGGCAGCGGATTTGCGTCGTTTTCGCACTCATTCATTAACTTTTAACCCTGTCTCTTTTTTCCTCAGTGTGAAAAGCAAATCAAAGTGACTTATTGAATGATTGATTCCATGCGCGTTGAGGATACTTACCCCCGTATTCATAAACGCTCTTCGACTCGACTTTCACCCTTCACTTGACAGAGTTGAGCACCGTGCCACTGCTCGGCTGAAAATGACGCTGCGCTGCTTGAGAATCGCACCACATTATCGCTGATATGCAGTGACTTGCCGTGAATAGAGATGGCGCTTCCGTCGGCTTTCTCAAGTGAAGCTGAAGCGTTGAATGAAGGGACGTTCTAGAATACGGGGATTAGACTCTGGCAGTTCCGAGCGAATGACACGTATAGGCGTACACATTGAGGAAGGCCGACGAGGCACCCCCTGCCTCTCCCTCTGCTTAAAGGGTCAATGTTTGTGTCACAAAGTCAGCCCCACACAATGACATATTCAGAAGGGAGGGGGCGCTGCGACTAAAGGGGGGGGGGGGGGGGCGAGGCGCCGCGAAGAGCTTTCGTTCACCTCTGAAGGGGGACACTGCACACGTTTAAGACGGCAAGCATCCGTGCCATAGGAAGGTCAAAATGGTAACTTCTAGAAATTGCCCCAGCGCGATTTTTACATCGTGGGACAAAGTGGCCAAGCGATTCGTCGGAAGTGGCGCTGCCAAGTATCATGACACTTGTACGAGAGGCATCAGCTAAAACGAGGCGGCCAGGGAATTTTTGTTCTACGCGTCGTTTTGTAAGCGGACGCGATCTACGCGAACCACGCCGCAGATAGCATCACCGTAAAAGGCAATAGGTGCCACTTCTCGCATCTATAGCTTATCGGTGAAAGCTGCGCCGCTTCTGAGGCGTGACGTTTCACAACGTGAATTACGCTTGCTGCCACCACAGGTCGAGAAACTTGATCTCACCCTGGGGAATCACAAAAAAAAAGAAAATGCATAAAAGGAGAAAAGGAATGATAATAGCCACTCTATATGCGGGTCCACCTTCAACTCTTGGATGCAACAAAACACCGCCTGAGCCGAGCAAGTGCATCAAACGCATGGCGAGCTTTGTTCTTCGTATAAAAGAATGAAATCGTCTAAAAACATAGGAGATCGATAAAAATGATCGATTGATCCTATACATTCGTGACAGCGATTTCGCCATCATTGCAGGGAAACAACCTCGAAAGACTCGTGGAGGTGAGTGCCCTGGTGCTCTAAGAGTGCATTGGTGAACCCAAAAAAACTCTTTTTGTAAGGGTCAATGGATTCCGATTATTTCGTCAGAGTCCTCGGGTTATGGCATTTGACGCACTTACTTCACGAAGAGAAAAGCTATTGCGAAGATAGACGTCCCATTTCTAGTCAATTTACGTCGTAGGTTCAGTTACTTTCGGTTTAGCTTTTCGTAAATTAAACGAAGCCCCTCTGGGTGGTTTGAATGATGAACCAACACAGCTGGGCGAACGTTACGCAAAATTTTATGTCCTTTTTCAAAACTACTTTGCATGCCGAGCTGAAAAATAGTTCACCAACCCAATCTTTTTTAGAGCACAGTTTTGAGATGCTTGCTCTGTTCCACAACATGCACTTGAAGCCTTCCCATTCAGAGATTCCGTAACATCTATTTTCTACCATATTTTTTTCAGCTTTACGCCTTCATCCTGCACAAGGTAGCCAGCTGGTCTGAGAACTGGCTAGCCGACTTTTTCAATCATAGTCATCCTCCTGCCACTCCTATTCCATTTAAGATGCAAGAACGACACTTCTTCGCGAGCAAAAAAGAAATAAAGAAATAGGTGAGAAAACTATATTAAAGTAACTCATGCTTTCTGTTCTGGGAAGCAGCAGCTTTCGCAGCAAAATGACATTTCGCAGCAAGCGTGTGTCGTACACGATGTAAACAGCCTTTGAGTCAGTTCGTGTAACGGTGTGTAGCAATTTTTCATTAGGCCGTCATCATGAGAAAAAGCAACGAAAAATGGGGGAGAAGACTGATACAGACGCATGGAAACGATTGTTATTAAGGCGGCAGGTCAGCTACACGTGATAAACTTTACACGATTCAGCCTACGATGAGCCGTACTGCACTCTTAGTGACGCAAGGCTAATGTAGTTTAGTAAAATCACAATTCCCGATCATTATGAAAATCAATGTCGTGTTAAGCAGTTTAAAGAGGAATCACTGTCTCAGCCAGGAGACAGGGAACGTTTTGCCTGTGCACGCAGTATAGAACCACTTCATGAAAAGGTCACTTCACATAGATACCAAAGTACTCGTCATTTATATAAAAACGCCAGGCCCGCGCGGAACGCGCATTCCAGTCAAATCAAAAGCTGAAAGAGTGGTCTTTTTAGAGCTTTTTAAAAACATTATTTGGGTAACTACTGCAACAAAGATTTAAGGGTACCTACTACGCCACGAATCATTGAAATGTTTGTGTAGTAAGGAAGCATTCAACACGCCATTCTTCGTCATTATTTGGAGAAGCGTGGTGTCCGCTACACACGTGCAATAAATTTCGTGCAATTTTTTTTCGATGCTGTGGCTGAAAACGACAAATAATTATGGCTTAGGCTTATTTAATGCATTGGAGCGTTCGAGAACCCACTCGTTACCCAATTCATATTGTGTTTTCGAAAAAAGTGTTTAACGATTTGCAGTACTGCTACTGTATTACGGGTGAGCAAAAAACTGTCACAGTCATGCGACTATGTTTAGAAGAAATGTCCAACGATTTACTGGATGACGCCTCATTGCTTATTTGCTGTTCTAAAATTATTTATTATTCATATTAACAACAATATTTTCTTGACAAAAAGCCCGCCGCTAGGGTCAGTTTACGATGAAATTTCAAGCACCGGCATGGTTGAGTAGTATGAAACTGGGCTAGCACACAGGGTACCAGGGTTCGAATACCATTGTGTCATTAGTATTTTTGATTTTTATTTAGATTTCTTTTTTTGTTTTGTGTGATAGTGGTTACGAACACCGGCCGCGGCGGCGTGGCGCACGTGAACTTTGTTCTGATCTCATAACAGCTTTTACCGTATAAGGAATTCAGATCAGTTGTCGCTATAGCATGCTTGAACATACTTTGCAGTTGCTTCGTGTGCGCTTATTCCTGAACCTTCTCTTTCTCAGCTAAACATAAAACTTGTAGTTGATCCTAATGCCTTACAAGTGATTGCTATAGTAGCAACCACCCCTCGATCAAGGTATACGTAAACTGGTAGGTACACTTCCATAGGATCCTATGTGCAAGTAAGCGGCTCATCAACAGCGTCGCCATCTATGTATTGCTAGGAAAACTAACAGCAAGCAAAAAATATAAAGATGATGTCGAGACCGGATGTGGTAGCGACGTTGCGCACTCGCACTGCGTAGTACAATATTGATTTGTTTGAGTTGCTGACCGTTTATAAGCTTTTAATAGCGAGGCCATTTTAGGGCGTCATTATGGCTCGCCCATCGCATGTGTGAGAGAAAAATAACATGAAAAGATGGAGGAGCAAGCATGGGTCGTTAGCCAAATTGTGTACTTTTACTTGCAACATACACTAAAATACTTTGCAGATGAAATAATACGACGTATTTCGACCACGATAGCAAAATAAATCGAAAACTTACGTTGTCTAATAGAGGAAAACCATTGGAGTGATTCAGTTGGTAGATGCTTTTTCGCTTAGCGTAACGCATTCACCGTCTCGGAAGGCAAAGGCACGCCAACTGTGCGCCAGTGAAAGCAGTCTGCAGTCACACGAGAACATTCCGTGTGCTAGTTCAGCTTCTCAGTCACCCCAAGTAAATGGCACACAAGCAAGCAAACCCACAGAAGGTACGCGTCAAACGGCCGTGCAAAAGTAAGCGATGTCTCGTTGACCAGACATTGCGCCGACCCAAACATAAGCCTACATGACGGGCTGCCTGAATACGCCCCTCATGTATCGATCGACCAGAAAGACGAGGCAGGCAACCATTTGGCCAAGTGTTAAATAAATCATAGTGAATTTTTGGTCTATGATGGCATATATAGAACTAGGAGTACTCGAAAAAATTCCTTTGTGTTTTTGGTTTTTGTATTATGACCCTTACTCGCTCAGTGGCGCTTCAATCGTAATGCTAGCGTTGATGTATGTGACAATAGGTTTTCGACCAGATTTCATTCCCAGTTTTGCGACGAATGTGGTTTGACCTTGCATCGACGTCCATGTGCGCTAATGAATGCCTTGGGTTCAGGCCCGTAGCCAAAAAAAGTGCCCTTCCCCCGTTCCCTTTCCCAAAACTCAATTGGAGGGAAGCGTGTTTTACCAAGAAAAATAACAAAGAGGGATGTTTTTCGTGGCTTTTAACAAGTGCCTCCCCCCCCCCCTCCCAATCTCCCTGCCACTTCCAACACAAAAAATTCTTGGCTACGGGCATTCTTGGATTAACTTAGTGTTTCTTCGCACTGCGAATGAAGGTCTCGGAGACCACGCAGAAATAATCGCATGGTTGAAGTCTGCTTCACCTGCTGCCCAATGACACCAGCTGCTCACAAAAAAAAAACATTTGATCTTCATATGAAATTATTCAAATAATTGTCACTTATTATTCCGTCTGTTCATCATCATTCTTGGGTATTTTTGTTCACTAAAGGACGATGGTCTCCTACAATGATCTTCATTTTACCCTATCCTGCTTGTGAGAGCTGCTTCTTTTTGATACCTGGAAACTTATTATTTTAATCACTGCATGTAACTATCAGCCTTTCCCGACTGCGTTCACCATCCCTTCGTAACTATCCTATTGCTCTTATTGTGCATCTGTTGTCTGTTTTATTGATTATGTTATCAACCCTGGTTCATTTTTTTCGCTTGATGTTAAATCGATATCTGCAACTCCAGTCTTTTCTCCTACCCATTCGGCTGTCCTTCGATTTTTTAATGTTATTCCTATTATTTCATAGTACATTGTATGCTCAGTGGTCATAAGCTGTTGCTCTGATCATACTTTTTTTATTCTTCACGTCTTAACCCCATATGTCAGCACCGACAAAATGCAGTGCTTGTTAAATTTTTAGCTTTACTGATGGAGGCAGATTTCCTATGTGGTAGTCGCTGTCGAATTGCACCCAGCCCATTAGTATTCTTCAGTGAATTTATTTACTGTGATCAGGCTCTCCCCTGACTAGTGGCAAGATTGGCGTACATATTCTTGAATATGCTCCGGTATATGCTTTTCGATCTTAAATTAATTCTGTATTGCCAGGCCATTCAACACTACCTTTGCATTCTTCATATATCATTTGAAGCCTACCCTAATGCTTTGACGGCTTGATTCCTCGATCATTATTTGTAATTTATTGCCACCGTTACTGAAGAGCACTATGCCGCCTGCAAATAGATTGTTAAGCATACTACCTCCGTCTACTTTGATTTCCGCTTCCTATCAGTCTAGTAGTTTAAACACCTAATTCCGACAGTAATTGGTTTTTAAAAGCAAACCCATGCTTTGATATATATTTTAGCTCAAATCAGAACGATTGTTCAAGTTTGATTTTTTAAAACTACGTTTTCGAAGATATAGAAAACCAGAAGTGAGTTTTCGACCAGAAATGCTCGAAACAAAAACAAGAGTGCCATTCGTTGCTCGGGTCACTAAATTTTTTTCTTTTCGTTTTCCTCCCTTTGTTGAACACTAGAAACAGCTAATGCACGTTCGCTTGGAACACGCTTACTCAACCAGGTTCCCGGACCTCACTTTCATCCAATCTTGTTTTTTGTTTTTTTCACTCAGGCAACGTTCATGGTGCGACTTCGTGTAACTAAAACAACTCCCCAGAAAGAAGTATGTACAGAGCGGGAGGGAAGATCCCAAGCTGTTTGCGTGAATTCCAAATCGAAGCGGCAAAAATACAAACGTTTGAATGTGATGACATAAAAGCTCACTTGAGAAAACAAGGATGTCACCAGCGTTCGTATGTAGCACTTCAGCCATTTTTTTACATATTTGCATGTCACAGTTTTCTCTGTGCCCTTGCAATTTTTCCGAAAGAAACAAACAAACAAAAGAACGGCTTTCGCGAGAATGCGGGTTGATGTTACGTTGACACGTTTTGCTCTACGGATTCCGTTATTTGGCCTTCGTTAAATGTATACTTTTATTGATTTGAGTATTTGTTTTGATCTTCCAGTTAAAGCTGCATTTCTCATGAAAAGATCTCTGGAAAATGGCGACTAAGAACAAGAAGGCGCATGGAAGTGCGTGGCTTTTCGAGGCTTCAAAAAGAAAAGAGAGAAAGAATTCACCATTTACAATGGACCGAGCTTTGCTGGCAAACATCCGGGGCTGCAGCTTCGTCTCAATTGAATGAAGCGGCGACACTGTTCGGAACCATTCCTGGATGTCGTCACTCGCTCCTCCGTTTCGCTTTTTGCTTTCCGACGATTTCACTTATGTGTTCCTTTATTTGATGCGTTTTGCTTTCCTTCCAAGTCACACTGAGCTAGGAAAAAAGAGAGCAGAATGAAAACAAACGTGTTACTTTAGCGATATGGATAAAGACCAAGCTACAAAGGAAAGGTTGAACTTGGTGTTCTGGTGAAAACATTTCTACAGTTTCTTAATAGAATCTGGAAGCACATTAATTCAAGTAAACGTCGGAAGGTCCCCCGCAATAGTTCTATTAGCCTTGTCTTCTGCTAACATTCATATGTACATTTACTAGGACAACTAGTAACATGCCAAGAAACGCAACTGCGTATGGAAGAGTCGAGCTCATCTGAGGTGAACACCTCACCAGAAATCAAGCCGGTAAGACTGGAACATTCATTCAACACTACAAGAAAATTGTTTCTTATGTGACTTGCGCACAAGACGTCGAAATCCACAATACTCATTTTCCGAATCACGTACGAAACATCACTTTCTAGGAGGCGTTGAACAATAATAAGGTCACCTTAAATGCGGATGCTCCTATACAACCAAATCACACCAGCAATAACTGGCATGGCAGACTGCCATTCCCATTCGCTATTTCATCCAATAACGATTATATGCAGTAAGTTCATAACATTTACTGACTTCATACACGGTGTACGAAAGTCTAGCCTAATTCAGTAGTTAATACGATGTTGTACATTTCTAGATTAAACAGGTTTAGTATCACATCGACTACATAATTGTAAAGTTCGGCTGAGTCTTACCAGAGCGCGAGCAAGAGCTCTTACCGTTATTGACAAAGAATCCGTAATTCGCTACAGTACGTTCAGACTGCCAGTCCAACTTCTAGAGCCCGTACATCAATGTCGTCCCTGCCAGCTTCGGAGGAAATTATATTGAATTGAATTGAATTTGAATTTTATTTCAGACAACCCGTATACACAGTTTGCCTAGGGGATCGGCGTAAAGGCAAAGAAAGCCTGACAAAGCGCCAACCCCCTATGTACACACATACATAAACAGGTTATATATAGCAGTACAAAAATTGAAATTGAGATACATACAATATCAAAAAACATTTACAATTTTTTTTTTTTTTTTTTACATATCGTCTTCGCTTCCGCTTCCCAGCACACACTGGGACCATAATTACGCACATTCATCATCGTTTCGCGAAACAGTGGCGAAAGTTTGCGAATACCTACAGCCATGCATTGTGTCGAACCGCTCAAGTTTTCAGCGCTAACTTCATGAATTATCCATCGCGGGCAATCTCCCATGACGAAGAGCGATCTAGACGTCACTGATTTTCTTCGTGAACTTTTGGATAGCGGGTGGCGCCTATCGAACCCTACTGCACACCGAACGTCACGCTTGTTCGCACCTTATAACACGTGCAGCTGTTTCCACATGCCCTAATTTTCTATCCTTGCGCACAATACAGCTTGGTGATGCGTGGTAAATACTGAAGCACCGTCTCAAAACAGGCAGGCACTTCGAAGTGTTATTAATAGTATGAGCCAGGAATTTGTGGGCCAATACCATAATATCATTATGAGTCAAGGCATAGTGGAGACCTCAGAAAATTTATACGGTCTTGTTCCCTTTAACGTGCACTCTCATTGCACAGCATAGAAGTTCCTAAAATTAACTAGAGGGGACTCTGGCGCTGCGATCGTTCAGCGACTATGGTAATTATGGGTAGTACATGGATTTGCCTAGTCTTTGTGCTTGCGGGCTTTAAACACACTTGCGGCTTTGTTTACTGCTGTGTTTTGCTTTTGTTTCCAATAAAAAAACACCAACAGTTTTGAACTTCGTGAGCTAATTTGAATTGGTGAGCCTAAATGTTTAAGGTGCTAAAGTGAAACTGCCGAACATTTGCTGATTTTTGTTTCATGACAAAACAGTTACAAGCCAAGCGAAGCTAAACGTAGTCAGAAAAACGAATATCAGACAAATACATGTAATACCTATCACTACCATGCTCGCTCAAGCACCCTGCGTTGAAGCTTCTATAGACACTAGCACCAGAGTTCCTCTAGTGTATTTATAGGAAACTCTGTGTCACACAGTACACGGACGGTAGCAGCGACAGCATTTCAATTCAATTATATTCTGTTCAGATTTATATCATCTCAAGAATGAGGGTCAGATTCTGGCCTAAATTTTTTGCCGAAGCGACAACAGGGGCAGAATAGGTGATAAATAGACCCTTCAAGTCTGCCGAGAACACAAATGTGTGAGTCAGCATGCACATCTGATCAGACAGCTCTGTGACATCAACGTTGTTAGCGCTAATCGGAACTCACAGCACCCACAGAAGTGACGTCATTTACGCGTCAAAAACGCAGGGTCGTTATTCGGGGTGAAGCCTACGTTTCGCGCAGGCAGCCGCACGCACAGGGCGTTGTGTCCTACGTGAATTCTATAGGGTAAATGTTGACGCTTTGGTGGGGGCAGAAAAGAAAGCAACTATGGACGGCTGTGAAGACCCGTGATTAAGCACGCTCGTCTGCCGAGGACTGAGAATGGCACAGCAAAGACTCTTTTCGCCTCCAACAGCCCCACTTCTCGTCATCTTTGCGGCGTACCCAATTAGTTGAAGCATCACGTTCATCTGGGAAGGCGGGGAAGTGGAGCGTTCCTCTGTTAAGGCACTACTGCAGTGTGCGGGCTTCTCCGCTGAAAGGGTCCACGAGGTAACGCTCCAGTGTCAGCCCCGATATGAAAAAGTGGCGCCGCGCGTGGTGGAATGACGTGACTCATCTGTGCAAACCCCATCAAGTGTCCCCCCGTTGTGCCCACTTTCCCTGTCGCAGATGAAGAAGTACCACGCGGAATGTGTACATTGGCCCGTATGCCCTCTCCCCCATCACTTTCAACTTTAATATTCGTGGTTCATGCAACTCTGCTTTCGGGGTCACGCCTCCGTGTAACCTATTGGTTGAGTAAAAGCAACAGTTATTATATTGCAGTTAGAGTTATATATATTCAATAAATATAATAGAGCAAAAGTGATACTTATAAGAGTGTTACAGAGATGACGTGTTGAGAATGATAAGTAGGCGTAAACCTGGCATGCAAGGAAGTAAACAAACAAATAGAAAAGGAAAATGTGTTTGTAATTTGAAAATACACACATCCCTGAAGACGACCACTTTTTTCTTTTTCCTAAAAACACTGGTGAACGCTGTTTCTCAATAGTTTGAATAATATTAGGATTGATGTGGCTTCCATGAAAGGGATAATTGAAACACAATTTATGGGACAAAGATGAAGGTGGCGTGAGTGAAATATTTCTGACATACCAGTGCATGCTGCGACAATGCTTTCGAAAAAATGACAGAGGCAATATAACAAGATAATGACAGCTTGAGTAATGTGTTATCCGCTGTACTCTCTCACAGCGGTACAGAGGGGGAGAGAGGAAAGATATGGGGAAAACAAGAATGTTTGCAAGAGCCCGTCTTCCTTTATTCCTATTACACTTCCGGCGCAGCTCGTAACCCCCGTGCCTTCTCCCTTGTTCCTGTCCTTTCTTCGTCGGCGCATACATCGCGTCACAAGGCGTTTATATTGTGGTAACTATGGAGCTGTTGGAGAGCAGAAAAAGGTTGTCTCTAGAGCGTGCATGATTTGAAAAGCTGCTCTTACGGCAGCCGCATTTTCGTCACAATGCATCTCCTACAGGCCGCAGTTTATGTGTTTTCTTCTTTATTTTTCGTATGCACGTTCCCATTCCCGTTGTTCAATTACATTGTAAAGGGTATTTAACTATTACTCTATGATCTATCTTTGTAAATAAATTGTTTGCCGCTGCATTACCTTGGTCATCAACTTCAGTGAGAACGTCTTGTATTCTTTTTTTTTGTTTACGGCTCCCCAGGCAAATCGCAGTAAAAAAATATACATATATTTAAAGAGGCTGAATACACGTGGTTGATCTAATCAGCCTCATTAGACGGACATGCTTAAGACCGCAAACAGTATGGCAACCTATAAGTCTACATTCTGCTATTCTTGCTTCTGTATTGTTGGATATTCCTCTTAATAAAGTGCTCGTTATAAAAGCAAACATACGATAATGATGCATTCTTTGACGAATGTTTACGCAATCTAAGGAGTTTGCTTTGCCTTGTAATTGTTCGGCTTAATGAAGACGGAAGCTAACTGTACGGTAAACCCTGAAGCCTCCAACTCTGGGGAGCCATTCTGCAAGGAGACGACTCAAGTGCGCTAAAGCCTGGTACAACAGATAGGGTTCCTAGAGTTGTGCTTCAGGCGACAGGGTCAATAAACAAAGCGTTCATCAAGACTCGTTCGGAATCTTTTCGTGATGAACAAATAACAGAGATAAACATTCTTAGTCCACAATGAAGTTCTTGCTGGCTTGCAGTAAAATAATAGCGCGTAAATATAAGTGTTGTGGGTAAGTACAGAGGCGTACGTGTACGATGACGGAGGAGGGAGTGTGTTTTTTCGGTGCTCATTATTAAAGCGGGTCGTGAATATACTTCGCTACAAATGTCTGAAGCTTTTCATAACAAATTGAAGACTAGAATAAGACGTATAGGAACAATAAAATGAGTGTTGCATGAAATAAGCTTCACAAACGTTAACAGCTTCACAAACGTCAGACGCCCAAGAAACTTTTTTTTTTCGATTCTTCATGTGGAAAAATAACTCGTTGGGTTGGTTGATAACTCTAATGATGATAAGTAAGGTTGAACGTCCGAAAACCACCATATGAATATGAGAGACGCCGTAGTGGAGGCGTCCCGAAATTTCCACTACCTGGAGCATTTACCACGCACCCAAATCTGAGCCCACGGGCCTACAGTATTTTCGCCTCTATTGAAAATGCTACCGCCGAAGCTGGGATTCAATCCCGCGACCTGTGACTCAGCAGCCGATTATCTTAGTCACTCAGCTGGATGATAACTCCTTTAAATAATGTCGATGCCACAATGATTATGCTGGCGAACTTTTCGTAACTCTGTTTTTGCCTTGTTGTTAATCAGCAATAACAGTTGGAAGAAAGCGGGACCTACGTACGGCAAGCGCCAGAAATTCGAAAGCTGGTGGGCAATAGATGATACAACCACGTGATAAATTTGCATATATTGCAGCAAAATGTAATGTTGCTTCTGTTAAAAGTGTTTTTGTCGAAGTTATTCATGATATGAACTCAGCATAGTGGAGGTAAAAGTAAGTGAATTACTTAGCCCGAAAATTCCGAGTAGCCATTCATGAACAATTTAAGATACTGCCCTTGAGAATTTTCGTGTAGACAATGACCATAATGTTGGATAATGAAATTCGTATTTATTTGAAAAAGAAAAGACGAGTAGAATGTGGCATTGCTGGAAATCATTAAGCTATGGCCACCCTTCGCATTCGGTTCTCGTATTTAGCGCTGTTCCAACAATCTTCTTGTTTTCACCATCTACATGTCAATAATAATAATAATAATAATAATAATAATAATAATAATAATAATAATAATAATAATAATAATAATAATAATAATAATAATAATAATAATAATAATGATAATAATAATAATAATAATAATAATAATAATATACCAACATGTTACAATATTATTCATTAAAGTAACATAAATGGTACAGTGTTTGTTTCGTAGGATGATTTTGGTTTTCCTGCTTTCGTTCCTAATATCTCTCTGCACTATATTCCTATTGATCCGGAAGCTCATGATCCCAGGATCCGATATCCTCTTTTAAGAAGTGCAAGGGCTCTCGCTAAGAGAGCTGATTTTTAATGCGCATTCTATCTTTAATACGGTAAGAAGAAACTTTTATTAAAGATGCAGAGAAGTGCCACACTTTAGGCGAACACTGCGGGCTACTCCCACGTGGGAACAGTTAGGCATAGCTTGACCGCCGCATATTGGGCCTTCGGGTAGCCCAATGTCGATGCGGATATTCCGAGCGCTACAGGGCTGAGCTCCATTTCTGCTGTGTGAGGTCCTAATCCCCTCGTAGTGAGGGGCACCGCCAAAGCATGTGCTCCAAATCGCACGTTGTCCCACAACGAGGCACTGTGAGCTGAATTCACTTGGGAATAGACAGACTATGAAAACGAGATTCAGACAAGAATTGGTTTATAGCATAAAATAAAAGAATAAGATAAGGGCTGTAACCATCAACTCTATCACTCTCCTATCCAAAAGATGTGACCTCCGTCACCTCACCGGCGTTTACACGAGTAATTCCCTCATGAACGCTGCTAGGCACTACTGGATAAAGGTTGTGAATATGCTGCTCGGGAATCGCGTTAACTGAACTGATGCAAGTGATGAATGGCCCGAACAGATGGTAACACAATATAACTTCTCTTTGCTTTTCCTCCAAGATTTAGGTTCCCGTCAAAGAATCTCAATTAGCCAAAATTTATACAATCATCATCACCATCATCATCAGCCTGACTAAGTCCACCGCATGGCAAAGGCATCTGCCATGATCTGACAATCAACTCGGTCTTGTGCTTTCTGCTGTCACGTTATAGCTGCGAATGTTTTAATCTCATCAGCCCATCTAACTTTCGCTCTCCCTCGGGTGTTTGCCTTCTGTGGGACTAGAGTCGCGTACCCTTAATAACCAGCGTTTGTCCTGCCTACGCACTACCTGCCTGGCCTACGTTTATTTCTTTTTTCTTGATTTCAACTATGATATCCTAAACCCCGGTTTGTTCTCTGACCCACTAAGCTCTCTTCTTGTCTTTTAAGGTTACGCCTATCACTTTCTTTGCCATCGCTCGCAGCGTCATCCTCTATTTAACCGGAATCCTCTTTGTGAGACTCCAGGTTTACGCTCCGTAGGTAAGTACTGGCAAGATGCAACTATTTTATATCTTCCTTTTGAGGGTTAGTGATATATTACAATTCATGATTTGAGAATGCTTGCCGATTGTGATCCACCCACCCTTATCCTTCTAGTTATCATGGTTTGGCTCCGCGGTTACTACCTGTACTATGTAGGCATATTTCTTTGCAACTTTAAGCGTCTCTCCACTTATCACAAAGCACTATTTTATGCCGAGACCATTGCACTTTACTTTAGTTTTATGCATATTATTTTCAGATGTACTCTTCTGTTTTCAGTGTTCAGTACAATAAAAATGAGCTGTAATTCATCCTCTGAGTTACTCATCGTTCATCCCCTGGGTTACATCAAGACAATGCCATAAGCCAATCACAGGTTACTAAGATACCTTCCATTAAACCTCATCTCTAATTTTTCCCAATCAAGGGCCCTGAAACCCTCCTTTAAACATTCGGTGAATAGAATTGTAGAGGTTGGCTTGTTCCTGCCTTACACTATTCTTTATATTATTATGCTGCTTTCTCTATGGAGAACTTTCGGGGCTTAAATTCTGCTCCAGATATCGTTCAGTATGCATGCGTAGGGTTCCTCGATGCCCTGATTCCGTAGTGCGTGCATCACTGCTGACGTCTAGATTGAGTCAAACGCCTTCTCGTAATTTATTAAGGCTATGTATAGGGATTCGTTGTATTTCATACATTTATGCATCGCCTGATTGATAGTATTAACATGCTCCATTGTGAAGTAGCCTGTATGAAAGACTGCTTGGTCCTTTGGTTGATTAAACTATAATGTCATCCTAATTTTATTAGGTATTCTTTTGTAAATGGTTTGTAAGCTGATCAGCCTGTCATTTTTGAAGATCTTCACGTCTCTTTTGTTATAAATTACGGCGATGTTGACGTTCTGCCAAGATTCTCGCACCCTTCCCGTCAAGACGCAGTTCGCATATAAGATGCCCAGTTTTTCTTAGACAATATCTCCGCCATCTTTCAGCGGGACAAAACTAATACACTATGCTCCACTACTGCGCGCATTAAATGGGGACGTAAGTCCCCAGTAAGTGCTTCCTCCAGGAATATGGATCCCCTAAAAGCCACGTACCATGGTTTGGTCGTGAGATTTCAGCATGAACAGAGAGTACATATTAGCAGGCACGTTTTAGATACGCGGAAATGTGGGAGCCAAACAGTTGCGGCATATCTAAAGCCCACCATTTCAAATTTCATAGTTATTTTACCTTCCTGAAACACTTCGGCACACTTGATTTTGGTTTATTATACGCTTCCATTTCTTAGTACGAGTCTGCGTCTTTATGGCCAAATACCGTAGTGTCGAGTCACTGCTCTGGTGCAACCGTAATGGGAGACAGCATGGTTACCTTCAGCTCTTACAGCACTGGCTGTTTCAGCGCGCATCTGAAACTGCTTGCTCATCAGCTTATAACTTCGTAAAGTAGGGGTTAAAAACAAGCGGCAAAACGCTACGTGAGGAAGAAGTAGTAATTCAAATTCTATATACATGACGACCTCAGACGCTGCAGAATAAACTCTTACAGATACGCGTACACACATGAGAAAGCTAATAACTAGCCTATGCACCGTGAGGCTAACGCAAAAATAACCAAGATAGCTACCGAAATACGTATGTCATCACTCGTTTGGTGCGTCATGATGCAGCCGATAGAGCTGAAAGATAAAATGATAAAGGAGCAGAAGCTCTCGTAGGGTGAACGTCTGCACGACTGACACCTACATCTTCTTTTTCTCTCTCTGTCCCTCTCTTTTGAGAGCAACGCGAGCTAAATGGAGTTGGTGGGATTATATATGAAGCTTGGTTTTAATAATAGGTCGCGCACGTTTTTGACGCTTGTTCGAGCTTCTGCGAACTCTCTCTTATCGCGCAACTGGCAAAGAGACGGCCTACGCGTGCAATCTGAACATAAACAAAAAATACCCTTATCCTACGATGCGCTACGCAGAGTGCAAATGCCTCCTTCAATCTAGTCATCGTTCTAAAAGAATAAAAATAGAAGCCTCATAAAACACTCTGCGAGCGACCTCGCGAGTATTTGGGCCGTTCTCGCTGCACAACGAATCTACGCTTATGTTTTCATGCATCTTGCTCAACGGCACTGATGCTTGCAAGAAGTGGAGGTTTCTCAAAGTTCGCTCTTGATATTGCACAATTTTGGTTTTTAAAGATAGTTGAGTGTGCATTGCATTAAAAGACCTCCCGTCCTAATTATTACGGCCTTTCATTACACGCTCCGCGTGCTTCCTAAACTTCACTCTCTGATTTCAGCAGACCCCAGTCGTGCGTTATTTTCTTTTTGCTCACTCAACCTTTATTATTGCATTCATTCCAAGAAGAGTTTGATTTTTTTCTGCTTCTAATTTGTTTCATGAACTAGGAAGTTTCTTCACGCACAGACGTTATTGGTTTAGAGTTGTCTTCTCCGTTTGTACACATTATACAGTGTTCAAATGGCATCGCTCATTCTGTTTGCGATGCCAGAAAATCGTTTTTTTTTATAAGGACATAGTGCCCACAGCCCAAAAACGCTGTTCTCTTATTTATGCGATGAAGACTTCTCTTTGGGCTTTTTGGACCCGTTAGCTTATTTGAAGAGCCTTAACATGTTTACATCACAATCATCTCACTAGGAACTTACATGACAATATATTTTGTTGTCTTTTGCACTTTCTTTTCACGCTCTCGTGCTCCCGCTTCTTTTAAGACATGTGCCTGATCTAATATGATGAATAGAATGCAGTAGACGGCATAGATTCCAGTAGAACACACTGCCTGTCAATAAAATTATATTTTTCCTTATAACTATTTTCTCAGTACCAAAATTTACATTGTCGATAGCAGATAGAAATGCGGCATATATGCCCTCGTGCCTCCGGTGGGGTTATCAAAATAAGAAATGTCGCCGAAAGGAAGCGCCACCTTCCAAAATTTGTACCTAGTTCGCTATAACCAATACATTGCTATGTCAGTGTTGGTTATACTGAGGTTAAATTTGCGGTTTTCACAGACCACCATGCTGCAAACAAAATTTCATATTTTTTTCGGAAAGGTTGCATCTGCGCTGCAGCACTTTGCTGACGCTACAAAGCTCAGCAGAGACAAATACCATGTCGCTAGTATGAGAGGATTTTCTTGCTGCGATGAACAGAGAGGCTGATGGTGTAGCCCCAGAGTATCGTAGCAGAAAATTCTTAGCAGGTGACCGTGCCCCGACATCTGTCCCAAAGTTTTCAGTGACCTAGTGGAACACTACTAGTCAAGCAGAAGGAAATACCCACCACCTCACCCCACGCATTGCAAGAAAGCTGCTGTGCAACCGCGAAAGCTAGGAACAGATTCCTTCTCATATACAACATTATAGCACGAGGTATACCCTAAAACGTCTTTGTATACACCTAACTTTGTATACACCTAACTGCCCGAACGCAAGGGTCCTTTCTGGGGAATAAGTATGCACTGCTCGCTAACAATCGTGTTGTTACTTTCAAGTGAAATATTCTCCCCAAAGTGCCAGTGAATAGAGCTCCATTTTAGGAGCAGTGAGATGATCTTCTTGTCAGTGCTTATCAGGTCGACCACAACAACCGGGGGTCCAAACAAATTGGACAGCTATTACATTCCGACCAGCTCTGGGCAACAAAAACGACATCGCCGAATAGGACATCTGTAATAAAGTTAACTTTTTTTTTCTCTTAGGAGTAATGAATCTTCCTGCATTATTATATCTATTTTGATCTCATTAGTTACCTCTGTCGGCGTATTACTGAGTAACAATTTCAACACACACATACACATATCCGCACTCACACAAATACAAGCTCCTAGAGAAGGAACCTGGGTAACCTGTGTCGGCCAAAAAAAATGGCTGCTTTTTATTCTAAGCAGTTTTGAGAAGTTCTGTAGATCATTAAACAGAGAAGAAAATAAAAGAACTATAGGCACATAGTAGGAGAGGAAAAGAGGGAATAGTATTAGAAGGAGGGCGGGATGGGATGAAGGAGCCATACTAGCTGGTGCCACCAAGAATTGTAAATAAGCTGACTCGGGATGCCGGCGGCTTTTAGCTGCTCTCACCAAACTAAAACAAGTTTTTCAAGTCTACTAGGCTCGGCACTAAAGCTTTGTTTCTCGGGACTCCTTGTCTTTCATACACGCACCGAGTAAAAGGAAAAGTAACTCTTAAGTAAAAGGATGACTTTTTTTTACGACCAGGAAATAACAAAGGCAGTGAAGAGAGAACAGGAGAAGGCCGTTAACAGAAAGACCAGAAACTTGAGACGCCCAAGAGTAGACGAGACGTCGTTTTTGAAAGCAAAAATGCAATTAAATAAAAATAAAAGAATTATACGCCAGAGTAAAACTCGGCAAATGGTACGCATAACTCGAGGTTAAAAGCAATACGCCGTAAGGGCGGCGGCTGGGCGTACGCGCGAAGGGACTTGCCTTTGTGAAACGTGAACTAGGCACTTAGGGCACCGTCTCTGACTGAGAACGGTGCCACCACCGATTGATAGAGTCTGAATACAAGCCAGCGGCAAAAATATTAACGAGCCCTACTGCCCAGTCTTCGTAGAGCGGGTGACATTATGGTTTCAAACGATATCCCCTTTCAAAGGAGAGCGAAGGAAAGAAGCTTACAATACCAGAGAGCTCCGCTAGTTGTTTTTTTTTAAAGAAAGGAGCTGTTTAGTAAAATGACTCCAAGTTTTTTTTATTCTTCTTTAGCTTCCAACACTGTAAGTCGAATGTCTCAACCGGTTCCACGCTTCACATCGCCTTGTTTCGCTTCGAGAGCGCTCATAAATATTTGATAGTTTATTACGGGTTACTGCACTGTAAGGTACGGCGGGAAAGCGGGGCTCCTGCTTGCGTTTGTGCAAGGGCTTTCTTTCTTTCTTTCTTTCTTTCTTCTTTCTTTCTTTCTTTCTTTCTTTCTTTCTTTCTTTCTTTCTTTCTTTCTTCTTTCTTTCTTTCTTTTCCTTCTTTCTTTCTTCCTTTCTTCTTTTCTTTCTTTCTTTCTTCTTTTCTTTCTTTCTTTCTTTCCTTCTTTCTTTTCTTTTTCCTTCCTTTCTTTCGTTCTTGTTTTTATTCCGTTATTTCTTACTTCCTTGCTTGCTTTGAACCCAACAGTTTGGTGAAAACCTGCCTGTCCTGGGAAGGACATGGACGAAGAAAACCGACGAAATGTTATACTTTTAAAGAGACGTTTAGGCTGCCCCACGGCACCCCTGTTCAATTTTTTTTCTTCTCGTTATACGAAACTATCTTAAAGCGGCTTTATTTACGGTAATAAAAGAAATGTGACCGCACTAAAGTGGCTTTTTTTCCCACAGCCATTTACAGTCAACAGATAACCAAGGCAAGAAAACATCAGGGGCTTTGTTTGTATTTTTTGGCTCAAGTGTAGTAGTTTCGGGAACAAAGATAAGTGCAAAAAAAAGCAGCTTGCCACGCAGTAACATACAAAAACCCACAAACAAAATAAAACGATAAAAGAAAGTAGTCATTTTATCGAAACACCAAGAGCTTTCGGGCCTTCAAGCAATAGGGTGAAATAAAAAGTGAGTGTTTCTGTTAACAAACGTCTGAAATTCATTCGAAAGGAGCAGGATTTACAGTAGCAGCATATGAAATGTAAGCTCTACGTATGGTGTTATCGGCCACACAAAATGTGCCTCAAAACATTCGCTTACTTTATAAAATGACAGACATGCACGTTACTCTCGCACGTTACACCTGTACAGATTTGACCTATGGCTGCGAACATTACACGCAACAACGCTTGAATGACGACCAGTCCTTTACAGAAGTTTGTCGGTCGCGGATCATCTCAGAGATGGGCGTGTGAATAACATATGTACGCTGCCACACGTAGAAACCATCCAGCCTTGTGGCTACACCAGGCGCGCGTGTACGTGCCCATCTCATTCCGCCTCTACAGTAAGGAACTTATTGCTTTTAATGAAACTTCGTGAACTTCGTCCTGAGAGCTGCTAATGTCACTAACACTGAGTCGAAAGGAGGAAACGTAGGCTAATTGACGTACAACCCCTAATTATCACGCTATAGCTGAAGCGCCACGCATTCCAGTTTTCATATAGACTATGGTCAGATTTTCTTCTTGTATTATTAGGAAACTCCTTGTTCTGCGCCACGTACGAACACCCCCTCTCAGTTTGAAACTTTTAATTTATGAAATGATAACGTAACTCCTACAGGTGAAAGTGCTGTCTTGCTTTTTATGTTCCTTCATCTACATTGCTAGCTTCAACAGTGAGATTTCCTGTTTTACTGAAGCTCTTAATTATTTTATGACTGTGGCACTTGATTGCTGACCCGAGATCGAATTCCGGTTATGTTGGCCATATTTTCTATGCAGAGCGAAATTCCCGGAGCCCGTTCACTTATATTAAAGTGCACCTTCAGAAATCCCCCATGGTTGAACTTTCTGGAGCCATTCACTACGGCATCTCTCCTAATGATATCTTTGTTTTGGGACGTTAACCCACAGAATTTATTAACTTTTTCTCAGGCCCATCGTAGTGGGTTCTTTTTACGACACGCGAGAAGCATTCACTTTAGTGACTTCCTGTAAACACCCCTTTTTTGCTGCATCTGGCAGTCATCAAGCACAAATGGTAACGGTATTGTCACACCGCTTTAACCTGCCTGTTACCATTGCAAATATATATACCCCCTTCTTCCCCCCACCCACAAAAACAAACAAACAAAGAAACGCAGTGTTGTGTGGAATTTCTGGCCCATCGCCGTAGAACATTTTTGATATGTTCACGTTTGTGTGTTGTTATGTCTTCTTTTCTTTATATTTTTCTTGCTTTCTTCCCAACATAAAATTAGAAAATGTACCTAAAAATAATTACCAGCCTCACCTTTTCGCCAACATTCAATCTAGAACGTGCTATCGCAAAGCCACGTACTTTATAAAAGCACTGTGCTTAGGCTGATCAAGGCTGCTTCCGCGTGGCGAAGTCGCACGTTTAGGCACTGCATGTAAAGCAGGACCAGCACGTGTGACCTGCCAGTGTACGCACACCCTGCTCACCGGCAGTTGACGCTTAACTGAAACCCTCTACCACCGCACCCGTCCCCACCCACTAACCACGGCGCAGTGTTTGCGCGCTGAGCGATCGTTCCCTCATCCTGGTTGTTCAATTAAAAAGGGGCCATAATTAACGACCACGGGTTTACATGCAATCGCTTAATTCATAAGTCATGTCGGCTTAGCCAGACTGCCGAACAAGCAGATTGGTTTGGTCAATGCTTTCAACGAACATTTTTTTTTCAACTTAAGGCGTAGGCATGGCTAGCCACGCGAAACTATGGCTACACCGTTTTTTCGTACGGGCCTCTTCTTTCTGGCACGCCCTGGATCCCCTGAAGGAAGATTGGAGGTGTTCGCCGTGAGGGTGGTGTGCACGTCGGACGTCGCTGATTGGGTCTCGTCATAGATGGAGCATTTGAAAGAGTTGACAGTGGCTCGCTGTTTTTAAACATGAGGGGAAAGCTAACGCAATTTTCCACCGTCAGACTTATGGCATGGCCTATCCCCCGAAGTGGGCTGCGCTAAGTATGGGAGGGACAACAAGTACCACGATGATGACGATTACGAGGACAATGACTTTACTGCGTGGAATCCGCCGCGAAAAATGAAGAAGAGGAAAAAAAAATGACAAGGTGTTGTCCTATTACACACACATACACACAAAAAAAAAAGGCTCAAGCGATGCCTTGTTTATGCTTGCCTGAGTTACCACATTTATTTATTTATTTATTAACTTATTTATTTATTTATTTCCTGCTTTTTCTCTTTCTTTTTCTTTCTTTCTTTCTTTCTCTATACTCAATGTTCTCTCTGAAGTGTTTCGTTCATCCATGTGGGGAATCGGACTTTCCTCCACGTGCTCAGCGGCGCAAACGCGTCATTGCTACGGGAAACAACTGACGACCTCGCGTTCATTATTCAGGCAGCGATGAAACGGGGCGACGTGGAATGAGAAGTGACCTTGATAAAGGGTCAGATCGGGGTATCAGAGATGGCTGGCCGGCGATAGAGAAGGCATTGATTATTGGAAAATGGCACACAAAGATACCCACGTAACCGGTGCATCTTTGAAGAGAATTGCTGCGCTTGCGGACGCCAGGTTTTTTGCATACGACGCCGAAATTCGTGAGTTGTATAAAAGATTCGCTTTAAATGCGACATAAGTAGCTTATCTCTCGCAAAGTCCTTATCCTAAATAAATAATCGTGTAGTGGGGAATTCCAAAGGCACTGACTAGTCGGACCATCTCTCTCTGAGTGCGAAGCACGAGTGTGTGCACGAGCTGTAGACGCTGGACTGCTCTAGCATTTCTGTCCGTACCGGCTGCCTGCCTACTACCTGGCGTCGCTATTAAACTCCCTTGCAATTGTAATGTTTCTCGATATTATATAAGAAAAAAATACTTTACACACTACTTGAAAGCAAGCGAGACACGGAGTGGATGTACCAAATAGTGGAACATTCATGCGTTGGCGAGCGGAACACGAGTCTATCTGAGCCTTTCGAGCTGTCTTCTCCAAGCAATGAACACGTGCGCGCAGCGACCATTGTCGAATGAGCAGAACCGAAAAACTGCCATGCCACAAGACAAGACAATAATAAGAAAGTTGAGGTGGCATGAAACAAAACAAGTAGAGCAGAAGGTGACTCAAAGCGAAAGAAAAAAAAACCAAGAACCTAAATAACTGCTAAAAAAGGCAAGAAGAGAAAAAAGTAACATTGTTTTGTTCCACGGAACGCGACTGGGTAAAGCCTAAGCTTTATCAGTGATTCGAGAACTCTACTGCGATAGCCCTATTAGTCAATACCTCATCATTCACGGAGACCAGTGCTTAGCATTTCTTCTTTCGAAACGTTTGTAAATTTATTATGATAACTTCAATTCATGATTTTTATTCACTAAGTTTGTTGACGCGCTCGTTTTGTGTACCTGCCTTTTACCTTGTCTGCGCAACTTTTTTATTGGCCACTTTCGCCAGCTATCTTTTTCAGCTTAATGTACAAGCGCGACATAGGTGCAGCTCTAAAAGTGCGTAAATGAAGTACAAAAAGCTATCGCTCAAAAGCATTTTCCTTAGCCTCATGCCTAGCTGTTTCTTCGTATATGTGAATTCTTTGACATTCTAAAGCAGCGGGAAAGAACGCCAGCGAGCTCCCTTTACCGCCACCTTTTCTTTCGTTTACCATAACAGCATAAGTGCCTCAGACTTCACCTTTGGCTCTAAACGAATATTACTGCCACGAAAATTACATACGATCAGGAGCATTACATCCAATCATTCCGCTCACACCATTCTCACAATTAGGAAGTGATAAACGGCAATACTTGAAATAGATATGAAATGGTAATGCTCAGGTGTATGTGTTTCAGTGGTAGGAGGAGGGGAGGTGGCAACGTATATCTAGTATACTAGAAGAACATTGAGGCAGTGTAATTGATCAAAACTAATTAAGTTCAAAGGCTTGTGGAAGGTGATCACAAGATAATGGAATGACTGATTGAACGTCTAGCTACTGATCTATCTCTCCTAAACTGCAGAACGAAAATTCAGCGCCGGAACACACACATGGTTTAGAACAAGCCATGTTGTCCCGTGCTTATGGCACTTATTCTGCGCTGTGCGTGTTCTTCCATGTCTCGTAACCAATTTGCGCGCTGCAGTTTAGCATTATGAACCAAATTGCACAACAACAAATTATATTATAGTCTATGTTCCCTTTCACTTTTTTACATGGCTCATTCAGGCTGCTTGTCCGAGTTGTTTATTTTGGTCTCAGTTATTTTTTCCTTTCAACTACGAACTGGCAGCAATAAAGAAGGTGACTATCCTACGCCACCCTAATAATGACCGCCGCTGTTCTTTTTACCATGTGCTTGATTTAAAACCAACGCATATTTTCGTCACGGAAGTAGTTAACAAAAGATTTTTCCAAACAAGCTTCCGCTGGAAACACGATAGCGTGCCAAGAAATATCCTTCTGCACAAGGGACCTCGAAATGGGAAAAGATGTGTAGGAAGGAGGGTTCGTTATCGACACTGGCGACAACAAAACTGGCGTGTAAACACCCAGTTCGCTCTATCCCTCTTTCTTTTTCTTTCTTTTCGCAACAAAGAAGGTGTTTCAAAAGGATCGACATAACTGGGTCATCGATTACCTCATGCTTTTCTTATAGGCCGGCCTTATCGCGTGGCGCAGACGCAGCAATTTTCTTTTAAACCGCATGTTGTTCGTCCAATCTTTTTGCGGCACCGTTTTTCCCGACCCGTCCCCTTTTGTTCGTATACACCCTACAATTCTACGTAGAAACACGTGATTGCTTCGGGGAAGCGCTGCGGTTTACCGGTGTATGGGTGCCAATGTAAGCAACTGGCATTTCCCCTGGTTCTTTCCACTTTACATCAAGAATCAAAATAAGATCACGCCTAACGAATCGAGTTTCTCTACCGTGATGATTTAGCCAATTGCTTGCTTTTTTTCTGAATAAGAATTGTCTTTTTTATCCTTCTTTAACTTCAGATGTTGAAAATGTCTACCTCCCATCAACGTGTTATTCTTGATTTCATTTTTTTTCAAAAATTTTGCTCTTTCGTGGGTAAAAGATTTGGCACAATGTGGACTGCGTCCCAACGGAGGCAGTGAATGTCACGAGGAAACAATATCGTGGCGTATTTATCAACCACCAAGCTCCCAACTCGACAGATCCCAAGCGGTAGATTGGAGGCAATTACGAAACCCAGACCTTCCCCAACACAATTTATTTTAAAAGCATATACCCACATGTCTATCCAGAGCAAACTTGCAAACTGTGTGGCTGGACTAACGCATCACTTAGGCAAATTCTCTGGGAACAGTGCGCAATTTAAGCAGAAGAAAATGCAGTCTCCCCAGATGAGGCTGCGGTGCGGTGGACGGTTGCGCTGCGCAGCTCCAACTTCCAGGATCAACTGTGTGCCATCCAGCAAGCCCGCAAGGTGGCGAGAAGACAAGGTCTCCGGTCCTGCTCGGGGTGGCCTAAGCCCAGGCCATGATTTTGTCAGAGTTATTAATAAAGTTGATACTATCACCAACACAGTATTGTTTATTTCCAGTTTGACGTATGGCACCAAACTTTCCTTTTTTCGGCGCTAACTGAGGTATATTTTGCGTTAGGAGGCAGTTTTCGCTTTCTTGCAGGCCAGCTTTCTCGACGAACTTGAAAGTTAACTATTACTAACATAGCACTCGATTTCGCCATTTTTCTACGTTTTTTTGTAATTTTAATTTATACTCTTATGGTTAATGCATCAGCGCTTTTGTGGAATACATGAATCGATAATAACACTATCGATTCTTGTTCTTGCATCGGCAAAATCGTACGCAGAGTGGGAAGAAAGGAGGAAGAAATGGTAGAAGAAACAAGAAACGTTACTAAAGCTTCCATGCAATAATTTATTCATTGTCATTTTTTTCTACTCACTGGTCTTTTAAGGCTTGAGTTAGTCGTTTAGTTTACAGTACTAAGAAAATAGACCACCTCCTCGTTATCTCGTACCCTGGCTACTAGCACACTCTACGCTGGCAAGACGTCGGTCCCTGGTTCTGTTCTCGAATGAGGGTAAGTTGTACCTGTGCAATGAATCGTCTCCATATTTTTTTAGGCACGAAGCCCCTCAGTGCTGAGGCTCGTCTTATCACGGCGTCCGTCCAAGGTGTTCGTTGTGACTGCACAGCCCTGTGTAAATCGAGAAACCGCGAATAAAGAAAACCGTACTTACAGTCAAAGCATCTGTCGATTACGATTATAAGGTGTCCGATAAAAGTCATTTGCAGCACTTAAAACACTTTTAAAGCATAATAAAAATTATTTAGAATAATAACTAAATGCAAGATATTCTTGAAATCATCAAATCTGGCAATCACAATTCTGAAGCATGTGCACAGTATGATGTCGAAGGTGTCGATACGCTGTGCAATATATTTCATATGCTGATTTTTCATATGATAGTGCAGTCTCATCAATTGCGAGGTCCACAGGACGTATTTGAGCTCTCCTATAATAGAGTACCGAGCACTCTAAATGGTTAACCACTTTTTAAAGACGTCTTTCTTGGGTGCCTTCGATCGAAAAAATTTGGTTGCTCTGTCTGTCTGCCTATCTGTCTGTCTGCCTGTCTGTCTGTACATTTGTCTGTTTGTCCGCCCTTAACGATACCTCAAACGGCCCATCGCATTCGCAGCGCCCATCAATATTGCTCAAGGTCCAGCGTTCATACTTGTGCGATTGTCAAATAAAAAGCAATTATTGCGCATATCTGTGGTACTATAACAACACGTCGATGTTTTGTATGTGTGTTTTGTACTAGAAAAGGCACACACAAGTGATTCTAAGGACCGTAGCGTTAAACACGCTGCACTGACAGTGCGACACGGTGCTCAAAAAGGCAAGTGTTACCAACGCTTTGCTAAAACAACACGGTGGTGACACCTGCCCGTCGCTTTGCGTTTTGCACCTTATCGCCTCCGAGAATGGCACGCATCTTTCTCTGCAGGCGTGGAGGCCTTCCTTCGTTTTCGGAGATACCTACCAGATGGCGCTCGTGACTAACGTGCCGAATGCGCACATTGAAGATATAGATGAGTATACCGACCCGACAGGCAAAATGATCATGGATATGTGTGAAAGGCTTGATTTGATCATTTGCAACAGTACCGAGAAGTGTGAAGGGCAAATAACATGGCAGGTAGGAAGGCTGTAGTCGACGTTAGATTACGCACTGATGTCACATAGGATGTGTGATAAGCTCAGGGGTATGCACATAGATGATGGTGGCTCCAGAAGTTTGGGTAGTGATCACAAACGTATTAAGCTAAGTTTTGGAAAAGCACTGAAAGTGGGAAGGAGGCAACATGAGCAACTACAGAAAAATTTTTATTCAGAAAGGCACATTGAAATAGCCACTAAACAAATTGAGAAAGTAATCACTGAGGATAATAAAACAGTGTGGACATACACGAATCTAATTAGACTAATTGAGCTAGAGCTTGCTAAGACACGTGACAAGTCACCTTGGAAAAGAAGACAAAAACACAAAAGTTGGTGGGAGGAGGAAGTTAAGAGAGCCATAGCCAAACGCCAGGAAGCCTCTAAGGAACACAGACATGCTAAGCTGCGGGGTGAATCGACAGATGATGTTGAAAAAAAAGGGAAATCTTTCTAAGCTCTAGAAGGGATGCATCCCTTCTGATCATTGAAAAGATTAGAAGAAAGGGAGCTAAGTGGCTGGCAGAAGTACATAAAAAAGATAGAAAGGCAGCTGCGAAATTTCGGAACCATCTAAACTCACTAATAAATGAGACGAGCCTAGATCAGAGGTTTTTAACTACAGCTCAAGGTGCTAGGCTAGAAGGAGATGAAGCTATTGAATATATAAGAACAAGGGTTACAAAAAATTTCAATATAGAACTGCTTTATGCACCACAATAGACAAGCATGAATCAAGTGGCGCAAAGGCTCGATTTTCACAACGAGAGTGGGAAAGGGCTGACAAGAGGGTTCCTAGTATTACATCAACAGGCCCAGATGGCATTCCAATCATGCTGATAAAGACATTAGGTCCGAGGTCTAAGCAGATTTCGAGAGGGGCAGTGAGCAAAATAATAGTCGATGGTGAAGTTCCCGATGGATGAAAACTTAGCAGGATGAGCATGATCTATGAAGGAAAGGGGGACAAAGCAGACATAAACAACTACCGTCCTATAACAGTGACATCAGTGGTCTACAGGCAGGCGATGCAGATTATAAAGGAAAGACTGCAGACATGGATAGAGGATGAGGGGGTGCTGGGGGATCTACAGAATGGGTTTCAGAAACACAGGAGGTTGGAAGACAATCTGTTCTCACTGACGCAGTGCATCGAAATAGCAGAAAAGGAACACAGGCCCCTGTGGCTAGCATTTTTGGATATCAAGGGAGTGTACGATAGCGTGGTTCAAGAGGAATTGTGTGGAATACTGGACACACTAGGCGTGGAAGATGTAGTCACTAATTTTTTAAAGAATATCTATAAAGGTAACAATGTAGTTATAAAGTGGGGAAAACAGGTATCCAAACCTGCAGAGGTAAAACTGGGGCTTATGCAGGGGTGTCCCCTGTCACCCTTATTATTCATGATGTACCTACAAGGATTATAGGCCAAATTAGAGGGAAGTGGACTGGGCTTCAACCTTTCTTTCGTCAAACAAGGAAAACTCATTGAACAGGCACTGCCAACATTGATGTACGCAGATGATATAGTGCTAATGGACGACAACAAGGAAGATTTGCAGAGATTGGTGGACAACTGGGGTAATGAGAGAGATAGGTTAGATTTCAAATTCAGTAAGGAAAAATCAGCAGTCATGATTTTTAATGAAAATGAAGGTAGTTGGTTTAGAATACAGGAGGTGACGCTAAAGATAACAGACAAATACAAATATCTGAGCGTATGGATAAGCAATGGGACCGAGTACCTAAGGGAACACGAAATATACGTGACGACTAAAGGTAGCAGGAATGCAGTGGTAATGAAAAACAGGGCACTGTGGAATTACAATAGGTAGGATAATGTGAGAGGAATATGGAAAGGGGCCATGGTTCCTGGTCTGACGTTCCGCAATGCGGTCTTGAGCATGAGATCAGAAGTTCAAGCAAGATTAGAAATTAAGCAACGTGGAATAGGTAGGCTTGCCTTAGGAGCTCATGGTAATACACCAAATCTGGGAGTACAAGGTGATATGGGATGGACATCATTTGAGGGCAGGGAAGCTACCAGCAAGATAAAATTTGAGAAGCGATTTAGAGAAATGGGGGAGGAGCGTTCGGCTAGGAAGGTATTCAGGTACTTGTACATGAAGAATGTCGATACAAAATTGAGGAAGCAGACCATAAAATTGACGAGTAAGTACTTACAAAACAGCAGGGGGCAAAACCAAAAAAGAATTATTGGTTGAGAAGAAGGTGAAGGAAGCTGAGACCAATATGTGGAGAATTGGCATGATTAAGAAGTCCACACTAGAGACCTATCGAACTTTTAAGCAGGAAATTGCCAAGGAAAGGATCTATGATAATACTCGGGGTAGTTCACTACTGTTTGAGGCCAGGACAGGAGTATTGCGAACCAAGACATATCGGGCCAAATACGAAGGTGTAGACACGGTATGCAGTGCGTGTGGAGAGGAAGAAGAAACTGCCGAACGCTTGACAATGTTCTGTAAAGGGCTTTACCATGATAGTTCAGAATGATGGCGCAGAGTTTTTCAAAGCACTGGGGTTAGAGACAGGGAGGGCAAAATAGACGTTAAGTGGGTAAAATAACTAGGAGGAAGTTATCTGATTGGTGGCTAAAGTCAAGGCACGAGTGAAATTTACGCCCTTTATTCCATAGTACGAAATCTCAACCTTACTTTTTAAAGGAAAAAGAAAATAAATCTTGTTTTTTGTTGATTAAAAATTACGGCTTGGTGGTGCTAGCCACCGCCCGATATATAGGGTACAGCCATATCCGTCCGTCCGTCCGTCCGTCCGTCTATCCATCCGTCCATCCATTGATCCATCCATCCGTTCGTCCGACCGTCCGTCCATTCATCCTCGATGCGCTCGTTCGCCTCCGCTGCACGCTCGAGGCACTCTAATGCAGCGCCTCCAGAATACCATTGACCAATTTTCGTGCACAGAACATCAAATGAATGTTTTGTTCATTCTTTCCAGATGCAAGAATATCGTCTTTCGATGGCATTTGCAATGTACCGTGCAGATCCAGGACCATTTTTTTGAACAACAATCATCGAGATACCTTTCTGGTAGCAAGACTATGTGATACCAGTAATGGCACACGCTTTGCACCTGCAGCAATCCCCTGGAGAGACGTTATAGTCACCAGTACGGGCCTCTGTATAATGTCGTTTGTCGTGTCACTTTGGTGTGCCGCGAGAGCTGAACAGGCAAAACGAAGCATTCTTACACCACATTCGCTTAAGCGATGCACATACCATTTGAATTTAGGAACAAATTCTGACTGTCGGACTCACCGTTGTCTGTCCAATGTAACGTCCTAGAAGACATCAATCACGTTCTCTGTGCGTGCACGATATACGCACCTTAGAGACGGCCTTAAGACTACAGCACGTCTTTTTGGAGTGGAAGCGTATTCTAGGCCCATGGAAGAAAAGGTTAAGTGCGTTCACGCCCCAAAAGTGCTGCTGATATTCTTGCTGGCCATAAGCCTGAACGAAACGTTGAAAATAGTGTGTTTCACGTGTGTGGGCGTACGTGTTATGTCTTCATCCCTTTATATTGTCACGTGCTTGTCAAAGAGAAAGACAATGGCAGTTGTGCATGTGCCATGAAGTACAAGGAAATGGATGAAAAAGAAGAACTCTCTTGCACGTTCTATTAAAAGAACCGACCTGCTTGTGGTGTCTCAATCTCTGCGGCAAGACCTCTGTTTTCACGTCGTGACACTGGTGGAGGTGCTGGAGCCTACAACCTGATGCAGGACAGTCTTGCTCGGACCCGTTCACCTAGTCCAGAGACTCGGCCCGTCGTCATGACTCCAGTGCACCGATTCAGTCGGCGCCCACTAGGCCTAAGTCCCGAGTCAACACCTGTTCCGCCTCTTTCCAGCATGGCAGTTCCTACAACATCCACGGTTATCCCGCCATCACACACCAATCTTCCCTCGCAGGTGACTCTTGAACATCCTCGCGTTCCTAAAGTTTTCCGTGGGGAAGAGTACGAAGATGTCGAGGACTGGCTCGAACAGTTCGAACGGGTCGCTGTATCTAACCACTGGAGCGAACAGCACAAACTTGGCCGTGCATATTTCGCACTAGAAGATAGCGGTCGCACGTGGTATGAGAACCGTGAGGCTACATTCCAATCTTGGGAAGACTTCCGTCGAAAGATTCTTGCTACATTTTTGAACTAAGACCGACGGGATCGCATACAGCAAGTGATTGAGGCCCGCGTGCAAAAACCCAATGAAACAGCCGCCGTGTACGCAGAGGGTATGATCCGTCTTTTCCGACGAGCTGACCCTTACATGCCCGAGGCGAAGAAAGTGCGTCACCTAATGCAAGGTGTTAAAGAACAAGTGTTTGCGGGCCTCGTACAAAATCCACCTACCACAGTAGATGAATTCATAAGAGAGGCGACTGTCATCGAGCGCGCACTGCAACAACGACGCCAACACTTTGACCGCCTGCAGAACCACACGGCAGTAAGTGCTGCAGCTCAGAACACTGCCGTATGCGAAAGTTCCCCGCGACAAATGATTAGGGAAATACTGCGTGAGGAACTTCGGACCATCTCTGTTCCCCTTGCCCAACCGCCAGTCGCATCTGTTGCCGAAATCGTCCGCCAGGAGTTGAGGCAAGCCATTACACCACCCACGCCAAGTCCTCAGCCACATCCAGTGAGCTACGCTGATGTGGTCCGTCGCCCTCCACCGACATTTGTGGCGCCGCCCTTCCAGCCACGACCCGTTGTCGTACATTGGTGGCAACGGGATTCTACGAGACGACTACCATTTCGCCGAACTGACTTATGGCGCATGGCCGACCGTCGACCTATTTGCTTCCGCTATGGAGAACCCGGTCACATTGCCCGCTATTGTCGTCATGGCGATTCCGGGTTCGGGAACTTTTCTCGTCCCGCTTCTTTCCGCTCCGAAGACCGTCGTGCCCATGATGCCGATCGACTATCACCTGCTCAAGCAACCCCACCACGTCACTGGCGATCTCCATCACCTGCGCGTCACCGTGACTTCCCTCAGAGCTACGCGGACGTCACCAGAGGCCGTTCGTCTAGCGCGCGCCGGGGAAACTAACTGATGCGACCTCGGGGGGCAAGGTTGCCAATCGCCGAGACACTGAAAAGTTCCCCCAATCATCGCAAGAAGGTATGACGACTACGACGACGAACACGACGACGAATACTAATGCTGATGACGTTGTACGTGCCGATCTGAGCGTTCTCATTGACGGACATCCCGTTACAGCACTGGTCGACACTGGCGCCGACTTCTCAATTATGCGACAAGAGCTCACCGACCTCCTTAGAAAGGTCAAGACACCGTGTACAGGGCCGCACATAAGGAGAGCTGGTGATCAGCTGATGACTCCCACGGGTATCCCCCACTAGACTTCGCATCGGGGATTCTAGCTTCGTGGCCACTTTTGTCCTGTTGCCAGACTGCTGTAAAGAGTTAATTTTGAGCATGGATTTTCTTCAAGATCATGGTGCTGTTATCAACATCCCTCAACGTATGATGAGGTTTTGCGCACATCCGTATGCCGACAACGTTTATGAATAGTCGACGATGTGACACTCCCACCGAGATCCTGCTGCCTTGTGTCGGTGTCCAGTGGGTGTCCTTTCTATACAGATGTGATAGCGGAGCACATAGTCGCTCTTTTGTTGACGCAAGGCATTTCTATCGTGAGGGGCATCCTGGCGCTTACTGGTGGACAGGCAGAAGTGCTCCTCACAAACTTCAGCAACCAGCACCGTCAAATCGAGAAAGGTACCGCAATCGCCTACTACGGCGATGTAGACCAAGCCGGAGATTGTTTTGCCTTGCAACCAGATGACGCGGCTGTCCCCGCCTCGACAACTTTGTCGGTGGACATCTGCTCTACGCTACCGCTTTCTGATAGGAAGCGCCTGCTTGAACTTATACACCAATTCGAAGACTGCTTTTCGCGTACGTCAAAGGTCCTACAAACACCATTGACCATGCACAACTGCCATTGTCTTTCTTTTGACAAGCACGTGACAATATATTATAGTCTTGAAACAGTACCTGAAGTATCATGTCAGGGGAAAGGTCACACGTCTATAGCTCTCTATTAAAATAATGTCTTTCATATGTCTCAAACAACCACCGGAGAAACATGCGCATGGAGAAACAAACGCATAAACAAGCTGCGCAGCTTGTTGTTGCTAGCTTTGTATTGCATCCACTCGAAGAAACATTAGCTTTTCATTCCACAGACCACAAATAAGTAATATTGAAAGAAAAAGGAGTTAGAAAACTCAAGATGATATACAAATTTTATTGAAAAAAATTGTACAGATCCCACGTACCTAGGAATCGACGTTATGTGAAGCATGCGGAGGGAACGTCACCGTGTTGCAGTTTGTTGATTGAGTGACACATCATACATGACTCTAAAAAAATGTACAAATGTTGCACGCAGAAACATATGTTGAAAAGTTGCACATGTTTATATAACCAGTTATTTGCACTTGCGCGACGACGCCAACTGGAACATGCGTATTAGCAACACCAGGAGCTGATATGAAGCACTGATGCTTGCGAGGATGCTGGCCCTAGACACTGCTAAAGAAATCTATTTCAGCGAATGGCAACCAACCACAATTGACATCAACTTGACGTAACGGCTGTATCAAAGAAGTACATATGTAATGTTTATAAAATTGGGTGGGCAGCACTACAACCACTATTCACCTTTGACGAAGATTACCGTCGATTTGAAAAATAGTTCTGAGCCCTGGCATAACTCAGTGGTAAAATGCTCCATTGCCACGCAGAATGCTTGGGTTTGATTCCAGCTGAGACGCTTACATTTATTCTTGGCATTTGTCTGGTCGACGCTTACCGATGTCGATTATTTCTTAACACTTGCGCATTAAGATTGCGCATGACTGTCATTCCTGGGTAGATAACAAGTGTCGATATCCTGTGGCACAAAGCCGCATATCAGCGGCACATACCCGCCCGTAGGTATGTGCCACTATCTGGAGGGAAAGGTTTGACGACGTACGCGACGAAATTGTGACATTATTCGTGTCTTGACCAGCACGTCATATTTGTCAAACCATCGGACCTTAATTCCCATGCTAATTTTGGTTCACGTCAAGGGGGTGACAACGAGAGCACCCAAACGTAAACGGCTGGCTAGCTAGCTAGCTAGCTAGCTAGATAGATAGATAGATAGATAGATAGATAGATAGATAGATAGATAGATACGCTCAAAGTTGCCGAAGTTCGCTAAATAATAAATTAAAGTAAATACTACTATCTTATTGGTGAGAGCTGCGTCTTGTCTAAAAGAGAAAATAAAGGAGGAACTTCAGTATTTCACGGAAGAAATACGGAGGCTGTTGTGGAACTACATTCACTGGCGGTAGAATGCCCGCGATTTGATTCTGTACCCCTTCGCTCCAATGCCAAGAAAAGTTGTCCCCGAGATAGTCGGCACCTTGAGCTTCTTCAAGAAATACGAATACCTAACTGGATGGAGCTGCGTCCTACCTCAAATAGCTCCACAAAATATTTCACCCTTATAATTCACGTTGAAAGTACGGGGGCAATTGTGGAAGTACAAGAGAGTCAAAAGTTCCCAGGCAAAAAATTCCCCCCGCCTCATACATTCACTGGCGGTAAGATGCAAGTGATTTGGCTCTGTGCCGGTAACCTACGCTTCGATCCCAAGAAATCTAAGACGCTGCCAGCGTAGGCATTGCGACGTGAGAGCGGAGGGAGCGTAGGAATGGAAAGGAGGCGCGCATGCGCAGTTGGTGTAAACGCCGCAGGAAGGGATGCATGGAGGAAAGAGATGGGGAGCGAGCGTAGACTCGCACACGCTGCCTGCGTCGGCATTGCGATACAAAAGAGGCAGTGTTGCCTAGTTCACACGGAAACATCCGCTTTCTACAGCGACCGAAATTCCCCTGCCGCCGAAACGCAGCGTCGTTCGCACTGGACGCGCCCCGCGCCGCCGAATATGCCATCTACTACGGGGCGAACGCGGGATGGATGCGCTGTCACCCGGTTGTTGTCGCGGCTCGCAAACGCCACTACGCTATCCGGTGGTGTATACTTCGACGATTCTCGTACGCAAGAAGCAAGAAAAGACAGTACTGCTTACTTTTCTGGCAAGTGGCTGTCTTGTAATGCACGAAGAGCAGAAAAACCACCGACGCCAGTGGCGTTGGTGGGTTTGTCTTGCTCTGCAAGACCGCAACAAGCTCGGTCACGCCAACAGCAAGCTCGGTCACCTCTTTCACGAAATATGGAGACGAAGTAGGAACAGAGTAGGTTAAACTCCCGTTGGTTTTAACATTCAGTTACGTGCACTGCGGCATAACAAGTGAGTAGGGCTTGGCCGCCATTTTTCAAAATTCTTTGACTAGAGCTCCTATTGGTCCGCGGTGACCGATTCGGCGGCAGACGCCGCAAAACTCGGTCCGAGAGCGATCGGCGCGGAGAGGGCCCTTTCGGCGGAACTCGCCGCCGCCGAACCGGATTCGGAGCACTTTCGGCGGCCGGAATGCTCAGTGTGAACGCGGCTCAAGAAAGGACTGGGAGGGGGTGCATGCGCAAAAGGGGTGTGAACGCCGCGTTGAGGTATGCTTATAGAAAATAGACGGGTGAGTGAGCGTATACAGGCCAGCAGACGCTGCCTGCGTCGGTGCTGGAAGGCGCGAGAAAGGGGGGGGGTGTCTAGCGTAGGAGAGGACAGAGAGGGGGAGTATTTATGTTATAAGAAAGAAAAGAAAAGTGAGCGCCGTAACTGTATGCTTCAGGGAGCGGCACCTCAGCAGTAGCTCACAAGGGATGGGGGTGAGGAGGGATTGAGAGGATAGGAATAAAGGTATAGAGAGAGAGAGAAAGAGAGATGCGCTAAGCCAGCGAGCGAGGACATATCGAGGGGATAGGAGAGATAGGAAAGATGGAAACACGGTGACAGGAGTCCGAGGACGGGGCACCACTTGCGAGAGCTCTTGTCAGCGTCAGGAGATGGCGTAGAGCAAGTCCAGTCGGTCAGAGCTACGCTGTCGTCGGAGGTCGGCGTCAGGAGATGATGTAGGGCGAGCCCAGTCGTCAAAGATTTTCCGGGGGTGACGGCCCAGTCGGCCAGAGCTACGCTGACGTCGGAGATTGCGAGGGCACAACCGGCCAGCACGGAATCCAGCGAGCGAGCCCAGAGGACAGAGAGGGGACAGCATGCACATGCACAGTAAGGGTGTTCACCGAATTGAGCTTGCCTATAAGATGATACGCTTATAAAAATTCTGGGTGTGAGCGGTGATATAACCCGAGTCGTTCGCGTGGCAAGCGGATGTTTTACCACACAGCCACCCGTCTGCTTGTGAATAGAGTGAAAATAACTTCCTCTGCTTGGAAATTCAGTGAAAGTAACTTTCATGCGTTACAAACAAACGCGTCCTGTATACATGCTTCACAATAGAACAATAATAATTAGATGACCCTAAAGCTTCGCCTTTAAGAGCTGAAAGCGATAGTAATATCCTGTTCCTAGCACGTACTTCAAACACTTACCCCCGTATTCAAAAACGCTCCTCGACTCGACTTTCACCTTTCACTTGACCGAATTGAGCACTGCGCTGCTGCACGGCTGAAAATGGCGCTGCGCTACCCGAGAATCGAAGCAGCTTATCGCTGACATGCAGTGACTTGTCCTGCCTAGATGGGGCGCTCCCATCGGCTTTCTCGAGTGAAGGTGAAGCGTTGAGTGAATGAACGTTCTAGAGTACGGGGGTTGGTGCGTGAAACATTTTTGGCTTGCTATATATCTTTTACATGGCCTTTAGAAAATAGGCGCAATAGCGTGTGTGCCTTTTGTAGTGGGTGTCCTGCTCCTGTTTTAAACCACAAAGATTTTGTAGTATTCATATGTTCTGACGCGATCTGCCAATGTGGGCCTGTGCCATGCATTATTACTGCTATATTTTATGTTGCAATGGGAATCATGGACGCGTGTGCTTGTAAAGCATGACATCTACTTTCGCTGCATTTCCAAGCAGAGGAAGTTCTTTTCACTACATTCGCAAGCAGACAAGTGGCTGTGTGGTAGAACATCTCCTTGACACGCAAACGACCCTGGTTCGATCTCAACTCGGAACCAACGATTTTAATTTGGTCCACACTCTGAACCAAAATTTAATTATGATTCATTTCATTTGCATACTTCCTGGTTTTTCGGTCATGCATAAAATGACTTTTTGCACACAAACAACGACGCCGACACCGACATCGACAAACACGCTTTTAAGCGCTATAGGCACCCGGCAATGCAGTTTACGAGATCTGATGGTAGCGCCAGAACACACAGCCTAGCGAGTAGGCGCAGCAAAACCGAGTCTTCCGATGCGTTGCCTAGCGAATAGGCGCAACAAAACCGGACTTGCACGTGCATAATATTTTCTTTTTTAGTTGTGAGCAGGGGGTTATGGCTGATTATGTAAGCGCTCAGGAAGCGTTCTTTAAAAAACTAGCCAAAAAGGACATTGACACTTCAGCGTCTCAATGTGTTCAGCGAGAGGGTCATTTTCTTGGTATCTCTGGCGGTCGGTACCAAGAATGCTGAGGTGGCCCAAAAAGCTTCGTTGTGCCCCCTGGTTTGCTGTCGGGTGCATATCGCGTTAATATTGCAGTTATAATGTGTGTTACAAGCGTACACTGCCATCGGGCGTCCCAACATGTGATTATCAAGACGTCATGGTTCAATACCAGTCACTCGCTACAAAAAGCACACACGTTACTGCGCCCATTCGTTGCGAACTTGCACAACATGTTCGTAAAGGTATCATGCGTTAAGTGCATGAAGAACGCACTAGGGACAGGGTATCGCTATCGCGCTCAACTCTATAGAGGTGAAGCTTGAAGGTCCTATGATTTTTTTTCTAGCAACGGAAGGGCTCCAGAACCTTTATTCGAAGTGCAGTGGACCACGAAGGTTTGTGGACGACGCGAGCGCGTGTGGAACTAGAACCCCTTCGTCTTGGGAAAGTAACGACAAACTCCTCCAAGCGCGCGTTTCCTCCTTGATTCTCCTCGCCCGCTTGCCGTTCACGCGGCGCCATTTTTCGCCGACGCTCCCGCGGGCGCACCGCGGAATTCAATGGAGGCGGCTTATTTGCGGCAGCCTGCACGCCACAGTAGTTCTGAAATGTTTTCTAAAAAGTGATAATAAGACCAAGAACACTGAGGTAGCCATGTATTAAAAGACCAGCTTCTTCCAAAGGTCGTGTAAGTGGGCGCGTTGATTAAATTAAAGTTTTTATGGAGAGTTCTACGATGCGGATGCTTTTCTGCCGCATAATAACGCGTTGTACGCTTGCATCTGATATAGTTCTGCTTGTGGCATGTCCGTCTGTGTTCGGATTTTTTTTTCGTGCTTGTTTGCCAGACACAGGTACTTACAGCGTCACACATTGCAATGACTTCGTGGATGGGATCGTTTAGCCATGTGTTCATCTACTCGACGATAGTTATAGCGCGCGAACAGAACGACGACACAGAGACAAGAAGGACACGAAGCCCACATAGCACTCGTGTCCTTCATCGCAAGCCATCGCCCTTACCTCTGGGAATCATAAAAAGTGCATAACCATTTTCACTGCGGCTGTTGCAGTCATGGGCGCAACAAAACGGCATAGCGCCCGCACAAAGCACAGAAAACAAAGCGTGCGCTACGTTCGTTACGCCGAGCGTCGGTGAAATTTGGTGCGAGCGCAAAAGAAAAAAAAATTGCCCGCAGCTTTCCTCGGGGGAACACTGAGGAGGATGCGGAAGCATGTAATTGGTTAACGGGCGTTAAATTGCGACTTACTTGGGTCGATGGCTAAATTGGTTAACGTGGTTGTGAAATGGGGTGTTAAATAAGTGAACACGTACGGCACGTATGCGAAAGGGCGGTGTTTTATTTATTGCCACGAACCAACGGACGAGCGGCAACTGAGCGAGCGAGCGCCGACCTTGAGTATATATACAGCGCGACGGTGCATGCGCTGTCAGCTGTCAAATGTTCTCGAAGGAGAAGCGCGCACGCGGCACAGATGGCGACGGCGCGACGGCGCATGCGCTGTCAGCTGTCGAATGTTCTCGAAGGAGAAGCGCGCGCGGCACAGATGGTGGGCGACGGCGCGACGGCGCATGCGCGCGCGTCAGCTGTCGAATGTTCGAGAAGCGGTGCGGACGGCGCGGACGGCGCACTACAAGGCGCGAGTATAAGATGCTTCCGCATCTAAAACACAAGCAAAGCGCAAGATCGAAGCGTCTCAAAACGGCAACCGCGATGGAGACCTTCATAGCGCAGAAAAAGTGTCGGAGACCCGGAGGACGCGAAGTGGGGCGAGGAGGGAAAGAGGAGGTCGAGCGCGCGGCGGCGAGTGCAGTGGATGGTGGTACTTTCTCAAGATCAAGGGGTTCTATGCCAAACTAAGGTCCCTAGATGAAACAAGTTTCCAAGGTAGCGACAACCTCCCTTTTCCTCCTCGCTTATTTGCCTGAAGCACCCCCTAGAAGGTTTAAAGCTTTCATCCAAAAGCGAATGTTTAGGTTCTCTTGCTACGGTGAATAGATGTAAATTAAACAAAATGGAACGAAATAAGACGTAGAATAAACAGTTACCTTTATGAACATAAACGGCACAACACAAGAGCAAGCGGGATGTGCGTTACTCAACCGGCAACGTTGTGCAGTTCTATACTTTACACCACTAGCCATGGCGTCTCGCGTAGTACATTTTAGTTCAACGGCCGCGGTATTTCGTCCAGTTCTAACTAGTCCACTTCTCCGATTGTGTTTTGTTCGTGCTGTGATATAGTGAACGTGCTTCTTGCTGGATCCTGTAAGTGCCCACAGGGCGTGACGTTGTGACGATTGATTACTACCGGCTTGTGCACACGCAAGAAAAAAAAACTACGACCAGACTGGTACGAACACATGACGTTTTTTATTAAATGTGCCCATTTGGACAATCGTGAAGCCAAGTGATTCTGATGCGGTGCTGGGAACTTCCGGAAAAGTGAGAGTTCTACTGGTGAGGTGTCTCGAAGCAGCGCGTTTCGGCTCAAGCGGGAACTGGTCAAGAGTGAAATGTTTCTGAAGGTGCGTTGATTACAACCTACAGCTTCTCTGTATACGTGCACACCCACATGTATTTGTACCAACTGGCATGCACTAGAAACGCATTAGACGCGCGTCTGGCGTTTCAATAAAAACCGACAAGTGAACTCGCTTCGCAGATCCGCGTCGACATACGTTGACGGAGTTGCACGAAACCATTCGCGTGAAATGATTCATAGTTGCACTTCATAATGCGCTTCATCTCGGAAAGCACAAGGTAAGTTGAAGAGAGCGAAACCATTTTCTGTTGTTTACGGCAACGCAGCATTGCTGAAAAACACAGATGTTGCATTGAATGAGCATGGCGAAACAATCTTGGTCGACTTAGCGCACACCGAAACGCTCCTCCTCTTCAGTTTATGTTCTGGCTACAATTTTGTCTTTGGTCACGGCGAGAATCCGGCTGGAGCCATATGCGCATGCGTACTCGTTTTGAACCTTTTGCATAATAATAAATAACACCACCAGCCATTTTCAAGATCACGTCCTAGTAATGCACCAATTACAGACGCGGATGGCAGAGAAAAAGAGGAGTAATCGAGAGAGTGAGGAGGACGGCTAGAGAACAATGAGTGACGCTACCTTGTTTCATCTAGGGACCTTATGCCAAACTGCCTGTCCACGCCACCTAGTGGTATGCCATCTACCGTCGACCGCAGTTCTGGGCCGTACACGGGTCGTCTTCTTATTCACTGACTTTTCAGTTTTCTACTGCCGCGTAGCGCGATGTTAGCTCGCGGTTTTCCCGCGAAGCGCTTACCTGCAGTATGACCATCACGTTGCTGTTTTCACGGAAGGATTAAAGCTATCACGGCGTGCCTGGAACGGCGTTACGTTGGCTAGATGGCACTTTCTGATAAATATTCCGACTGATAACAGTTATGATCATAGACTTCTTTCCCTGAAGAAGCTCGTAGAAGCAGATGCCAAAAGCGTGTCGCGTCTAAAGGCAAAAGGTGAAAAATATTTTTACCCACTCAGAAAGAAGACAGGCCATCAATTAGGGGAGGGATGCTTTCAGGACACTGCGCCGCTGTCGACTGCCGCTGACGTAGCGGAAGTGCTGCGAAGAGGCATTCGACCGTGCGCTTGCGTGGTCTGTAAACTTGTGTGGTGGAGGGTACGTTCACTTTTTAATCGGAATAGGCGTGCACGCAATCTCAGACCGGCTCAGTTCAGAAACGAACGATCGACAGGCTGGCTTCACCGCACTTCAGTATTGCACGTGACTGCACTTGTGCAATTTCGAAAAAGTGGCACGTGGAAAGGGGTCAAACTCAACTTCCCTAAGAGTTGCATATACATATTGTAGGTAACTTAGCTCAACTAGCGTCTCTAGAAATGCTCACTTATTCAAGCAGGCTGTCACTCATGAAATCACGCTACCCCTCACGCCACATTAAATTCTTGAGTGGTAGCGTTTATGAATATACGACTGTTTCTAGGCATGCCATATAGTGGAAAAGTACTGACAATATGACGAGTTAGCAACAAGCTCAACAAGAAGATTTGTTAAGCAATGGGAACTGTAACTATGCTAATCTTGCTCTACATGCTACGCCATCTAGCGGCTCGCTCGGAAACGCCACACTTTCCCCTTTCCTCAAGCGAGGTGCGTGCCCACCTTGAGGATCAAGCATTAATCTTGCAGACACTGCAGATGTCAAGGTCATCATCTTCTGTAACAAAATATTACACTAAGGCACATGTATACCCTGCACATAAGGATCACGGCGCTAGCACTCCCTCCCTCTGCTTATCACAAAATGAAGAAAAGTCCGAGAGCTACCTCACTGTGACTAGCTATACTATATTACAAAAGTTATAATGGCAGATAGAGCCAGAGTGCAGCATGAAGCAGAAAATCAATGAAATGATTTCACTTACGATCACTCGATTGTCGCTAAGTGTTTTCAGAGTTCAAACTCGAAAAAAGAAACTACTGATAAAAAAAAACATATGTATAATGGCAGTAGCATGACATACAAGGTACAAAAACAATATGTAAAATTTCCTAAAAATATGACATATATAAAAATCAGCTGATGGAACAAGCAGCAATTCAAAATGAGTCAATGCAGAATGAGAAGACAAATGTTTGTAAAACATGAGTCCAGTTGCGACAGGACTCCAAATGAGTTCAGGTCACGACGTTTTTGGACCCGGTGTCGTATAGACGACCAGGGGGGACCTCGACAGCATCTGAGCAATATGGTGTGCACTTGCGTGAACTTCGAACGTTTGGTCACCGTAGGTGCCGTAAGACGCGCCCAGACCGTACAGGAAACCACAGAACTTTGCGTCGTCCAGCTTGTCTTGGAAAAACACTTTTCGGATCTTGAAAAAAGTCTCCCCGGTAAGCAAGCTGTCACTTCCCGCTTGGTGTTGTAATCCGACTCTTTCGATCTGAAGCTGCCCAGCCACTTCCTGCAGGCCTCCTCTGAGGCTTCCGCAACTCTTCATTAGGTACTTGACATCGTAAATGCAGGGAAAATAAAGTTTTAGCGTGTCAAAGAAATCTGTCTCAGCCACAGGCAGGTTTTGACCGGTAAGCATCTCCAAGAGGTAGCCGAAGTCGTAGCCACTGTGGAAAGTGAGCCACTTAACTCCGTCTAATAGAACAAGTCCTGAAGTCATGATTAACTGGGCAAACTCATACGGCTCAATGCCTTCCACTTCATGCCTGCGAAACTTTATACCAGACTTGACCAGGAGGTCGATCGAGTCTTGCGCGAACCTGTCTTTCGACAAGCTAAACTTGAAGTTGAACTGCCAGGTAGAGACGGGTTTGGGCTTGTTGCCATGCTCATCGAAAAAGGTGATACCCAGCTGAATAATCTTGAGTAAGTCCACATTGCAACGCATCATTTGGTATTGGTAGTCGGTGAGGCTTCGGAATGTTCCAACAGGCTGCGTTACGACGCCAGGAAACTCAGTATCCATTGCAATGTAGTTGTACCTTCGAACAAGGCGCCTGATGGTGTAGAACTCTTCATCGAGGTTGTAGGCCCAAACATCGCGGATTTCGCTGACCCTGTCGTCTGTGGAAGAGGCGCTTAGACTGGCATCATTGGAGCTGCTGTTGCCGCCGCCACTGCTGCTGCTGCTGTTGAAGCTCAACTTACTCAACGCTTCGCTGACCCCAGACATGGTTCACGCGCACGGGGACTTCCACCTTTGCTGCCAACGAGCAAGATGCTAATGGCGATTCGTCTTCCGTTAGCCTTCGTGCACGTGACTTCTTAGAAACTAAGCGCTGAGTAGTTGGCGCGTTAACTAAATAACATTTCGCTTTTCACATTATCTGTCAAATTTTCTGCACTTTCGCTGGATATCGTTGCTGACCGTTGCAACAAAATGGAGAATACTTTCACATCACTTTCGTTTTGAACGGCGTGGTTAGTATTAGTGGCGCTACTGGACAGACGGTTTCGTTTTTGCACCTCGTTAAAACAATGTTCATATTGTGAACCTGTTGAAAGCAGTTGGAGAACGTGTTTATTTTTCACTTTTAATTCTGAGTACCGCAATGACATGTTTTGTGTTTCAGGAAAAGAAACTTACAGAAGTGAGCACAAATTGGCTGCATTATGCAGAACCTCGGGAAAAACCTGCGTCGCATCAGTGGGCCGCTTCTTAGTTTTGTGGCGCAAAACTGTAGATGCACTTAAATCGAATTTCGTGTGTTCTGTCCCACTGTCATGGTTGTCTTATCTTGAAGAGGGCCCGTCACCAGGTTCGATGATTTTTAGCTGACGAGCACGATGCATACATTGGGCGTTCACGATCACGTCTGACAAAGTTTGCAACGCTACGGGCCGCGGGAAGGGGTAAATTTTTAGATGAACGCTGCTTGCCCTTCCTTTCGCGGGAGCGAGCTTCTGGCTCGTGTTACGGCACGCGCCCATAGTCCGCACTCACACTAGCCATGTACAAATCTCCTTCTTCTCTCTCTCCAACAGCTGCGCGTTAGTCTCTCCACTTGTCTCCTACCACCTGCTTGCGCTCGCTCCCCGATTGCACATGATGCATCCTTCCCTTTCTCTCATCTCCATCGCCTTCCTCTGCTGCCTCGCAATGCCTACACAAGGAGCGTCTACTAACCTAGGCTCGCTCCGCCCTCTCGTCTAGGACCTCCTCCCCGCGGCGTCTCTCAAAGCCGACGCAGGCAGCGTCTGTCAGCGAGTTTCTCAATTGAAAAAAATTTGCAGATCCCTGACCAGTGCTCGGGGGCTTGCTGCTCTGTCAAGCTGTCGATTTCTGACAGCGTTTACTGCTCGCTTCCAGCGTCATGTACGTTGTGCAAGATGCGAATAAAGCAATCAAACAAACCTTGTAACGTTGTGCTGATTTTAAAGTGTCATATCAACCTTTCTCCTTCATGCTTCGCGTATAATCGATTCCCACTAAACGTGGGATCTGCCAATTTTTCTTCGTCATCTATTCACGTAACGTGACACCAAATTTATTATATGCGGAGCTACCGAAACGTCCGCGAGCAAGCTATGAGTGTGGTGTGCCGTCATGTTCTTACATGACACACGTGTCAGGATTATCATGTTTGCGCCAGTCACATAATTCGTCATCCATTGACGTCCAATTCGGTATATGTGGAGCTAGCGAAATTGCCACGAGAGCATCATGAAGGGCCCAATATGCCCCAACGTAGCATTGACGCGCGCACACGCTGGGCGCAAGAAGACGCTACGTTAGGCAAAAGCGTACACTCCAAACTATGACGCCAGGTGCGACCGGCGACCGTCACCGCAGCCCGACGGCAACCAGCGCGAAATGTGACGTGCTGCATTTCGTGCCGATTCATTACCCTGACATCGCTGCGTCTCCCTTTTTTCGTGACGGAGGGACGCCGGACGCACTGAAACACGATGCATCAAAGCAACGCAGCGCGGCGCGCGCCTGCGAGGATAAGGCACGACCGGCGCCAGGCGTGGCAACGCCGGCATTAAGAGCAAACCTCGTAAGCGCGAAAATGCACGCGACAGCGACGAGCGATGTTATGAACGACAAAACAGGGCGTTCGCGCGACGTGTCGCGTGCTCGTTTTCGCGCGATCACTCGGTTCTCCAGTTTGCACCAGTCACACACCTTCGACATCTATTGACGTCACGTAATACAAAATTTGGCAAATGTGGAACTAGCAAAACGGCCGCAAGCGCATCATGAGTGTGGCATGTAGTCATGTTGTTACATGACATGCATGTCATGATTATCATGTTTGGGTGTGTCATTTGCCTATATCGCCCGTTCACGTTGCATATTACCGAGTTTAGTACACGTGAAGCTGGCGAAACGGCCGCCAGCGCATCATGAGCGTAGCATGTAGTCATGTTGTTACATGACACGCATCTCGTGTTTTTCATGTTCGCACCAGTACCATACCTTCGTCACCCAATCATGTCTCGTAATACCAAATTTGGTGTATGTGAAGCTGGCGAAACGGCCGCGAGCGCATCATGAGCGTGGCATGTAGTCATGTTACATGATACGCATTACATGATTTTCATGTTAAGCTCTGTCGCTTGTCGAACAGATGAACAGACGAACAATGCCAGTAGTTCGTCTGCTTGCGGGAGAGTGAGATCCGTGCTAATGGTATTGACGAGAGCCGTAGTGGGTGGAGCATCTGTTGGTATTGAACGTGATTCCACCAGACTGGTATCCGAAGCCGGGGAAATATAATTTCGGAAAAATATCATCCGTCTCTCGCATTTGTGTGAGTCGTTGTCGACAAGAGATGGAAGCAGCAGCATAAGAAAAAAAGTCCCATCCTAAAATAGGCATAAAAGCCCAAGAATCCAGCACGGCAAACTGAATATGATGCCGGATACCATCAATGAAAACTCTAACGGTGCACTGTGCTGATGGCCGTATCTACGAGTCATTTGCGCTACGTAAGAGAGTGCCAGTATAAGGTGTGGTAACCTTACGTAGACGAGTACACAAATCCGCATGAATAACAGAAATAGCAGCCCCCGTGTCCACCAATGCCTGAACTGGTACCTCATCCGCATACCCTAAGAACAAGTTGGCTGGGCCCTCTGGAGGTCTTGGTGTTTGTTCTAGTGATGCAGCTTTCCCTCCAAAAACTGCACCAGCTAGTTTTCCGAGTGGTAGTCAGAAGTAGGTACAGCCGGTCTCAGAGGAGATGTTGAGCGTCGTAGAGCTGAAGGGGACCGGCGGCGTCCGGGATAGCAGGGGCGAGGTGCGGCGAGTGGAGAAGTCGAAGAGAAGGAACGTGTCGTAGGGCGTCGCTGGTACAGGTTCGGGGATGGCTCCGAATCCCTTGCGTAAAAATTGCAGTTACGGCGTTCGTCCTGTTGGCGCTTGCGGCAAAATCGTGAAATGTGGCCCCGAATGCCACAATAGTAACATATTGGGCGAGGCGAGCGCCAGGGGGCGTAGTGTGCTGGAGCTGTCACAGGCGCTGGTACTGGCGGTGGAACAGGCGAGTGTGGTGCAAAGGCTGCTACGTTGGCCTGCGCAGGAACAGGATGCGCGTGCTGAACCAAGGCAGGCGGCATGGCAGCGACTTGCGCATACGTAATGGGTGGTGTTGGTAGCGCCGTAGTGTTCGATGGGAGAGCGCCAGCCGTGGATGAGAGCTCCTCTTTGATGATATCGCGCAGACCAGCAGATTGAGAGTGAGGCCGAGGGGCGGGTGCACATGACAACCTTTGCGCTTGAAGTTCCTCGCGAATCAGAGTGCGAATCAGCGCGCGCAAATCCGCATCCGAGGAAGGCCGGCTGTCACTGGCGTCTGGGTAGTCTGGGTGCAATCGAATGGCTTGGAGTTCATCAAGATGCTGACATGTCGTGATGAAGTCCTCAACGATGGTGCGGTTTTTAACAGCCAGAGCGTTAAACGCGACATGACCTATCCCTTTGATAATGTGGCGAACATGATCAGCTTCTGTCATCGCCGAGTTCACGCGGTGGCAAAGGGCAAGGACGTCTTCAATGTACGAAGTGTACGTCTCCCCGGGAAGTTGGGCACGCCCATCGAGCTTTCGTTTCTACACTTCGGAATGTATGTTCGGTTTTCCAAAAATCCTACGGACTTGTTGAGCAAAAGTAGGTCAATCCGGGAAGCTGCTCTCGTGGTTAAAAAAGCACGTTTTCGAGACATCGGACAGATAGAAGGCGACGTGACGAAGTTTTTGAGGCTCATCCCATTGGTTATAAACACTGGTCATGTCGTATTATTTACGCATACCTCGACGTCGTCGCGTGGAAGACCACAGAAGATGGGTGGGTCGCACTGCCGGGCGTTGACGATCCACGCAGGAATGGTTTGTTGGACAGGGATGCTGGATGTTCCGGGCAGCGGTTCTTGAGCCACGACAGTGGACGGGGGAAGCAAGCGGCGACCCGAACGATGCTCCAGGGGAACGTGACGTCAGAGAGGACTTGTGGATCAAAGCACCTCCACCACTCTGTAAGACAGTAGCAGCGTTGGAGTCTCGATGGCGTTTATTAGCCCGTATCGCCTGATGAACCCTCCGAACGAAGACGACGTTTGTTCGTGATGATGATTATATACAGATGAAGAAGATGAAAGTCAAACGTCAATATTGGGCTTACAAAATCAATACCAAACTTGGTATGGCATACCGTGACTGTATGAAGAACATATGTCACTAGTCATAACATGAAAACTACGACATGTATGTCATGAATCTCATGATTTACATTTCATGGTCCTGGAGCTCCTGCGGGGATTTCGTTCACATGGCATGTTGCAAAACTGTTAAGGTATGGCATGATTGCATGGCGAACCCCAACGACAGACCCTAACATGAAAATCATGACATGCGTGTCATGTGACAACATGACTACATGCCACGCTCATGATGCGCTCGCGGCCCTTTGGCGAGCGTCCCATTTACCAAACTTGGTATTGCAGTACGTGAATGAATGACGAAGGTATGTGGCTGTTGCAAACATGATAATCATGAGATGCCATGTCATGTAACAAGATGACTACATGCCACGCTCGTGATGCGTTGGCGGCCGTTTAACTAGCTTAACTTATACCAAATTTGGTATTACGGGACGTGAATGGATGACGAAGGTATGATACTGGTGCAAACAGTATAAACAGGAGATCTCTCGCGTGTCATTTAACAACATGACTACATGCTACGCTCATGATACGTTTGCGGCCGTTTCGCTAGCTTCGCATGTACCAAAGTTGGTATTACGTGACGCGAACGGACGACTTAGGTAAATGACACAGCCAAACATGATAATAAAGACATCCGTGTTATGTAACAACATAACTACATGCCACACTCATGATGCCCTCGTGGAAGGTTCGACAGCTTCACATATGCCAATATTGGTATTTCGTGACGTCAATGGATGACGAAGGTAGGTGACTGGTGCAAACATGATAATGATGAGATGCGTGTCTTGTGAGAACCTGACGGCATGCCACAGTCAAGATGCCAATACATTTCGACGTGACGCGGTGCGCGTGCACGCCGGCGTCACCATGCCAAGCGCCGGTCCTGCCATATACTTGCAGGCGCACGCCGCGCTGCGTTGGTTTGACGCATGCGCGTTTCAGCGCGTCAGGCATCCCTCTGTCACGAAAAGAGGGAGACGCAGTGTTGTGTGGATAACGCATCGGCGCGAAATGCAGCATGTCGCCGGTTGGCGTTGATTGATTGATTGATTAAAACTTTATTTTTGTCCTGAGAAGACGCAAGGAAGACCCCGCGCCACCCGGCTAATCCCACGTTGGGACCGTCAAGCCGAGCTTGGCGGCCCGTTCGCGGGCACTCTGGACGGCCAGGGTTTGATCCTTAAGCTCGGGGCTGTGTAAGAGCGCAGCCCACCTGTCCTCGCTTAGGGCGGGGCCGATGGCTTCACATTCCCACAACACATGATTGAATGTGGCTAACAGTCCACAAGCGGGGCAATCCGCACTTGGATACCGTTCAGGGTAGATGGCATGAAGAACCGCAGGGTTAGGATACGCACTGGCTTGCAATAGTCTTAGGATGACTGCCTGAGCCCTGCACAAGGCCAGTTGTGGGAGAGGGAATACCCGTTTTGATAGATAGAAGTGCTTTGTTATTTCGTTGAACGTAAGTAAGGGCTCCCAGCGAGGCAGAGGGACTGTGGAGGCGGCGCGGTCAGCGAGTCCTCGCGCGGCATCGTGTGCGCCCTCGTTCGGGTTAGAGGTAGAGCCCTCAATCAAACCCAGGTAAGCGGGAAACCAAGTGAGAGAATGGGGCGTGATACTCTTGACGCTTTGGAGAATACGGAGGGCCTGACGGGCTACGATCCCGGTTTCGTAGGTTTTGATAGCCGCCTTGGAGTCGCTGTATATTGACTCTCTGCGACTATCTAGCATAGCCAGCGCGATTGCAACCTGTTCGGCTATCACGGGCTTCGATGTGCGTACTGTGGCGGAGCAAGTGTGCGTGGAATTCGAGTCGACGATGGAAACAGCGAATGCCTCTTGTTGGACATATGGCGCAGCATCCACAAAGCTTGCATCAGTGGGGTTGCTACGGACGTGCTCGAGCAGAGCTCTACCCCTGGCCCTACGCCGACCGACATTGTGCGCAGGGTGCATATTGCGGGGAATGGGTGCGATGCGCAGTTGTGACCTGATGTTTCTGGGAATCTGCATGGAATCGGGGCACTGGTCAATAGAGTTGAGGCCCAAATCATCGAGTATCTTGCGGCCCGATTTGGTTCCGGAAAGCCTGAGCAGCTGTGAGCGCTCTTGCGCCTGGATTATCTTTCGAGTGTATTGTGAACACCGAGCTTGAAAAGGTTTTCAGTGCGAGTGCTTACAGGCAAGCCGAGCGCGAGCTTGAAGACCTTTCTTATGAGGGAATTGAGCTTACTTCTATCTGCAACATGCCAATTATACATGGCCGCCGAGTACGAAAGGTGGCAGAGCACAAACGCATGTATGATGCGGATGAGATTGTCTTCCTTGATTCCGCGGTGTCTGTTGGTGATGCTCCGGATGAGGCCTAGAGCACTTTCCGTCTTGGTAGTGATCTGTCTCAGTGCAGCTCCGTTAGCGCCGTTAGACTCGATATACATTCCCAATATCCGAAGCGAATCACCGGTTGCCGTTGCCCCATGAAGACGGACGCTGGTCGCACCGGTCGCGCTTCGCGTCAGACTATACAGTGCTCGCGTTTTACTAATGCTGCGCCATTATTAGGCCCAGTGTGCGGCGCGTCAACGCTACATTGGAGTATATCAGGCTCTTCATAATGCGCTCGCAGCTGTTTTGCTAGCTCCACTTATAATAGAGGTGGTGTTGCGTGATGTCAATGGATGACGAAATATATGACTGGTGCGAATTAAATAATTCTGACAAGCGTGTCATGTAAGAACATGAAAACGTACCATGCTCATAGCGGGCTCGCGGCCGTTTTGCTAGCTCCACCTATACTAAGTTTTGTATCACGTGACGTGAATAGATGACAAAAGTAAACGACAAATCCAAACATAACAATCATGATACGGATGTCATGCACGGTATCATTTACCTCCACTTGGCAACGTTCAGCTGATTTTAAAGTGACATATCAAAATTTCTTGTTCGTGCTTCGCATGTCATCGATACCCACAGTACGTAGGATCTGCCAATTTCTTTAGTCATCCACTGACGTCACGTAACACCAAACTTGGCATATGTGGAGCTAGCAAAACGGCCGCGAGCGCGTCATGAAGGGCCCAATATACTCCAACGTAGCGTTGACACGCGCGCACGCTGTGCACAGCGACGTTACGTTAGCAAAACTCGAGCACTTGGTAGTCTGATGCCAGGTGCGATCAGCGTCCGTCGGTGTGGCCCAACGGCAACCGGCGCAAAATACGGCATGCTGCATTTCGCGCTGATTCGTGACCTACAACACTGCCTTTCCCTCTTTTCGTGGCATAGGGATGCCGGGCGCGCTGTAACGCGCATGCGTCAAAGCAACGCAGCATGGCACGCACCTGTGAGTACATGGAAGAAGCGGCGCCTGGCCGCTTCTTCCATGTACTGCTCGAAATGAACACCGGCTAGCACGCGCAACACGTCACGTCGGAATGTATTGGTGCCTTAGCTGTGGCATGTAGCAACGCCGACTAAATTTCAAGGCCGAAAGGCTGCCGCAGTGACGTCAGAGGTTGGGGGCCCAGTTGCCCAACTGAGCATGCTCAGTAAGAATTTTTTTTGCCACATCCTTTATTCGGCCCAATCAAGCCGCAGCAGCTGCGAGAGCGGGAGCGTTGGTTCTCCTAAAACGTGAACGAAACACAGGCTTTCCACCGCGTTCGCGGCGTAACTGGGCCCCCACCCCCTGACGTCACTGCGACAGCCTTTCGGCCTTTAAATTTAGTCGGCGTCGCATGTAGTCATGTTCCCACATGATTATCATGTTTGCACCAGTCACGAACCTTCGTTTCATTGACGTCAAGTAATACCCAAATTTGGCGTATGCGAAGCTAGCGAAACGGCCCCGAGCGCACCATGAATGCGGCACGTAGTCATGTTGTTACATGACAAGCATCTCGAGATTATCATGTTTGCACCAGTCGCATGCCTTCGTCATCTATTCACGTACTGTAATACAAAATTCGGTATATGTGACGCTAGCGAAACGGCCGCGAGCACATCATAAGTGTGACATGTAGTCATGCTGTTACATGACATACATGTCATGATTTTCATGTTAAGGTCTGTCGCTAGTATTCGCCATGCAATCATTGCATACCATACCAGTTTTTGAACATGCCATGTGAACGAAACCACCGCAATAGCTGCATTACCATGAAATGACATACATGACATACATATAATGATATTATTGTTATGACTAGTCAAATATGTTCTTCATACAGTCATGTTATGCCATACCAAGTTTGGTATCGATACCATTATCGAAACAGCCAGGAGAGCTAAACGTCGTAGGCGTCTAGATAGATAGATAGATACATAGATAGAGAGATAGATAGATAGATAGATAGATAGATAGATAGATAGATAGATAGATAGATAGATAGATACGGTCAAGGTCACCGAAGTTCGCTAAAAAATGCTTCGCATTTAAGAAAAAATGCGAGAAGCACCGTAATTGAGCTGAGCCAACGCACGGAGCGAGAGAGAATAAATTACGCCATCTCTCGCATAAAGGATGCCGCGGGCGCTAACACTTACACTGACGGTAGCGTTCACGCTGGCGCTCATGGCGGCGTGGCGCAGGAGAGACACATGGGAAAAGCACGCAGTGATGGACCGGAGTTTCCTACTGAAACATGCCAATCGCTGCTAATGGACAATGAGAGACACGATTGGAATAAAGACTCTGATTGGACACAGAGGCCCAAAGTCGACTTTTACTCAGCGCGCACGCACGCTGCGAATTTTGATTGTTCGAAAGCGCACAGGAAAAATATCCCACCGACACAACATTGATGGTCAAGATACAATGTCTATATATACACGGAGTGGATGGTGAACGGTTGTGCAGCGCAAGCAGTTGGTATTTTCAATCGACAAACTCGCTAACAGACGCTCTGTGTGTCGGCATTGAGACTTGAAAGAGGGAAGCGTAGGCAGAGAAAAAGAGGGGAAGGGGGACGTGCATGCACACTGGAGCGCGGATGCCACCTGATCAAGCTCACTCATTGAATTCTTCGAATCTAAGAAATAAAGCTAAAGATAAGATGACAGTTCGTTCTATAGACCCTATCGCTGTTTACAGACACATGTGCTGGATGACTCCTGGTTCTCTGTGCCGGCGTAGACTAGCTGTATTGGTGAGTAACGGAAGCCCTAATGAATAGCCAGCTCATTCTGAAGAGTTTTGTCCCTGTGTCTGGTCAAATATTTCAAATGCACTTTTTTAAAACTAGATACAACATTATAAGAGTTGGTCCTTAACATTGAGCGCCTCCTTTCACCTGAAAGCGAAAAAAAGAGTCTCACCTTACTCCAGCAGTTCTTTAAACACAAGATTTCCGCTTCTGTGTTAGAAAGTAAAAAAAATGAAGAGACCGGAAGCTTTTTTGGTATCAACACGTGCTGGTGCAGCTATTACTACGTTGAAACTGACCGAAAAGCTGAATAAACACACGCTTATTTTGTTCCTCCTTCAAATGTCACTCTGTCACAATAGGACTGACTTTAATCACCTTTATATGGAGGTACTAAGCATAATAAGATTATGACCCCTCTGGTAGAGAAGTGGAACCAGGCTAGAGAGCTTCATTGTGTTATCCATCTGATCCTCATTCACTTGCGTTCTGCCGTCTGGCTTCCCACGGATTTTCGTGCGATACGTGTACAACAGCGTGGCCTCCGAGATTGCGGGCGCGTGGCGGGTTTCTTTCTGGCAGTCCCAATCGCATGGAGAGCGCGTGTTTCCAGAGGCGGGCGTGGCCCGCTCTTTTCTCCGCACCGCAGCACTCTTTCTTTCGGTCGAAAAGGCTGCCACGCTGTTGGCGAAGCGTCTACGCGGTGAGAAAAAAAAATGGTTTTGCGCTTTTATAAAACTTTGTGTTCGTTTTATAATGTCGGGTCAATTTGCACGAGAGACAAAGTGAACACTGGGACGTGTCATTTTCAAATGGGTTTTTTATTGTGCTGTAGATTGACGTCGCTCATATTAGAGCAGTTAAAACTGCGATGCGTCTGCAAGAGATCCGCATGTGCTCGAAACTATACTTCGAAGTTCACGGGCTGCATAGTAGGGGGGGGGGGGCACTGGCGTAAATAAAAGAAAAATGGCAGCCCGATCCTTTTTATTCCCTAGTAGTCTACCGCGACAAATACTTGGTTTTCTGAAAGGCACCATTCGGCCGCATGTGTGACCCTTCGATTTGAATGCAGTAGAGATAACGATAAATGAACACGATACTGATATAGCCATTGTGCTACCAAATCATAGTCGAAATACAGATGACGAAAAAAGGAGACGATGATAACTCAAACACTTTCACGGTGAATTGGACGTAGGGAGTAAATGCAGACCGGCTAATCATAGTTTTTCACAGTATTCCGGCAAAATTACTTAGCGCAATACTAGGTGGCACGATCAGCGCACTTAATTATCTAGAGCGTAAGTGGGATTCGATTGACCACCTGATATATGTCGGTACGTGATAAAATCGTAAAACGATCTCTAACAATAGGAAAGCAATATGATTCAACGACAATAACTAGCCCAGTGTTAACCCACATACGCGTCTCCAGTAAGGGGGAATGCTAGAATGCTTCTGTCACAGATGAAATATTACCTCCTTGCAATGATCTATATAAGAAAAATTCAGCAGTTCACATGATTTTGTTCGCCAATTGGACCAAAATAAAATCAGTAACATAAAAAATGCTTGCCTTCAGTGCAGTCAGAAGATTTTTCGGCTATTTTGCTCACACGCGAGAAAAAAAAAATCGTGCGCACGCTGAAATCCCGCGCGCTCTTCATTCCTCCGTGGTCTTCGCCACTCGAGGAACCCGCATTAAACGCGCCCCATCTCAATAGCCGAGCACGTGAGGCGATACTCGCTGGTTCTGCTCGGGAGCGCGCCAATTGGGACAGCTGGAGAGAACCCCACCGCGCGCTGGTTATCTCGGAGGCCATGACCACAGGTCTATAGTGCGAGAAGAGACATAAAGGGGGCACCACCAACGACCACAATAAAAGACAAAAAAATCAAGAAATAAAGCGAAAGTCGTGCTACCGAAACTGCCGAGCAGTGCAAATTTCTCAACGGGAAAACTCGAGAAACTAGACGGCTAAAGCGAAAGTCAGTTGAGTGCATCTACTACTGTTGTGCGTAGTTTTAGTGTGTGCGTTGTGCTTTAGTTTCTCATATATCTATTTTATCCGTAGAAAAGCAAAGTGCGCACTCTATACTCACTAGAAGGACTCTTCACAAAATAATGTCAGCCCTAACGAGAAAGAGAAAAAGACCGAAAAATAAAGACGTTTGCAAGATCGAAAGATGGTGAAATAAGTGACTGTAGAAAACAAAATGGTAGAGAGGAAGGGCGTCTATTTTCCACTGACAATCGGATGCCTACGACACTGCCCTGCAAAGTACTATTGATGTGAACTTGAATATTGAACACGAACACAGTGGGAATGAAGTGCGTAGCTTTTATTAGAAATGCGTGCCCAGGTGTCCGGGTTTCGGAGACTTTTGAAGTAAATCACACATTAAATGGTCTATCTCAAAGACCACATTGTTGTTATCAGCAACCCTGTGACGTACGTGAGGTTCATAGTAGGAGGCTTCTGAGAGCCGAGCTTAGCTTAGATCAATCTCCTTCGGTTCGCACACCAGAAGCACAGCAAGGCAAACAAGGTGGCATTGTAAAAGATTTCAGAACTCATAGTCAATGGATTGACTAAGAGGTGGCGTTCTTCTTGGTTAGTAGTCCATAGGCGTGTATAAAATGTTCTTCCACGAAGAAGAAACTTTGAATAACTGTGCGTGCCTTCTAGAGACGTTATTATTGCTGCCAAGTTGACATCGTACTGTTGAGAGTTTGAGATATCCTGTTGCGAGAACCAAACCCAGCCTTCTTTGGCTTGTAGAGAGGTTTCCTCGCACGGGTTTCGCGACAGTGCAGCGACAATCTGGTTTAGTGTCCCTATGCTATGCATGGTTTTGCATACGTTGCGCCAGGAAACATAAGACAACGACGACAGCACACGATGAGAGTATACGGCAGCATATGGCAGTTCTCATCCTTAAGAACTTGAAAGATAGAGAACAGAGGAATCTCCACCAGGTCAGTAGTTGGATTTCATCGAATATCCTCGAACACTAGCCGTGTGAATCCTCCACGACACAAAAGGTGTTTGAAGCATTGTTGCTTTCCTTAAGGGCAGCCGGGCTTAGCAACAGAATATAAACAGTCTGGTCATCTACTTACTTTCTTTTTAGTATTTTATAGTGCCTCTTTGTTATTCTCACTCTTTCCCCCTTTTCCGACTTAGGGTGTCCAGTCAGTCGAAGTACTACCTAACCTCCCTATCATCCAATCTTTCTCTGGTTTCCTCCCTTTCCTCATTCATTGTCAAATATCATAAACTAAATAAAAATTTAACCAAGGCGTGCCAGCTAGCTGAAAAAGAGAGAAGGGGTGCAGTTATGATGTTCGACACACCCGAAGAAATCAGAAGAGGCTAACGGTGGGAGCCCAAGGGTTAACCAGTCGTTAGAGTAAACCCCAAACTATCCTTCCCACAGTCTCGCCATCTCTCATTTTTTCTCTCCTCGGTTGTAATGGACTAGTAATGATGTGACCACCTGAAGAATCAAGTGGGCTAAGAAAAGAAAGGATCGCCTATGAATGAAACGATGGCTAAAGTAAAGTAAACATATGGATCCCTCTGCTGATACCCTCGTCGCATTTCACTTCTAAGCGCATTACACGAGCTGTTTTTTTGAAGACGTAATCTGATGCCGTCTTTGTTCGTGCTGTCGTCATCCACATCAGCAGATTTGATAGAAGACGAGAGTGCGAAGTGTTCTCGGCCGACTGCTGTGGAGTTTTTCTCGGCCGTAAGCAAGGTTGCGCCTGCACTCCTTTAAGCGCATTGATGGCTGTCCCCGCTTCAAGCTCTGGTAAATTCACTATTTCTTATCCTTCCTTTCTTTTTTCATTTTCTTCTTGCTATGAATTCCCAAGCATTTGAATATTTTTACAGACATGGTGTAAGACCATCAATGTTGTATTTTCAATGTTTTACTGAACAAATCGTGTTAGGTTAGTGACTGAGATGTCGTTTTATGAAACTCGGGAAATGAGAGTTTGATTTCGGAACCGCGCAGTCGAGCTTTAATGGGCACAATATACGGCAACGCCTGTCGACTTAGATCCACGCGCGAAATAATTTACAAGCTCACACTTCAAATTGGCCAGGACAAAAACCAACTTCTCTTTTTTCGAAAACTACACTCATCTCGAGCTCCTCGGGAAGCTTGCTATACACAGGTATAAATTGAGAACTGCAGCCATAGTAGTCGTCCGCAAAAAAAATTATTAAGAATTTCATAACACAATATGTCTCTTATAATCTCGTCTACAGCCTTATATTGCAATTGTTGTTGTTTTTTTTTCAAAAAAAGAGGGGGAAGAAAGAAAAACTGAACACGCAAATAAAGAACAAACAAACTAAATACTGCTGTAGAAGGAAGCATGCCGTTTCAAATGTAACTGGAATTTAACGTTACGTAAGTTTTCAGCGGGTACTTTGGAGACTTTGTGACGCATTTAACAATGTGTTCGAATTTAAAATAGCGTATGATCTCCAGTTCTAATATAAACACTTGTTTTCTTCTTCCGAGTGCCTCATAGCACCAACATCACTTTCAGTGCGTGCATATGTACATTTTTTTCTGCTGGACTTGGTTGACGTTAGTTTTCCTTGTGATCGACGAAACCTTTCGTATTCAGCATTATTTTTTTTCGTACTACCAGGTCGTTATTTTTACTCCTGCTTTAGTATTTTCTCATTGTACTTCTAGCTACGGTATCCTTCCCGCCTCACGGCTGTTTCATATTTCTCGTTTGTCTCGTGATTTCCCCGTTTTCCTACATATTGCTGAATTCCACAAGCTTTCCCAGGTACTGATAATTAGGCTGAATGGTATTAATAAGCAGGCAAATGTTCATTACTTCTAGGCCATGCAATTATACACAGTAGCCCTTGAAACTTTCGACCATGGTATACCCTTCGATGCAAGTTGTCTTGCGAAGCAAGATTGTAGCTTTACTGGAGTTGTGAAAATACCCTTGATGATACCGATAACTGAAAATGTATTAAATGTTTTATATATCTTCAGAAGTAGAGTGAAACATCAGCGTTAAATGTTCACTACATGACACAATGCGAATTATCTTAGACAACAATAGGGAGACAGTGTAACGTGTTTAGAAAAATTAAGTTTACAGCTTCATGTCAATGAGTGTATAAAACATTTCGAGACTTCCCAGCGAGAATTGCACTAGGTTTTCGGGACAGTGAATTATTATTAAAGACAAAGCACTTTCAACTTGTACAGTTTGTTTCTTTCGCCTGGTGGATTAACTTCCAATACATCCTAACAAAGCCAATTCTCTCAAACTTACCAGACTCTTCAAAGCTCACCAACTTGTTCTTTCGGGTCTCTTCATAATCTCAAACATTTGGGAATAATTTTTTTCTGTCCAGCTTCTATTTTTATTCTTTAAACAGGCAGTTTTGCAAGCATATGAGGTGGCCTTGTGTGGCGTAGCGTAGGAAATGATAGGCCACTGGTAAAACAAAACGACTTTTTCTTCATTTATATTTGATTCACCAAACAGATTATTCGTTTGCTGAAAATGCCATGAGAAAAGCCTTCCTAATGATGGCGCTGAAGTTTGTTGACGCATTAAAGAACCTTAGCTGAGCCCTTGCCCTCTGTTAAAACTAGGGCACGTGTTCTCGTGAGCTGTATAGAAAGAGAGAGATTTGATAAAGCCAGAGAGGCTTGACAACGCGTGCATTGTGAGATTTAAGAAAAACAAATAATACAACCAACGTGTGTACGAAATAATGAACATAGGCTGTGGAGTGGCTTCACATATTACCAAAAAACAAGACCAACAAAACGGGAAAGAAGCGATGACGCGGGAGGAACAGAATGTCATAGCTACGGTCTGCCACGCAATGAACGAAATTGTAGATGAACGCAACTATTTAAAGCTTTAAAATTCTGTTCTACTTTTCTCTCGAAACACCTAAAGAGTTGCTAGGCCACCAGGCTTCTTGTCATTGGTTTCAGACTATCCATACGGATGGCAACACCTGTTAAGTCCGGAACTATTCAAGAATGCGTAGAGAAAAATAGTTTAATTTTCCGTAAACAAGTAAAGTGCTTAATATTACTTGAAAACAGAAATACAGATATTTATTTTGACTGTGCTGTGGCTTCAGTTAAAATGCTTGCAAGATGTAAAAACAAGCAAGAGACATAACTGTCAGTCACTATATAGTAGGAAGTCAAATACATATAGGTATGAGTTCATAAAGCCAATAAGTTTATAAAACAAGTGGGAGTAGCTTTCGTTTTGTTATTATGCGAATGTCATATTCAATGACGACAGTTCAGAGGAAGAGTGATGCTTGAAGGGCAAGAAATGTCAACGATGAGGACCTGTTGCTGCCCTGACGATGACGAGTCGTTTCCTCGAAGCAATGCCGGAAGCGGCCTTTCATAAAAAACAAGTTTTTCTTGTGTATTGGTTACAAAGCTCCTTCGTACTGTATTTTTTAGAAAAGTTAGCTTAAAATCTGTTATTTCTGATTTTCACAGCGGAGGGGCACTTTTAGACGCAGTCATAAACTCGACAAACACGCCCCATTGCGGTGGTCTAGTGGCTAAGGTACTCGGCTGCTGACCCTCAGGTCGCGGGATCGAATCCCGGCTGCAGCGGCTGCATTTTCGATAGAGGCGAAAATACTGTAGGCCAGTGTGCTCAGATTTGGGTGCAGGTTAAAGAACACCAGGTGGTCGAATTATCCGGAGCCTTCCATTGCGGCGTCTTTCATAATCATATGACGGTTTTAGAACGTTAAACCCCACATATCAATGAATCAATCAACTCGAGAAACACAATGAGCAGGTGTCAAGGAACGGTGTAGATGATCTTGTAATAATAAGTATAGTAATATGATTAATGTTATCTGGGGATTGACGACCCAAAACCACGATGAGGTTGTTAGAGACGCTGTTGTGGAGGGCTCCGGACATTTTGTTCGCCCGAGATTTTTTTAACGTGCACCTATATATAAGTACATGGGCCTCTCTCGCCTCAATCGAGCACGCAGCCACCACCACCGAGATTTGATCCCGCAACATATGCGTTAGCAGTCGAGTGCCATATCCACTTGACCACCACGGCGGGGCCTGAGCATCTAGCATTCGACCAAGAAGTTAAAAAAGGTAACTCACGGCTAGGGAGCAGGCAAACTTTCCATCAGTCGTAACACGCTCTACTGCGCACAGCTGTAGTCATATTGTGAATCTTTCATCGTATATATTGCTGCGACAGGTTCGCCACATTCAAGTAGCCCGCCACAATCATCGTGGCACCAGCACCAGCAAGACCCGGCTCGGCTGGCATGCGCCACGCGTTCCGACGCTCCAACAACGAGGAAGAGGAAGATAGTCGGATCTGTGCCACTCGGCTACTCGAACTTGACGACCATAGTTTTTTAGAATCGTGGGCACAAGTTCGCCCTAATAAAGACGCTTGTTTTTTTAACCTGTCGGTGTCAGCATCGCTACATTTCTGGTGGAAGTGCTGGGTTATGAATCGAAGCCCCGCGAGCTCAAGACAGCGTAGCCCCGACGACCAGCGTATCAACCCCGTGGAAGTGACTTCTGTACACCAGAGGGCAAGTCGCCGTCTTCGAGGTGACTCACCTGAGTTCGGTCCTCTTCACTTCACAGCAAGGGGAATTCAAACGATGGATGCCACCACTATGACTAGCCAGGTAACACCGGCACAAGTGTTCATTAGCCAACCGCACCAGCCGCCAGTTTTCCACGGCGACTCGTACGAGGATGTTGAAGATTGGTTGGACCTGTTCGAAAGAGTAGCGAGCTTGAATGGATGGGACGAAAGAGAGAAGCTCCGTCGCGTATACTTCGCCCTGGAAGACTTCGCAAAGACATGGTTTGAGAACCATGAAACCTCGTTGTCTACCTGGGAGGTATTTCGACGACAAGCGGTGGCTACGTTCGCGAACATAGACCGGAAAGAAAAAGCGGAGGCAGCTCTTCAATCGAGGAACCAGCTCACGAACGAGAGCGCTGCTATGTACATTGAGGACATGGTCCGCCTGTTCAAGCGTGCGGATTACAACATGGCTGAGGATAAGAAGGTGCGCCATCTAATGCGCGGAGTGACGCAAGAGCTGTTCGCCGTTCTCGTCCGCAACCCTCCGAGCACAGTTGCCGAGTTTTACTCGGAAGCGACGGCCATCGAAAAAACACTGGAACAGCGGGCTCGGCAGTACAACCGGAATCTTAACTGCACATCTGCACAGGTATTCTCCGGAGGCGTGCGAAACGACATTGAAGCCCTGCGAGAGCTAATTAGATCGGTTATCAGAGAAGAACTGAGCAGACTGCATATGCCCCAGACTTCAACTGCACTATCTGTTTCGGACGTTGTTCGTGACGAACTGAGGCAGGTGATACGAGAGCCAGAGCGTGAGCTGCAGCCGGTTCGACCTATCCGAACATACTCTGAGGTTGTTAGTCAACCCACGGTACACAGCAATGCAGCAGTTGCGATGGCGACGACTCCTCTCCCACCTGCGGCACGCAGCGCACCTCGTCCACGGGAACCAACAGCTACTTATCTGCCCCCAGGAGCACGTAGCACACATCACTATGTGGAGCGTAGGCCCAGGAAAAGTGACGTCTGGCGTGATCACGAGCGCAGGCCTCTGTGTTTCCATTGTGGGGAAGCGGGTCATCTGTACAGATTCTGTCCTTACCGACAGGCCGGATTAAGAGGCTTTCCATCGTATGCACCATGCCCCCGAAACGGCGAACGACCAGCGGAGATTGAGGAGTACTTGTCGACGCGCCAGAACTCGCCATCTCTACGCCAACACCGGTCACGGTCACCATCGCCTATGCGCTACCCGTCATCCAGCCCACGTGCACCTTCAAGGCAGCCTGGTAATCGCTCTCCAAGTCCACACCCGGAAAACTGAAGCAAGCGACCTGTGGAGGTGAGGCCGCTGATAACGTCAGTTACGAAGATCCTCCAATTTGGTTTGAGGGTGTTGACGGTGTATTTCCGGTAGATGGGTGCAGCAACAAAAACGTTACTTCAGATTTGCGGTTGAGAATGAAAGGATGGGAGCTGAATGCCTTAGTCGACACCGGTGCTGATTATTCAGTGATAAGTCACAAGATGGTGAAAAAGCTAAACAAAGTTGTGACACAGTGGAGTGGATCGCAGATACGCATGGCAGGTGGTCACATTATTACGCCCCTTGGCAGATGCACTGCAAGACTTGAAATACGGGGCTTTATTTACGTGGCCGATTTCATTGTGCTGCCAGAATGTTCAAGGGAACTCATTATAGGAATGGATTTTTTGCGAGCTAATGGCGCCGTAATTAACCTGCGTAGGTCCAGCGTGTCGTTTTCGACTGAACGAGCTATACCTGTGGAGGAATCTGAGGAACGACGCCTAACTGCTCTACGCGTTGTTCATGATGACGTAACTGTGCCGCCACGCTGCAGTATAATGGTGCTCGTAGAAAATGATGCATTGTACAACCGCGATTGCATAGCGGATACAAATGTAGGGCTGTTTTTGAACAAAGGTGTCTGCGTAGCTAGGGGTCTTGTTCACTTGACGAATGGCCGTGCAGATGTCCTACTCACTCCCATTGTAGAGTACCTCGTACTCTAAATCGTTAATAACTTTTTCTGAACATACAAATTTCTCCAATGAGCTTCAACACATCGCTCAAGGCACGGCTATTGCCTATTTACACGACTTCTGTATGGCGACTGAACTATGCAGCTTAGTGACATCAACCACTCGACCAGTGGCCTGTAACATCGACACATCCGTGACCGTCAATCAGAGCCTTCCGGACAGTCAGAAGAAACAGATTTACGCCTTGATAAAAGAATTCTCTAATTGCTTTTCAAGTGCCTCGAAGGTCCAGCGCACGTCAATCACGAAACACAGAATTATAACGCAAGACGACACGAGGCCTATATGCCAGCATCCATATCGGGTGTCACAGAAAGAACGGGAAATTATCAAGAAGCAAGTGGAGGAGATGCTTTCTGATGATGTCATCCAGCCTTCGAATAGTCCATGGGCGTCCCCCGTAGTGCTCGTTAAGAAGAAAGACAACACACTTAGATTCTGCGTCGACTACAGAAAACTGAACAGTGTAACTAAACGAGATGTCTACCCCTTGCCACGTATCGATGATACTCTAGATCGGTTGCGATCCGCAAAGTTTTTTCCTCCTTAGATCTGAAAAGCGGATATTGGCAAATGGAGGTCGACGAGCGGGACCGTGAAAAAACGGCATTCGTAACACCAGATGGCCTCTGCGAATTCAAAGCGCTTCCATTCGGCCTCTGTTCCGCACCAGCGACGTTCCAGCGAATGTTGGACACTGTCCTCGCCGGATTGAAATGGCAGTCATGCCTAGTGTATTTGGATGACGTGGTGGTATTCTCTGCAACGTTTGACAAACATCTAGAGCGACTACGCACTGTATTGGAAGCCATCCGGTCAGCGAAATTGACGATCAAACCCGAAAAATGCCACTTCGGCTTCGAAGAGCTGCAATTCTTTGGACATGTCATTAGTTCCGATGGTGTTCGTCTTGATCCCGAAAAGACAGCCGCTGTTCAGAGGTTCCCTACAGCCAGAGACAAAAAGTCAGTGCGTCGATTTTTGGGTTTATGTGCCTACTATAGACGATTTGTGGAAAACTTCTCAAAGATTGCGGAACCTCTTACAAAACTGACAAAAGACGACGTGCCCTTCACATGGGAAAGCGAACAACAGAAAGCTTTTGACGAATTAAGGAAACGACTACAGGGTTCACCAATACTTGCCCATTTTGATGAGACAGCCGACACTGAAGTCCATACCGATGCCAGCAATGTCGGCCTTGGCGCCATCCTTGTCCAGTGGCAAAATGGTCAAGAGAAAGTGTTAGCCTATGCCAGCAGCAAACTATCAAAAGCTGAGGCAAACTACTCTGCAACTGAAAAAGAGTGTCCCGCAGTCATCTGGGCCATAAACAAGTTTCGACCCTACCTTTATGGTAGACCGTTCAGAGCTGTCAGTGACCACCATGCTCTATGCTGGCTGGCAAATCTCAAGGACCCGTCAGGTCGACTAGCAAGATGGAGCCTTAGGCTGCAGGAGTATGATATTACGGTCGTGTACAAATCCGGAAGGAAACACAGCGATGCCGACTGCCTGTCACGCTCTCCCGTCGATCCAAGTGTACCTGAAGAGGAAGACTTCCCGTTTCTAGGCGTTGTCGAAACATCCAAAATCGCTCAACTACAACGAGATGACCCGGATTTGCTGGCACTTATACAACACCTGCAGAATCTCGACGTTCAAGTCCCTCGCATATTCTCCAGAGGGCTCTCCGCGTTCTGCCTTCGAGGAAGTGTCCTTTACAGGAGGAACTTCGAACCTAATGGTGAAACGTTTTTACTAGTCGTGCCCACAGCCATGCGAGAGGAAGTTCTGCACGCACGCCACGACGAGCCAACATCTGGACAATGGGTGTGAGCCGAACATTCGCCAGGATTCGCCTGAAATACTATTGGCCTAAGTTGCTCGCATCAGTGCAGCGCTACGTGAAAACTTGTCGTCAATGTCAACGGCGGAAACCTCCACCCGTAAAACCAGCCGGCCTTCTCCAGCCAATAGACCCTCCAGATGCCCCATTCCAACAAGTCGGCATGGACTTCCTAGGACCTTTGCCGACATCGTGTGCAGGCAAGAAATGGATAGTCGTAGCCACAGACTATCTCACCCGTTATGCTGAAACTGACTCTCTATACAGTGCGACAGCTGCCGAAGCCGCCAAGTTCTTTGTGAAAAACGTAGTGCTCAGACATGGTGCGCCCATCGTTGTCATTACGGATCGGGGCACCGCATTTACTGCAGACCTAATGCAATGCCTGATGCGCATGACAAATACCGATCACAGAAGAACAACGGCGTATCACCTTCAGTCAAATGGCTTAAACGAACGCCTCAACAGAACTCTGACCGACATGCTATCAATGTATGTCGATGTTGAACATAAACAGTGGGATGAAATATTACCCTACGTAACATTCGCATATAATACAGCCGTTCAAGAAACAACCCACGTTGCCCCTTTCGAACTAGTATTCGGCCGAAGAGTGACCACCCCGCTGGATGCCAAGTTACCACTACAGGACGAAAGCAGCTATTCACCTGACTTAGATGACTTCTTGCAAAGAGCCAAAGAAGCACGGCAAATGGCAAGATACCGAATACGCCACCAACAGCACGTCGATTCTAGTCGCTACAACAAGCGACGAAGTGACGCACTTAATCATCCCGATGACAAAGTGTGGGTATGGATACCAGTGCGCCGCCGCGGACTGTCTGAAAAGCTTCTTTGCCGATACTTCGGCCCTTATGAAGTACTCAACCGTATCAGCAACGTCACTAATGAAGTCAGATCCGCTGGACACGTGAGTTCAAGACGCCGCAATCCCACGGAAGTGGTACACGTAGTCCGCATGTAGCCCTATCATGACAGATCGTCGAAAAACGAGCGAGAGTGCGCGTGTATCTTTTCACTGTCTTAAGCGTCGGGACGATGCGTCTGAGGAGGGGGGCAATGCTGCGACAGGTTCGCCACATTCAAGTAGCCCGCCACAATCATCGTGGCACCAGCACCAGCAAGACCCGGCTCGGCTGGCATGCGCCACGCGTTCCGACGCTCCAACAACGAGGAAGAGGAAGATAGTCGGATCTGTGCCACTCGGCTACTCGAACTTGACGACCATAGTTTTTTAGAATCGTGGGCACAAGTTCGCCCTAGTAAAGACGCTTGTTTTTTTTTAACCCGTCGGCGTCAGCATCGTTACAATATAGTCAAAATACTTGCGTGATTAGAGGAAAGCCGTGTCATGCGCTTTTATGCATTCCAGCCAATTCCGTAAATAACCGTTAAACAACCTGTAAAGCGTGCTTTGCGGATAGCGTTGTGGTTGAAGGAGAAGCAGTTGTTACGGCAATGCTTGTTTCATGGCCAACCCATGTTTCTGTTCAACTCTGTCAGCTCAATGCGACAGTTATGCACATAAGATAATGTCGCATCGCGTCACAACGTTTTAACTGGCATGTCCTGTCATGACCCGCTTATGCTCGCAGCACGGCGGCTCGCCGCGCGCCATTCGCCGTTCTCAGACCGGCACGCGCAAGCAGTTTTGCTTGCTCACGTCAGCGTCCATTCGGAAAACGTACCCTAAACCCACTCACGTGAGATTCTACGGCTGCCGAAGAGCAACGTGGCCAATCAGCGACGAAAGAGTTACATCGGGGTGTCACGTCCTCTGCTTTCGGCTGTACGTGTCGTCTGCGTAGGCAGGGACACTTTGAGTTGCTTGATTCTTGCTACACGGGCTTCACATTAGACGCGTAGATGTCATCCGTGTTGTTGTCAGTCCCGGCTTCCGCAGTTATATGATCGTTTTATTTTGACAGGTTTTGAAAAGATAATAGCGTAAACCCAAACAACGTGTCTCAAAGCTGCCACCTGGTCAAATGATGACAGCTATGAAAAATCTGCATCAGCTAAGAAACAGGTGATTCATTCCCTCCGAGATTCTGGAAGCACTAATCCACTCACTAGCAGTTTGGCTCTCGAAAATGGCGCCCTATCGGAACGAACACTTAGCTGTCAAAGCTTATAAACACGAGTATAAAGGAAATTGCATCATCGAATCTGTGCGTACATGGTACAGAGCGCCTGTTTGCCACTTGATGAATCAGAGGTGCACAGCATCTGCTCTTAGCAGTGCGGCCATGTTTTTAAGAGGGCCTTGCCGGTGAAGCATGCAGTGCACTTCGTACAGCCCTCACACAGGTGGTGGTAGCCGATATTTTATGCTATCGTGGCTGGCTTCCCGTTAGCATGAGCGGGCCATCATGCACCTCCAAAACAGAGGAAACGCATGCGTCAACGCCCACAAGCGCACTCCTGTCACCGTACAGTACCTAGGATGTATAAGCGCGTTTGTATAGTGCCTGCATTTCCTTCTTACGTAATATAGAATATGTGACAATCGCCGCAGCGAAAATAGGAAGAAACTCGTGTGAATGAGAGTTTATGCGATTTGATTCGCATAGTAACACAAAAAACAACACAGGATGTATTACAGACCAATGACACAAAGCACCGTTAAACTTTGGTTCCACGAACACAGTATATGTTGCAAATAAGAATATATGACGTCTAGTCACATGACAGCACTGAGATTAGCAAAGTCCAGTCATAGGAACGCAGGGTGAGTTCTCACGTGAAGCGACACCTGACGCGACAAGGTCTGATGAAATTGTATGCATAAAATCAGAATAACAAGGTTTCCCGAATAATTTGCAAGATTAATACTCCTTTATGAAATGTTGCTTACTGCTAATAGTGCACGTTGCTTTGAGCGTCTGTCAGACATTTCCCTAGAATTTTCGTGAGATTGAAAGGCTGCGCTCAAGTGCCAATAAACCAGGTATTAACAGCAAGTTGTCTTTCATTTTGACATTGGGGACATTTTAATAAAGGTTTGCATTTTCATCTACGTCCGCATTTAGAGCTTTTTTTTAATGTTGCGCAAGAAGCGTTTTATGCCCGCTGTACAGAGCCCGAGGTGACCGACTAGTGTTTGTGAGGTCGTGATTGTCGTTACAGTTAATTTAATGCGTAATTCCAGGGTAAGGCCAGTTCAACAAAGGTCTGAATATTTTATATTTTCATCAGGTCATGTGACTCTTCAACCACGAGCTGATATATATCACCATATATGCGATTCAACTTGTTTATACAGCGAGAGCTTTTATGAGATCACTTTTCGGGTCACGCACAGTTGTTGTCTGTCGCCACCGCCGGCGTCCGTAACCACATCGCGCGAAAACAGAAAAAAAACCATGCACCGATGATACAATGGGGCTTGAAACTTGGTACGCTGGGTGCCAGCTAATTCTACCTCGGATGCTTTTCATTTGTTCAAACTTGCTTCAGACATGCATCACCTAGCACCAATATCACTGTGGGGCTCGAAACCGGGTCCCCTGGGTACCAGCACATTATTCTACCACTGAGATACACCAGTGCTTTTCTTTTCTTTTTAATGAATAAAATTATCACCAGTAAAGTACACACAACATACTTCATCAGAAGTGAGGCACACACACACAAGCGTCAAGAACGGGAAGCCACTCCGGAATGGGGTTAACAGTCTCAACAACACTGCGCACTTGAGCAGCTGCTTCTCGGATGACAGATCTCGTCGACCGTGGTGGCTTGGCGTGTCTATCAATTATGCGACTTTTTCATAGTAAATTAAGTCCCAACAACATAAACAGGTCATAAGGAGTATTATCAGTCACTTGTCAAACTTGCTTAAGGTAAGCTTCATGTCGGGAAAGCAATCGCGTTAATACGACTTATAATGCGTTTTAAAACAGAGAAAGAACAACCAATCGTCGCACAATGCAAATAGCGTAACGAGTGCGCCGTCCAGTGCTCCAAATTATAACAAAAGCTTGTTCTTGTCCCTCTACTAACTGTGGCGCATACCCACTTCAGCCATAATTCCTCATCGTCGTCAGCCACTGCATGGACAATTGGCACAAAATTCCTTGCGAGTGTTTAGCGGATACCATGTTTCTCAGCAGCATGAAAAAAATAGCATAGCGAATTTTGGGTCTACTACTCAAAAGTTTATTATTATTGCCCTAGTGGGTACCAAGCAAATGTGCTTGCAGTAGTTACCCAATGAGTGTTTTGAAAAGGCTCTGAAAGGCCGCTCTTTTAGCTTTCGCTGTGACTGTGCTGCGCCTACCTTGCAGGCCTGGCGTTATTTTTGAAGTGAGGGTTTGTCTGTTTATTGATTGTCTTGTTTTCTTCACGTAGCTTCATATTCGTTTTCTCGTTAAAATTTTATCTGACTTTTTCCGTGTTATGTGGTCAGTTACACAACGCGGCAGACCCCTAAGCGTATGAAAAGGCTAGAGCGCTGACACGTTGCACATCCAACATAAGGAATGAATGGAGATGGATGACCGATTGAAAAATCGATGTCGTGATTATTTCTATTGTTAGATAAAATTTATTTTACAATTTATAATGACCATAATGAATATGCCGAGTCGCAAGTCGAGAATCAGGCGTATCTACGCTGCGATAAAATTGCAGAGAAAGATGATTATCGGAGGGTGGCAGCAATCTTTCTACGATATATTTAGAAATTCAGGTGGACCAGAAGATTGACTTGAAACATGTTTCTTCTTGCGCAGCTGCTCAGCACTGTACTCATTTAACAAAGAACTACGCAATAACCCAAAACAGGGGGAAATCAGTTAGTGTTACGTGTACAAAGATATTGGCAAATGCAAAAATCTACTACATCGAAAACAAACTTGTGAAATTTTAGTGACGCTTGCTTCCGTACCAGTTCCGGCCCTGCCAATTGTCATAGCATTGACTCACTGTTTACACACATCATTCGTTTTCGCTGAGTATATGTCTGAGTTCACATACATGAGAGCTGGTTGTTTTTTTAGCCACTCAATTCGGCGTACCTTTAGGCATTCTACTGTGAGAAAGAAATTTGCTAGCTGCCTTCATCGCACAGAGGGAATAGATACGATGTGGTGTATGGGTATGGTGTTGCGCCCAAATGAAATAAAATAACATTCTCTGAAAACCTACTGCCATATTTAATATAGCCACAGTACACAAAGAGGATTATAAGATGTTGAAAGGAATTTCGCTTGGCAAAAGGTAGAGTGTAGTAGCTGTGTTTTAAAACAGTTTTTACAGCGAGAGCTGTTACGATACGACTTCTTGGGTCGCGCGCAGTCGTTGTTCTCCGCTGACGCCACCACCGGTGTCCGTAATTACATCGCGTGAAAATATAAAAAAATATCTTGCACCAATGACACAGTAGGGGCTTGAACCCGGGTCCACTGGGTGCCAGCTCATTATGTTACCACTGAGTTACACCGGTGCTTGTAACTTGTTGTCAAACTTGCCTTGGGCGGGCTTGACCAAGTACCAATTAACCAGTGGGGCCCAAACGCGGGTCTGCTTGGTGCCAGCAGAGTATTCTACCACTGAAATACACCGGTGCTTGGGAATTGTTGTCAAACTTGCCCTAGGCAGGCTTGATATCGGGAAAGCAATCGTGGCAATACGACTTATAAAGCGTTTTATGATAAAAAAAGAACGACCAGTCGTCGCAAAATGCGAATAGCGTAACTAGTGGGTCGTCCACTGCTCCAAACCACCTAAAAAGCTTGTTCCTGTTCCCCTATAACTGTGGCACATACCCACTTTAGCCATTATTCCTTATCATTGTCAGCGACTGCATGAACAATTGGCACTAAATTCCTTGCAAGTGTTTAGCGGATACCATACTTCTCAGAAGAATGACGAAAAATAGCATAGTGAATGCCGGCCTACTACCCAACAGTTTATTATTAATGCCCCAGTGGGTACCAAGCAAGTGTGCTTGCAGTAGTTACCCAATAAGTGTTTAGAAAAGGCTCTGAAAGGCCGCTCTTTTAGCTTTTGCTGTGACTGTGCTGCGCCTACCGCGCAGGCCTGGTGTTTCTTTTTTCCCGGTCCTTTCTGTCTGTGTGACAGAATAAAAATAATTTTGACTTGACTAGTCTTGGTGTGATTGCTTATTTGTGGTGCTTGTTTACATTTTCTTCCTTTGTGTTGGTAGAGAATCGCACAGCCTTTCTGTTTTTCCCGTGAAATATAATTGGTGAATTTCTTACTTTTTTGAGGGGCTTTACTTTTAGGCGTGTAACACGTTATAGTAATTGCAGCAAGACTTTCTTGTTTTATAGACCTTCTTTTTCTATTCATGACATATTTGGTTAATAGAACTTACGTTAGTTAGAGAAACTTAGAAGCAATTTTTCGCTATTCTTGGGAAAAAAAGACTTCAATTGAATGAGCTGGCTACGCCGAAAAACCAGTGTGCCTGCAATCACGCATATTAATAATTAGAACCTGAAGAATGGTGAAAATGATTATAGCGATGATGAAACGTTCAAGAACGTTAGGTAATGGGTTTCATAGTTCCTTTAGAAGAAACACAAAGTGTGCGTAGACCAAATTGACCAGGAAAAGTTCTTTATGATATTCCTGTATATGAAAGCCTAAGTTGTAACATTGGCAAGCATTTTGTTAAAAACGCAATTCATCTAACTTCAAATACTGACTGTAGATAATACAAAACTTGGAATACATTTGCGAAGGACAATGATGCTTTTTGAGATAGCTCTAGTTGCTCAAAATAAATGTGTGAAAGGCAAGAAAACTTCTATGCGATGAATATTGGGCAAGCAAACTACACTCTAATTAAGTCTAACAGGAGAGATGCGGGTGGCTGCGCGTATAATACATATTCGGGCAAAACATATTCTCATTACGTGTCGAGGAACAACTTGTGCATAAAGATGAGCAAAAGAATTTAAATTAAGAAGGTGATGGGCCTCATCAATGCACGAGATCACTGCGCGTCTTTTTAAAACTGCGGTCATCATCAATTTTGGCTAAACTTAACAAACCTCGAGGCGCTTATTATATAGCGGTTTAATTAACCCAGACTTACCACGAGCCTAAATAGTGCCGTGGATCTTCCTTAAAAATTTTCATGTTTTAAAGACTACATTGCTTAATAGAGTTGTGATACGTAAATGAAACTACAAGTAAAAATATGTGCAGGTCTACAAGCAAAAAAAAAAAGAACGTAAACTTGCTTAGTCGAGTCTGTCGAGAATATTCCACTTGGAATTTCAGTTAAAAAATGTCTGTACTCTGTTTGCGCCCGGGATAATAAACCACTTTTATAGTTATGAAAGCTAAGATGACAACAAGGAATTAAATTATTAGATATAACGCCTTGAATTCTCTCCTTGCTAACAAGGCATATACGACGGTGCGTATTTGGATAAGACAATCACAAGATATATTGCGAGCATGGAGCCCCGATATCTCCATCCTCTAACTTTTTTCTCTTGCATACTAAACAACGTGCTGGAGCAATAACCCCGAATAAACTTTAACCGCTACCTAATTTAAATACGTCTTTTTTTATCCTAACTCTTTTTGAACATTGTATTATATTTGCGCTAGGGATGTAATGAAAACGCACCGAACAGAAGTTTGAGTCAAGTCAACTTAACAAGCTCAATCGTTCTATCTTCTTGAACAAAAGTGATGCGCTATCATTTACGACTTCTCTATGATACTGAATCAATATCAAGAAGACATTGGTGCGCTGGCTAGAATAAATGTCTCCGAGGAACAAACAACCCTAACCATCAAAGATTGCTGTTCTCATTCTTCACATGCTTCGCGCGCATTGTTTTGAATTGATAAAATCTCTTCAGATAAAGGATAACTTCCTTGTTGCTGTGGGGCTTTCTAGGCTAACACGTGTTTGCTCTGCATGTTTGAAGCTTTACTACTTACAGCTTGTTATCGATGCAGCGTCACAAGCTGGCCGTAATAAGTGTATGTTCTACTGCACTGCAGAAGTTAAAATACATTATGGTTGGAAGTTCGCTGAAATTAGGATTGACAATCGCGTGCACATCGACAACGCCGCCGCGGAGGCCTATCGCCCAAGGTACCCGGCTGCTGACCCGCAGGTAACGTGATCAAATCTCGGCTGCGGCGGCTGAATTTTTGATGGTGGCGAAGTTGCTGTAGGCCCGTGTGCTCGGATTTGGGTGGACGTTAAAAAACGCCAGGCCCGCGTGGAAGACGCCACGCAGCCGCAGCGAAAGCTAAAAGAGCGAAAGAGCCTTTTTCGAAACACTTATTGGGTAACTGCTGCAAGCACACTTGCTGGGTACCCAATGTAGCATAAATAATAATTATCTCTACGTAGTAGGCTGGCATTTTCTAAGCTATCTTTTGTCATTCTTCTGAAAAGTGTGATATGCGCTACACACTTGCATGGATTTTGGGCCACTAGGTAATGCACTGGCTAAAAACGATGAGGAATTATACCTGAAGTGGGTATGCGCCACAGTTCATATAGGGGAACAAGAACAAGCTTTTGTGATGGGTTGTAGCATTACACGAGGCACTCGCTGTGCTATTCGCATTGTGTGACGCCTAGTTTTTTTGCTGATCTAAAACGCTTTATTACTCATATTACCACGAGTATTTTCCAGATATCAAACCTGTTAAGGCAAGTTTGCGAACGAGCCCCAAGCACCGGCGTGGCTCAGTGGTAAAATACTGGGCTGACACGCAGCGGACCCAGGTTCAACAGCCCCACTGTGTCCTTGGTACTAGGTTTCCTTTCTCATTTCATGCGAAATGTGCCCCTGTCTTGTTGTCCCGTTTATCACGCTTCATTTTTGAAATACGCGTGTGTTAATATCCTCTTAATCTCTCAATTGCTTGAGCCAGTGTCGCAGTACATTTCATGAAAATGGTAATTTTCGGGAATGAAGACAAAGAATGAGGCCAAAGACGACCAAGTGGATGCATTAAAAAAATAACAGCATATGGGCGACCCAGCACACCCATGAGGCGGTGTCGAGGCAAGCGCTTGGCGTCCCCTCTAGGGAGGCCCAGGCCCGGTCGCCTAAACCTGCTGGTTTCTAATAATAAACCTTATTCCTCCTCTTCCTCCTCCTCATCCTTCTCCTCTTCCTCCACGAAGTGAAGGATGACGAGTTGGTAAGCAGTGAGATTTTTCGGTGTTCCCATTAATCAGCCGTTACATTAACCACGCACGCATATAAATGAGTACCAAAGTGGTGTACCGTCATAAGCAATGCTGATTGGTCATATGTGGTATGTTGTGTTGAGTTGTAAATTCGGTCCTGCCTTAATTATTGCTGCTTTGGGGTGTCGGATACAATGTGAAGTTGGCAAAGATGAAGACATGGCTTGTTTCCCTGGTGAAAGTTGGTTGTTTTCTGTCATACGAAACGCACCGAAGAGTACATCGAGATGTCATACTAATCCACAAGCTAGTCGTTGTCCGTGATCATTATGTTGATTGTCATCATCGTCAGAGTCATCGTCATGGCGTATAGTGCACACCTTGCAGGCACTGGGCCGTGATAGCAGAAAGAGAATGTGTGGCCTGGTACAGGCTTCTTCTTCATCGGCATCCGCATCATCGTCATTTTCATCGTCAGTGGCGGCTACGGTGAACAACAATGCCAACGCAAACGGACAAGCCTCGACTTTAACGAGCTTCACCCCTGAAATAAATAATTATTGACCCACGAGAAATAAGCGACATTTAAAAGAGGAAAAGGAAGAAATAAGCGTAGTTCCGTTATTGCCTCTCTCAATGAAGGGCACCTCCACCGTTCTGCGCGGGGGATGGGGGTAAGGAGGGATTAAAAAGGATAGAGAGGAATTAAAGGTATAGAGATAGAGAGAGGGACCGGTAAGGCCACATACGCAAGTAAAGAGAGGATAGGAAAGATGGACATGGTTGCAAGAGCCGAGGACAGGGCACCATGGACTCAGCGAGAGCTCTTGTCGGCGCCAGGAAATGGCGTAGTGCGGGCCAGTCGGCGGGAGCTGCACTGTCGTCGGAAATAGCGGGGGCTCAACCGGTCAGCACGAAATCTAGCGAGCGAGTCCCTGACGCACGAGAGAAACGTAGGGGATGAGGCGCAGCTGGTATTAGTTTTACCATGCCAATGCACACTGTGTGCACCACAATTGATGTGATTTGTAACTATAAATCCGGCTCAATAGGGTTGTAAATGAAGGGAAATTTGGTGCTGCCACCGCAGACGTCATGCTTTCAGGCGTCCTGTGAAGTAACCAACTTCTAGTGAATAGGTGAGACGCTGAACTGAGCCAGTTTTGTGAGCTGAGCTGTTCAGAGCCGCTCAATGAGGTGGGCCACTTGGCCTATTTTAGGGACGAAGCTCCTTAGTGTGAGCTGAGCGTCCCATCGTAATTGCATGTATCCACCTCTCGTTAGTTCTTGAACCCGCCGTATACATGGTGGTAGTTGTATATATAAAAATTGCATATACGCTGAAAACTGTGAATGACACGATACTAGAGGATGTTATTTGTACTATTGCAAATAATAAAAATCACACCATATCTAAAGAGTGAATGACGATGAGTGGAGCGAAGTGTTCATCATTCTGTCCGTGCTTCCAGCCGTCCGTTTGTTCTTGCTTCCGTCCATGCGTGCATCCATCCATAGAGTTTCTTTAATATACACTAGAGGGAACTTTGGCACTATGGTCTATGGGAGCTCGAACGCACGGCGTTTCAGCTAGCATAGGAATGATGGGTACTACACATATTTGTCTCATCTTCGTACTTCTGGCCTGCTTCTGGCTGCCTGTGCATTCGTGTGGCTTGGAGCTGTTTTCTTACGAAACAAATATTAGCAAATGTTCAGTGGTTGCGCTTCACCATCTTATTTCTTTAGACTTACCTTTCCAAATGGGTCACGAATTTCAAAGAAATCGAATCTTTCTTTCAAAACAAAACCTAAGCACAGCAATAAACGAAGCCGCAAGTACGATTCGCCGCCCGCAAGTACGAAGACTATGCAAATGTGTGCACTACGCATCATTCCCATGGTCGTTGAATCAACGCAGCGCCAGAGTCCCCTATAGTTAAATTTAGGAAGCTCTATGCGTACATACGTCCATTCGTGCATCCGTCCCTGCGTCCATCCGTCCGTTCTCTCGTGCGTCCATCTGTTCGCCCGTCCGTCTGTCCGTGCGTTCGTCCATGCGTCTATCCCTGCGTTCGCCCATGCGTCCGTCTATTCGTGTATTCGTCAACGCATTCGTCCATCCCTGCGTTCGTCCTTGCGTCCGTCCATCCATCCATTCATTCGTGTATCTGTACATGCATCAGTCCGTCCATCCGTGCGTCCGTTTATCCGTTTCGCCCCGCTCGTCATCGTTCACCTCGCGGATGTGTTTAGAAAAAAAAATGTTAAAGATTCTGAGTACTAGGTACTCTACTATGGAAGAGCATAAAGCCATCCCGAGGGCCATCTTTCCTCAAACCAAGGAGGTTACGCCCAACGAGTTTGTGTGTTTAAAAAAAGTAGGTAACAATTTAGAGTACTAGTTAGTCTACTATGGGAGAGCGCAAAGCCGTCCCGTGGCTACGCTAAGAGCAGGACACTGTGCATGAAACCCGCCATGTATAATAGATGTGATTTGTTTTCCACCACACTGCAGAAATGTTTCAGGAAGTGAAAATTGAAGTAAGTGACAATACCCTAGGTGCATGTTCGTGTCTCTGGCTTTTATATAAGAAACCTGAGTGCCTTGGTTTCTTTAGTTGGGGATTTTAGCACTGCTGCTAAACCGGACATAAGGTTTAGACAGTGACAATGAACCTTTAACTCATGATACGCATAGTGTGAACCCGTGAGGAGAAGCGGGATATACTAACTCTTTTGCCGTGTAGCCGCTTAGGATAAACCATGACAACCACATCACACAGAGTGTGCTTACACCAAAGTTCAGAAAATTTAAAGTACAATGTAGGGTGCTGTGGGAAAGCGATTGGCTGTCCCAGTTTACACCGTTTGTAATGACACACACGTGGAGGTAAAGACCCACAGAGGTAGAGGTAGAATGGATCTTGCAGAGACATTGTCAATGAAGCTGAACATAAAACACCCACCAAGATTAAGCCGCGCTGAAAAATCTCCCTGCCCTAGCTGGTTATGTATCAGAGTTGTATGGTATATTCAAGCAGATTTTCTATAACCTAAGCAGTACGGACACCAGAAAAAAGAAAAGCTGTCGTCCTTTTATTCATTAACTAAACGATGGCGAATACATATTTCCGGAAGGGACGGTTTCAGGGTCAGCGACAAATTCCTCGCCAGACAAAGAGCAGGTTGAACGAAAAGAATCACTTATAGCCATACGAATGAAGGGATGCAAAGATTCAGGTTAGCCGGACGACCTTACGCGTAAGACATTTAAGGCTCTGTGACAACAGTGCACGCAACTCATCTGCTTTCCGATGGGGAACGAGCGACACTCCCACATTATAGGTGCTGCGAGCAAGTGCGATAGCTTAGCTCTAACCCCCGTATTCTAGAACGTCCCTTCACTCGACGCTTCACCTTCACTTGAAAACGCCGATGGAAGTGCCCTCTCTAGGCATGGCAAGTCACTGCATATTAGCAATAATGTGGTGTGATTCTCGAGCAGCGGAGCGCCATTTTCAGCCGTGCAGCGGCGCAGTGCTCCACTCTGTCAAGTGAAGGGTGAAAGTCGAGTCGAGGGGCGTTTGTGAATACGGGGGTTAGAGAGCGATAGCGCGGAAGCGTAAAAAAAGAAGGTTAAACAGACCAGCTTCGCTACCTGGCACTGGAGAGGGCAATGTAAATGTTAACAGAAAGTATAAGATACGAAAAAAACAAATAAACATAAAATGACGCCACACCATCAAGTGACGTGAAATCTGCTTCAAATGGACAGCTTGGGACTGTAGTATTAGTGTAATCATTGTCGTATTTCAAGAATTAACGCATTGCGAGGTGAGCATTTCTCAACGCATATGCGACATATATTAAAGAAAAACGTGGCTGATTCTTCTGTGTAAGAATCGGCATAACACGAACGTGAAACGTGTCATCACAAAGGTTACTGAGCGTTCATTGTGCAGTGTCTCACCACAAGGCAGAAAGAATAAATGCTACAGCAACAAATTGCGAAGTTGTGCGAAAAAAGACAAGCAGCTTGAAACTTGCAGCGTGCACCTCAAGCAGAAAGCATGCACGAAATGAGCATACACAGTATGAACGCGGACAAACCAATGTCACAGCTCGACAATTAAAATGCGTTGTTAAAACAGAAATAAAGGCGCATAAAATGAACGCACAAGTCTACACAGGACAAGTGCGAACAACTGGCACAATTCTTGCTTCGTGTGTGAGCAGCGTGCTCCTTTCGCAAATGCGGCTGTGGCAGCTAGTGAAGTGACCTTTGGGTCCTCCCGAATCACGTGTCTGATAGGCGCGCGCGCAGGAGAGACCAAGCTCCGTGGCGGGAGCGCTGATCGAAACGAAAGAGGCGATGACTCTTAGAGCGCGATTAACACGAGACCTTTGCGGCATCTCGCTACTGATGCATAAAACGCACTGAAGTTGCCGAGATTTAGGTACCACTTAACAATATGTGGCACATATAAATAGCTTGGAGTTAGAGGTTTTGACAAAGAACTCTCCGTGGCCTAGTTATTAGTGGCCACGCTGAGGATTGAGAGGTCACTGGTTCGACACTCCGCGACAGAACCTTGAAATCGCGTTTGGTTCTGTGCAATCTGTTAACATTTCAAAACATCATATCCGTGACGAAAATACGTCAGCGGAGCCGCGGGAGGACCACGGCACGTGAACACTTTTGTGTTTAAAGTATGTGGCTTCCTTAAGAAGTACGTGCATCTCGACTCTTCTCTTTCATTTGGCTGCATCTTGATTCTATCCGTCAAGATAATGAACATGATGCTATCAGTCATCTCACTATAATTTAAACACACGCACGTTCGCGCACGCACGCATATGCGCACACAAAGCTATTTTCTCTGCATTAAGCTAATAACTAGCACTCGCTTATTTAGTGAAAAGCATTACCATTCTGCACATGCATTATAGCGCGTACTTTTTCAACGGTGAAGCCGTCTAAGGTTTTGATTGGTGGAAACTCTCTACGGAGCATCACGCAAAGATGCACAGCACGCCCATTTTACCTCTTTAACAAATACCACTCCACGTTCTCGTGTAGACGAAAGGGGGAACAGTGTAACACTGACGGCTGTAATGCATACATGGCCCAATGAATTATAGCGCTTCGGAAGGACGCTTTCCGTGCTGTTACACTGACCTGCGTCATACACGAGAAAAAAGTTTTGCGGGTTTTGGTAACATTTACACGCGTCACTTTGTCTACTGCTTTGGGTAAAAATAGCTTTTAGCAAGGTAGAAGTACGATGCAACGACGGCATTTTTTCAAGGCCGTCGTGTTACCCCAACGCAACTTACTTGACCACGTTTCTTAAAGTTATTGTTCTGGATAGATGAGCGATGTTTCGCAGCTTTCGCATACTGATCTGAGGGACGCGTTAGTGACCACTTGACAAAGAGAAATTAAAAAAAAAAGACAAGTCCTTGACACTTATAGCTAACAATTTTCTTACGAGAATAACAAGAACCAGACACAGTGGTAGCGCGAGGACAGCCCGTTGCCAAATAAAAAAATTAATAAAAACAATATAAGCCATATTGCCCTAATATCCGTCATTGTCAAATGGGAACTTGGTCATTGTAGTTTTGTACATGAACACTGCGAGAGGAACAAGCTCTTTGGCTCGAGCTACCAATAGAATCATTGAGACAACGTTTAAAAATCTCTCAAGTGAGCAACATGACCGTATATACCGGTATATATGACTGAAATCCGGGCTTGCAACACTTTAACACAGTAACTGCGAGAACAGAAATGCGTTCCCTCCTTTAAACTTCTCCTCACTTTTTTATTAATGTAGTTCATCAGTCCCTTTTTTGCAGTGTTGTTTGATTGTGCCATTACTGATACACAAGAACAAGGACGTGAAACAATGGCAGGGCCATTTATTTTACCGTCTGTTAGCAATACAACATCGTATTAACAATGTAAATTGAATACTTGTAACAATTATTGTATCCTTATGGCACGTTCCTCATGTCGTTACACTGATCCTTTGAGGTTCCCTAAGACTTACTGAAGTATATGAGGAATATATACCATAAATAGAGTTTATATGAATTCCACTTAAAAACTTGCAAAATATTTGCAAAAACCTACGTATATAGTTGGGAAGTGTATAGTATATATAGTATATATAGTATATAGTATGGTAAGTGATGCTATGGTCCGGTTTCATACGCCGTTTTAAAATTAGTGACACGTTCGGTGACATAGGACAGTGTTCATTGAGATTTTCTTGCAAAATGTTTTGTGCCAATGAGTAGTTTTCAGCGTCCTGATTACTTGGCATTTTACTGCGAGAGCGTTAAAGAGCTCGTTTCGCAGAAATTTTATTGTCAGATTCGGTACTGTCCGTTGCGAGAAAAAAATTGCGCAGTCTGTGAATGGAAATTTCAAATGGATGCAAACAAAAAATGAAGAAACATTGGTTAGAGTGGGAATGAAATGCAGGTGAGAGGAAGCGGGACTACCGAAACAGCGCCCCACCTGTGCTAAAAAATGCTGTGGCAAAAAAACTATATAAATGTAATGTAGAGGAATGAAGGTTAAGAAATGAATGCTTCATGGCAGAAACGTGCAATGACTTCAAGCTTCAACGCACATTATACGCGCAACGTGTGATTGGTTTAAGGCGCGCAAGCAGACAGGCCTACTTATTTATCATTGTCAACAACATCTGCAGTTGCGCAGGCCGGCGTGTTGCCTTACGGTCGCGTAGTGGATAGCTCACCAACTAGCGAAGGGAAGAATTGCGTTGCAGTAGACACTTCACAAGTGTCTCCAAGTTTTAAACGGTCAGTGTTACTCGCACAGTCCGTTCTTTTTTTGCGGCGCTGTTTACGTGTTCGCAGAGAAGCTAAGTTGGGCTAGTGATTGAGAAATCGATACGAACAGTGTCCGATTAGACTAACCCGTTTTACTCTTAGAAACGAAGCTCAAGCGTTTTCCCAGTTTTTCTTCTTTTTTAAGACAGTGAAGATGTTTAGCCAATTGTTCCTTGTCTTGCGTACCAGAATACTCGGTCGGTTATTTGCCACCAGTAGTGGGAAGCTCCACTACGTAAAAATGAGATAAAGTTTCTATGCTAAAACAGACTCTGTTGGTCATGTAAAAACTATCGTCATCATTGCTGCAATAACTCGGCCAAAGAGGTTTAAAAAAATGCTGGAGTAGAAATGCTTGCCCACGAGTGAAGCCGCGCCAGTCGTAAGATGGTGGCTGCAGCAGTCATCTTACTAGGGGCATGAGGAGCTATTGGCATTCGGTGATTAAGAAGGAGCGTTTTCCTCACACGTCCAACGAGTTTAACATGGTAACCTTTTTGGGTGACACGGTGCTCAAAGTACGCCCTTGAGTTACTAGTTTTATATAATAAGCATCATTCAAGGAAAATTTTATTCGAGATTAAGTCACCAATACTAGTCCCTGCGAATTTCTTTTGGGAAACAACTATCTTCTAACTTATACTTAACTCAGCCTTTAGACCAACTAATCAAAGCCACTTGATGTGGAAAGGGGCACCACAAAAAAAAAACATGTTTATTAGATCTTTGAAAGGCAAAAGATGGCTTCAATTCTGCTGGCAAAGCATTGCGGAAGCTTACACTCCAGCAGTTTTTTTTAAATCTCCTTGGACTCGGCTAGCGAGTGCCATTCTAAGTCTCTCTTTCACTATTACTTTTGCTCTAAGAAAGAGTGCTCCACTTTTTCCAGCGCGGGATGCAATAACGTGCAAATACTAGAGAACGAGTAAACAGAGGGAGAAAGAGGTAGAAAGATAGCAAGTGAGAAAGAGAGAAGTAGAGAAAAATAAACGAAATAGGAGACAAAAAAGAAAAAAAAAACATAGAAAAAATTTACACAGACAAAGGAAGAGAATGAAAAATACACCGAAGAGGAACCGAAGAAGTAGATATCAAGACAGAAACAAATAAACAAAAAAGAAGGGGAGAGGGAAATACAAAGAGAGAAAAGCTAGAAAGAAACTGGATGTGGGAAATAAAGAGTGAGAGAGAGTAGTAGAAAAATATATAAAAGCGAAAAAGAAAATTAGGTGTTATGAAAGAAAAAAAGGCACAAATAAAAAGTTACAAGAAAAATATAAAAAGCTGACATAAATACAACAGGAGAAGGAAAGAGAAAAACGTAAAGAAACAAAGACGGGCACCAACCTCCGCTCTTCCTTCAAGCTGTGCACAACTAGTGCGAAAATGCCGTAAGCTTGTTCTAAATAGACATCCACACACCGAGTTTAAGACAGCTTACCTCTAGCTCTTAGTGAACTACCCAGTAATATTGAATTTGAAAATTTTCAAATTTATTGCCACTTATTGGTACGAAACATGATAGAGAGTACGATGGGGGAAATAAAGTTGCGTATACTCTAAAGTACTCTGAATACACCAAGTACTCCAAGTACTCTAAGTTATCATTCAACTTTCAATGCGACAGCCTAGTATGAAAAATATATAAAAGCGAAAAAGAAAATTAGATGTTATGAAAGAAAAAAAGGCACAAATAAAAAGTTACAAGAAAAATATAAAAAGCTGACATAAATACAACAGGAGAAGGAAAGAGAAAAACATAAAGAAACAAAGACGGGCACCAACCTCCGCTCTTCCTTCAAGCTGTGCACAACTAGTGCGAAAATGCCGTAAGCTTGTTCTAAATAGACATCCACACACCGAGTTTAAGACAGCTTACCTCTAGCTCTTAGTGAACTACCCAGTAATATTGAATTTGAAAATTTTCAAATTTATTGCCACTTATTGGTACGAAACATGATAGAGAGTACGATGGGGGAATTAAAGTTGCGTATACTCTAAAGTACTCTGAATACACCAAGTACTCCAAGTACTCTAAGTTATCATTCAACTTTCAATGCGACAGCCTAGTATGTCTCATGGACGCGAAAGTTCAGAAGATCTGACGATAGCTCGAGAGGCTAGCGAATGGTCGCAAATATTAACGTCATCATGAAGACACAGGTAACCGAAATACAGTAGATCGGAAGAAAAAGAAACACAAAAAAATTAGGCTAATTCCGTGTACGTTGAAAATTTAAGTTATGCGAAGCATGTGGAGGTGAAATGACTGCTTTGTAAATTTTTTATGGAGTGGTACGCCGTAAAATGACGCTAAACATGTGTATGAATGTTGCACACACAGAAATATGTTGAAGAGTTGCAGGTGCTTATACAACCAGTTCTTTTTACTTGCACAGCGATACCAACATGAAAATGAGTATTAGCAACAGAAGAAGCAACAAGATGATATGAAGCGCTAGTGCTCGCGAGGATGGTAGCCTTAGACCTTGCTACATGAACCAACTTCAGCGCATCACACCTAACCAGAATGGACATTAAACTGACGTTAAGGCTGTTATATCAAAGTACATATGCAATGTTTATAAAAGTGTATTCCCAGCACTAGAACACAATTCACATTTCCCGAACATTATGGTCTATATGAAAAGTAGTTCCGAGACCTGGTGTGACTCTATGGCACAATGCTACATTGCCACGCAGAATGGTGGGGTTTAATTTTTGCTGGGATTCTCACATTTGTTTTTTGAGCTCGTCGTGTCAACGCTGCCAATGTCGGTTATTTCTTAACACTTGCGCATTAAAATTTTCCATGAGTGTTCTCGTCGTTCCTGGGTAGATACTAAGTGTCAGTATCCTGTGGCGTATACCTGCATACCAGTGCCCCATACCCGCCTGTGGGTATGCTCCACTGTCTGGTGGGAAGTGTTTGACGACATGTGCGACGAGAATGTGACATTATTCATGCCATGACCAGCGCGTCATATTCGTCGAAGCACCGTGCACTCCTTTACTAGTTTTGGTTCACGCCAAATTAAGGAGGTCATCACGAGAGCCCCCAGATCTAAGCGGACAGACAGACAGACAGACAGACAGACAGACAGACAGACAGACAGACAGACAGACAGACAGACAGACAGACAGACAGACAGACAGACACATGGACGGACGGACGGACGGACGGACGGACGACAGACAGACAGACAGACAGACAGACAGACAGACAGACAGACATTTAAAACACGGTTTTCGTCTTCGTGTTGTCTTTGCGAATTCAGAGGGCACAGAGTTAACTTTTTAAACACAACAAAGTGCTTGACATCCGGCTCAAAGTTCTCAGTGAGGTGAAGTGTTTAGTATGCTATTATAAATCATCCAACCTTTTCTTCTAAACAGACAGTACTTTTAAGATGACATCAATAACACCGGACTACCGCTCTTACATAGTGCTCATGTTACTCCAAGTTGTACACCCTTTTCGAAAAAAAAAACAACGCTGAAGCATTTGTTAATTGAGAAGTGTTCAAGCTTCGTAAAATGCACTTTATGGCTTTTTGATGGCAGAGTACACTGTGCTCCAAGTTGTCTCAGCCGAGATTCGAAGCGAAACTTGATACGAGTTACAAATTTTTGTGTCAGCGGTGATGCTGTACGCAAGAAACCTGGTGCCAGTACAGCCTTCAAAAATTGGCCGGTCACGTGTGCATTTGGATGTGCCGATTTTTTTTTAAATTTTATGCTCTCTTGATTGTGTGCATGTCAACGAGCAACTGTTTCTCGTATCACAATCTGATCTTTCATTGATGGTACTCGTCCTTTCACGTTGCCAGCGAACCACACATTCCATTTTGTAATAAAAAAGAAAACCTTCACTCAAAACACCTCCAGGTGCATCACACGTTTAGGACGTCCGTCAGGCCTACGCGCAAGCATTGAGATAGCGAAGAAAACCCATGTAGGAAGGCAAGAGTAACGCGATTCTACGTGAGGCGGTGATACGTTGGAAAGTAAGGTTAAGAAAACTCCTCTTGCTGACGGATGACTATTCAATTAGTGGGAAGTACGCTGGACAAATGAACAGAATTACGCTTCTCGGCTGAATGAAACCCGCCGCCTGGGGCATCCTAGACTCGCTCCAATGAGGTCACGCGTCAGAGACCACGTTTTATTTACCATAACACTTTGTCTTTTCTGTGGTCCAGTGGCTTCGGTAATCAGGAAGTGCTCTTGAAGAGCAAAAGTGGTCATCTTAGTGTATTGGCGAAGAAATAGCGACACAAAAATGTTAGCGAGTTCTCAGACCAACTGGCTACCCTGTGTACAAGAAAGGGTCAAAGGAAATAAAAATAATTGTAAATAGATGTTGTAAATCAAGATAGAAGGGCGAAAAAAGAGAAGAAAACCAGGCAATACAAAATGACACTAGTTTAAGTAGGTTAAGACCATTTGTTCTGAGAAATGCACCAATGCTTTCAACTAGTTTCGTGCTGATAGGGGTCTTGGCAAGTGTGCATACTGAACAGAAATTCGTAATTGAGGAACAGTCAAACTACAAAAAAATAGAAACACTCTCTATAGAGAGAGAGAATAGCAGAAAAGGAAGGGTTAGGAGGTCAACCAGTCGAGGATAGCCAGTTTGCTATCCTACAAACGAGAACTGAATGTGGGAGATCGAAAGAAGGAGAGAAAAGACTGGGGAGAAAATGCCGACTAAACCCTTCAAGAACTGTGGCGGATCTATTGTTCCAAAGAGCACAGAGCTTTATTTTCACAGCGAAAATTTGTAAGTGCACACTTTGCCGAATAAATGCAATACAGTAGTGTCATTTCACATCAAAACGCGTGCTGTGAAGATCAGCAATTTCTCCGCACTCCACAACCAAGATAAAGACTTTTATATTGATTTTTTATGCTTTCTAAAAAGAACTTTTAACTTGGTGGTCTAGAAGGCATTTCGGTCGCAGTTCCCGCAATTCTCGCTCTTTATGAAAGGAAAACTTGAGTTGATGTTCCTGTTTTCTGCGAAGCTCGCATCACCTCTCCTGCTATAACGACCTCATGTGTTCATGCTTCCTTGAGTATGTCATTTTGGTGTGCTTAAATTTTTAATGCTTTTCATTGTTTCCCAGATCTGCTTCAAATATTTATTACTCCCTGTTTTTCCTTCGCTTCACAAAAATATCAAAATATAATGCAGCTGCTGAAACACAACCAATATTATCCGCTGCAGTAGAAACAATAAGTAGCACCTCAACTTTCTTCAACATGTGATTCGTTTTTAAAAGAGGCTAATCTTTATTGCAAGCAGACCTTCATTTCCAGCACCGAATGCAGTATTTTTCAAAATCAGAATTGTAAACTGTGCATGAAAGTACCAAGAAGAGAAATAGGTAGGAAAAAGTCAGTCCATCATGCACCGTTTTAATTTGAAATTTTTTATGCTAGGGATGTTTCAAATATTACAAGCAAATAGGTCAAATATGTTTGAAAGCAATTCAACAACTCCACGCTGTAATCTCAGCATAGTGTGATTTAGCGTGATGATATTCGGCGGATTTCCATGCCTTGCTGTTATAAATGACTAGCTATATAGTAGAGTGGTATGTACGTGAAACTTTTCAAACCGCAGTTACTTCTAGACGCTCCAAGAAAGTGCTTACAGCCTACAAAAGTTTCACATATTTTTTTTGTCACAAAACCAAACAAACCATGCTTATTTTTTTACTGAAGCTTTTCTGAAAAAATCTCAATATATTAAACGCAAAAAACATGACAAAACATCCATATCGGTGACCCTCATAAATGCGCGGTCATTAACATTAGGCTGACAGATGAAAGGCTGCCAGAAGGTTGTTGAAAAAAAAAAGCGATTCAGTGGAGACCAATCTCATCGTCGACTCGTGCTTACTCGGTTGAAATGGGAAGGGCCGAGAACCAGAGGGGCCCCTGGTGATAACAGGCGGGGATCAGCGCCGAGGGCATTCTCCTTGAATTGAGAGGCTCACGTTATTCAGGTGTCTGTGGCCAGAGAGAGAAAAGAAGAAGAAATGATACTCCTTGGCACAGAGGGCTATAACGAGTGCCATCAATCTGGAGGTTAGAGGAGGGGCTGGATATGAGAAGCCGAAATTGCACCTGGGTCACAGTGACGGTCACCACTGCATTTCCTTTTACGGCAGCACTTCCGAAGGATGTGGAAGCTGTATATAGAAACAGCAAAGAAGCTTAAATGTCAGAAGGTGAAGGTGCGACTGTTTTGTGCCCCAAAACAGGCTATCGATTTTTGGTAGTGGGACAGCGTGAATTATGATGAGGAAAATAGTGATTCACAATCATTACACTTTGATTAAAAGAGCCGACAACCACGATAGTCGTACGACGTGATTCATTCACTACAATCATGCCGACTTGATGCTTGACTTTTATGCATACTTTAAATACCATTAATAACCTTTTTTTTTCTTTGATCGTGTTGTAATAAATTATAACAAAGTAGTGGACGAGGACTGGGGTAAGTATATGGTCATATTCTTTCGTTAGACATGTGCAAGCGAATCGGTAAATAGGCTAGCAATTATTCCACGTCGTGTATGCTTTCGTCACACGTGTTTTATGAAAATTGCACATATATTAAGACACCGCAATGATGATGAACCAATTGTCAATTCTATGGAAGCCGAAGCAGCACAGCGTTTTTTTTGTTTTGTTTAGGCCTTCCAACAATTTTTTTCTGTGTAAGATAAACGTCGCTGGTGTAACTTCTTTAAAGTAACATTGGTGCTTTTAACCCTTTTAAGAGCTTTAAATACTAAAATTGAGCAGGAATTTCACAAAAAGAATAGTCTTATGCGAAATCGACTTTCCCTTGTCATCGTCCTTCGTCATGCTAGGCAAATGGGATGCCAGAAAGTTGAAGAAATATGCCTTTGCTAGCCTATCTATAGAAATGACGCGGAATTTTCTTTTTCTGATCTCACCAACAGTAGCTTCTAATTGCTCAATAAAGATCAATAATTTTTGAGTGGATGATATACAGAATAAATGACTAAACTCTGCCAATTCTGTGAACGTTAGCACAGCATCTATATAAAAGACAAAATAAAGCTAACGATATACTGAAATAGTAAAAGGTCCACCTGAAGGTGTGCGCTACCCTTGCCTATAACTGGCTGCAGCCAATCACTTTGATCCAAATTTTGTATGCCGCTTTCTTAAGAACTGTTAATCGTAAGTGACCCGAAATGTGAGGTGAGTCTTGATCACTAGTAAAATCAGTGCTCAGTTCAAATGCTGGATGCCGGCGCTAATAAATAGTCGCAAAAATACGTCACAGCGCGTTTTGTTGCAAATAGAATGTACTATTTCATTTTTCTCGTGTAAGAACGGCACCTGGTGTTATGATGGAAGGACCAGGTGACCAATAACGAGCACACCACCACTCTTATGATCTCGAACCTGATGACACCTGCCATAACTGGCATTTTTTTTACGTTGTAGCTTGACTTGCAAGCAGTGTGACGTCAGAAGCAATAAATACTCAAAGGGTTCCATTCGCATTCACTGAAGACAACCCGAAGGTGAAATACATCCTCTTTTTCTCACTCTATGTGTTCATCCTTCCACGCAGCGCTATACAAGCTTTCTGCTTGAACATTCTCTTGCTCGGTCTCTGAAACTCTGAAATTGGAGTCACAAAATATGATTGGCATTGCCTCCGTGATCGGACTACCTTCGGTCAAGCTACGATATCATGCAATGGCGTCATCATGTGATGCTGTGTCATAGGAGGTCGCAGTTACGCCTATAAAACGTCACTATTTTTTGACCATCGTTAAAGCAAGGAAGGAAAATAGCAGGGAAAAAACGGCAGGGCCTTTAACCAGCCTATAGGAAGCTGGTTTGCTACCCTGTACATGGGAGGGGGATAGAGAGATAAAAGATAGAGAGGAGAGTTGACCATTGTTGAAGAGACGATTAGGCCTTATGGTGATATCATCACGTCACGATGATAATCACATCATTCGTTCCCGACGCCGTGGAACGCCTACGCCAATGGTCTTGTTTCGCATTCTATTAGGAATTTAAATCTTTCACCTGAGGAATCAAAGCGCAAGTCACTAGTTCTGAGATTACGATAAGATTGAAAAAGACACCATGACGTCGGGCTTCGGAAATCTTGACTACAGGATGTTTCTTAACGTACATATAAACCTCAGTGCAACGGCCTGTATCATTTCGCCTTCTCGACTTTTCGCCTTGATCACCGGTCGCTACGGTAGGAATTTCATTGCGTGACGTTTGAACCAGAAATCAGGCACCATAACCACTACAGACATTACAGTGGTAAGTAAAAAATAATAAAAGTTCAGGACGGCTATTTCTGGCAAAATTAACGAGTTTGTAAACTGCCAGGGAAAACCTTGAAATAGGCGCAAAACTCATCCCCGCAGGCTTATCGACCCCCAAAAGCTGTGTTGTTTCGCATTTTCGGTCGAATAATAGGCGTGCACTTCCAAGTAAAGCAACACCAGTCCGACCTTGGTTGAGAAAATGCATGCTCGAGCTCCCTTTGCACAAGTGCATCTTACAGCAAGATTAGTTGATTGTGAAACCACATGATGTCGTCCCGTCTACACTGTAAGCAAAAGTTAGCCGAGATTGGAGTTTCTCCAGAACATGAGCCAACAAAACTCCCCTAGTCCAATTATTTACTCCCTGGTAGGAAGTGAACTCGGCCCATGTCGTCGTAAAACATCATCATCATTATCATCATCATCAGCCTGACTACGTCCACTGCAGGACAAAGGCCTCTCCCATGTTCCGCCAGTTAACCCGGTCCTGTGCTTTCAGGTTCCAATGGCGGCCTGTCCAGATCCAGAGATTCTTAGCACCCTCTGCTGCGTTGCAGATCTGACCGCCGCCGTGGTCAGTTGCTTCGCAGCTGCTGGGGACTGAGGGCCGTGAGTTATTTGACGTATGCATGTGGAAGGTAGTGGCCAGATACTGCACCAGGGTGGCCAATCCTTCTCTGGTGAGGGAGTGCGTTCCCGGCGGTGGTTGCCAGTGAGGCCGCACCCCAGGCCTCGTAATGCAGTTCCATCACTACGCGGATTTTTTTTATCCGGTTGGGAACTGCGCGGCACCGAGATTTGAACCACGGACCTTTTGCATGCGAGGCGGATGCTCTAACCACTACGCCATCGCTGCTCCTCGTCGTCGTAAAACGCCCCCCGCTTAATCATAGAGTTTATGAACGGCGTGACCTTGTTAAACTCCCCAGGGAGTTTCAGGTCACGTGGTTACAAACTGCTTTAAAAACCGTCTTTGAAAGGCGTGACGTGCGTGCGTGCGTGTGTGTGTGTGTTCCCGTGCGTGCGTGCGTGTGTATGTACGGGCATATGTTATCACGTTGATGTGAAACACAGGTGCTTTGGGTGGCTAACCGTGTGAGCATCTGTCAACAGGCAATGAAATTATAAGTGCAGCGGAGAATTGCAATGACCTGTTGGAATTTACTGTGAACATTTCAACATATTTCGCACCGTTAAACCACGCTGCACATCGGTCCGAATCCTCAACAAAACGCCGTGAATGCCGCGCTTCCAAGGGCCGAGTAACAAAAAACTTCGAAGAATAAATTAACGGTAGCAAAAGTAAGTTGTTACGATCGTTAGCGGCTGCTCCTGGAGTTTAACAGTGAAAAACTTTCAAGCGGTCTGAAATAGGTTTCGCTCGACTACGGCAGGCTGGCTGGCAACCGGTGTGAGAGTTGCGCCGGTGACGCGCTCGCCCCGTCTCCGCTGATATTGGCTTCTAGGAGTGTCACCGGTATTTCACCAGCTGTAACATCTAAGTGGTAAGAAGGCCTCGCTATGCCGTCGGTATCAAACCGGCATCGTATCGAGCTCGCACTGCGCGCCGGCCACCGTGGCAAGCGCTACGAGCTAGCACCGACCCCCGGCGAGTTAAAGAATGTGTTTCACAAAAAATAAAGGCTGTTGGTGTGAATAACAGTCTTCTGCGCCTTGTGACCGCAGCTGTCAAATGACTAACTACAAGGCGAGCGCCGAACGAGGCGGCGTACGATCGTCAGTGATTTCACCGTAAAACTTCGAAGCGGTTTGAAGTAGGCTTCACTCGACCACGGCAGGCTGGCTGGCAACCGGTGTGAGAGTTGCGCCGGCAACGCGCTCGGCCCGCCTCCGCCGATGGTGAGTTCTCGGAGTGTTACCGGTATTTCACCGGCTGCAACATCTAAGCGGTAAGAAGGCCTCGCTATGCCGTCGGTATCAAGCCAGCCGGCATCGTATCGAGCTCGCACTGCGCACCAATTGCCGTGGCGAGCTCTACGAGCTAGCTAGCACTGACTACCGGCGAGGCAATGAATGTGTTATACAAAAATAAAGGCTGCTGGTGTGAATAACAGACTTCTGCGCCTTGCGACCACAGCTGTCAAATGACTAACTCGAAGGCGAGCGCCGCACGGGGCGGAGACACACCGTACGGCAGCCATGCGTGCCAATGCAATGCATGCGAGCAACGGCAACAGCGGTTTCGAACCGTCTCGTTAAAGTCTATCCCTCCGTAGCTTAAACTGCGTGTATAGCGGACACCTATTTCTGTCCGCAATCGTTAAAAAATAACGAGACGTAAACTGCGCGTCAGCCACCATATTGTGATCGCCAGCTGTCATTCATCGAATCACCGTGCCGCACTCGCGAGTGAGGCCTAGTCGTCGAACGCGGTAGCGCCGGTCTACCTCGGTTTATCGCTGGAGCTGCTGAATGTCCCTCGTTAATGTGTTCATTAAAGGCCGCGCAGGCTTTGTGTATAAATCAGGGCATTTTACGGGTCCGCAAGCAGTACTGCTAATGCAAATTCAGCCCGTATGACAGAGCTCCAACTGATAAGACTTTTCCGCTATAGTTGAAAAATATTGAATATTAGGCAGGCGTAGCATAATAGGCATGTGTATTGAAGTGTTTACATCAGGCAAAAGTAACTTAATACTTACGCCGTGCGTGTTTATTGCTTAATTATTAGCAAAAAAATGGTTCCTTCCGGGCAACATGGGAGGTCAGAATGTGGTGCCTATATATACCCGGTGACTGAATGGTAGGTGTGCACTGCGGGTGGCAAGCTGTGGTGAGTGTGTGTGTTGTCATATTACTCAGGTCTTGGTGCGATCATATGTAAAGGTATTAAATTGGCATATAAAAATTCAACCACAAATTTATTTGTAAATGGAGAATTCTCACAGCGCATACAAGTACTTTCCTCCGTGCGCCAGGGGTGTCCTTTAGGTCCTTTGCTTTTCGCTCTATTATCAGAACCACTGTGTCAGAAAGTGATTCACCATGCATGGATTAATGGTTTCAGGTTGAAGTCATGTGAAGTGCGTGTTTTGGCATACGCCGACGATATTGCCTTTTTTGCTGTTGATAGAGAGAGTGTCACTTCGTTATTAGAAATCACTCAAATGTTTTGTGACACGAGTGGAAGTTTAATGAACAAAGAGAAAAACATTGGTTTATGGCATGGTAATTGGGACCTCAAGCCCAGTTCCTTTGGAAATATTCAGTGGCTCACGACACCTAGTCGTTACATAGGGGTACCATTGGGCAGGTATCAAGACAGTGAAGCATTTTGGCTTGGAAAGTCTGAAGAACTGCGCGCGACCGCCGAAGGATGGGGTGGTCGTGGCTTGTCAATTTTCTCTCGGTCAGCTGTATGCAACGTGTTTCTGGCTGCTAAATTTATGTACCTTTTGCAAGTACTTAGTTGTAAGCGTAAAAGCATTCACAAAGTCCACAGGATATTCGCCACGTTCATCTGGAGCTCTACGTGGGAGAGAACATCTAGAACGAACTTGTTTCGGCGAGTTAATCAAGGAGAGCTGTCTCTGTGCCATCTGTTTCTTAACCAAGTAATATCACGTTTCCTGCTTAATAGAGACAAGAGAGACTCTTTTTTACGTTCTTTATTTCAAACAACGCTGTTACACCACATGCCTGACTTCTTTGTATTTTCAGACAGGCGAGAACGACACACCTTGTCACCGTTCTTGCGCGAAGTTGTGTTCTCATATCGTTTCTTAAGGGCGAGGTTTTCGATAGATGACCTAACTAATGTGAAAAGAAAGCGCCTTATGAAAGACCTAATACAGAATGTTTTTGCTGTGCCGCTGTACCGTTCAAAGTATGAAAAATAATATGGTCATGACGTACTAAAGCGAGTGAAAAACATGTGTATACAACCAAATGTGAAAACCTTCTTTTTTATACTTCATACGGGAACCTTGGCAGTAAAAAGGTGGCTTGGAGAGAGAGGGATGTATGTACCATGAGGAAACAGCTGTCTCCTGTGTAACAAACCTGAGACCATTGAACATGTGTTTATTGATTGTAAGAACGCTATTTTCTTTTGTGGCATTTTACAGAGGACTTTAAAAAAAGATTTACCTCTTACTCCATATGGAATTCATTTTTTGTCTTGTGATAGTTCTGTGCAAAGTTTAGATGTTATATTTTTACTTGGTCTTCATTCGGTTTGGCGTAGTATGCTATCGTACAGACACTGTGATGTGAGAGTTCTATCCGTTAATGAGTGTTTCGTGGAAGCTGTTATAAAAGTGCGAGATGTGTATAAGACTACCGACTGTGTTGAAGATGTAATATCTTTGTTTGACGCGTTATCACGCATGAAACACGTGTGATAGTGATTGTCATATTAGCTTGACCTGTAGTCAAGAAGACAATAAAGAAAAAAAAAGTGTTTTAATATTACGTGGACATTGTGAGCATGTTTCTGTACTGCAATCATTGTTGTGTGTATCGAAGGTATTGCAATTGAAGTTATGCTTGTGCATGGTACGGCTGCTGACGTAATTTTTTTCTCTGTCGATGCAAAAAATATACTCCCATACTGACCTGAAAAAGTTCCCCGATAGATGTAAATAAAAACCCCCCTGGCACCATACAAAAACCCCCTACTGATGGGGAGTAAATTTTTTACTCCGTCCGGATGGTGTTTATAAAACTCCCATCGGGGCGTGCGCTTGAGGACAAGGTTATTTACTTCCATCTCGGCTTATTTCTGTTTACAGTATACACTGCGGTCACTATGGCAACAGGAGACCGGAATCAACTCGCGCTTTTTCTGCTTTTTTTTCTTGGTTTGCAAACCACAAACCACTGATATGATTTACAAACCACTGTTTTGCAAATCATGCATTCTGGTGGCTCGGTATACGCCCACCTAAAAGTGTGCTAAAAGCAAAAACCACTCGCACCATTTCTGAGGGGTGGACGTAACAAGAAAAAGTAAGCAGGGCACACTTTAATGCATATATTACGGCATTTAGACCGTAAACGTGAAATGTTTTTAAAGAAGGGGTCATTTTGTAAGCGTGGTTTTGCATGCAGTTCTACATGAACCCCATAGAGTTCCCGAAAGCATGAAGAGGCTTGTCTATACTCGGCGACAACTTTTCTTGGCACTGAAGTGAAAGCTACGGTGCCAAATCACGTGCATCCTACCGCCAATGAAGGTAGTTCCAAAGTAGCGCCCATGCTTTCTACATGAAACATCAACGTCCCTGCTCTATTTTCTACGTGGAGCTTTTTGAGACAAACCGCAGCTCACACCTGTAAACTGTTCGTATTTATTTTAACTTATCTGTTGTTACACCACGTTTTTGAACGCGTGAAAAAGTTCCGCCTTTTTACGTGCACCTCAAACGCCATCTGGCGTCTGCGTCTACATGAATCACTGATGGTGCGCCCCCGTCACTTGCCACAGTGGTATACGAGACGCGCGCCATAACAGACTACTTCATGTAGTGCTACATGTGCAGAAGCTCCGAAATATGGTTATTTGCAGATTGCGCAGGTATGGAGGGCCCAGTGAGAGGCGTGACTACTTAATATGTGAATATTATTCAGTAAAAATGGTTGCGCGCAATGTCTTTCGTATTGAGAGCTTCAGTCATTAAATTGCCATGCCAGGCCATTGACAAAGTAAGACAGTGTCTAGAGCAAGGGCATGAAATCTTCACTCGCCACTGCATTCTATATCTTCATTCTGGACAGGGTAGCTTTGAGTAAAAACGCGGATTTAATAGTAAGTTGCACGGTACTGAATGTTGGAAAAGAAAAAAAAAGTTGGTGAAGCAGCTCGTGAAACGGCCGTGCACGGAATAGAAGCGAAGGCGCTGTTTTACGATAATGGGACTCCCCATGCTTCGTAGTTGTGAACTGAAGGATTTCGCTTCTTCCCTTCAGGGGAAACCGACACAGGCTGAATGACCATCTACCGGTCTCTGTTCCCTCCTCGCAGCCGTAGTTTTCTTCCTTGCATGTGCGAACACGAGAAGAGGGGAAAAATTAGGAAGCTCGGAATGGAACCCGCATTCTCGAGCTTCAGCGGCAACCCGAAAAATATAAACGTCACTAGGCAAATGAAACCGCCAGGCCTGCACGGAACTCGCTACACAGTCACAGTGAGAGCTAAAATAGCGGCCTGTCTAGAAGATTTTTCACACTCTTGAGACAACTACTATATTCACAGTGACATGAAACTATTACGTCATATATAACCATAATTTTTGTGTAGTGGGAAAGCATCCACTATATTCCATTACTCATCATTTTTAAAAAAATTGTGGTACCCGCTGCACACTTGTAAGTCATTGTGTGCACATTGTTGATGCTGTGGCTGAAGACGCTAGAAAATTATGCCTGATGCCTATGTAGTGGGCTGGAGAATCGAACAACTCAATCGCCACGCAATTCACATAGTGTGACGTCTGGTTGTTATTTTGCTGTTCTAAAATGCTTCATTACACACGTTAACACGATTCCTTGCCAAACATTAGGCCTGCATAGGGTCAGTTTGAAACGTATATTAAAGCACTGGCACAGTTCAGGTAAAGAGCACTTGGCTGCCACGCAGAGAACGCTGGTTCAATTATTAATGTGGCTTCAGAGTTAGCATTTTATTTTTCTTTTATTTCACCCAATGGTGGTTACGGACACCGGTGGCGGAAGCGGTAGTTATTGTCAACTACAACCCCAGAATCGTCATTTGTTGTGATCTCATAACAACCTTCGCTTCAATAGATTATCCCCTTGAACACACCTTCCTTTCCGCAACACACTACACATTGAATTCAGCATACAATCTAGATAATTAAAGCATTAGGTGCATTGTTTGCTGTATTTACACCGCAGTGTAGTGATATGACGAAAAATGAAGTAAATGTAGATTAAAAATGTCAGGAGTGTAGCTAATGATCCCTAATCCTTGACCCGAAAGTGCAGACATTATAGTGTTGAAGAAAAGAAAAAGCCTTTTAATTAGCGTTCCCTGAAGCATAGATGACTACGGACAATATAGCAACAGCTACAAAGGAGGCCTGATCACTCATCATCAGTGTAAAACTTTAAAACCACGGCGCCAAAAAGAAGCGTGCATTATGCGTCTTGCAAGAAAGTTCCTGACGTCTTCTTCCTTTTTTTTATTCTTTTCGCTCCTAAAAAAACGTTTAATCGAGTGCAGCTGCTAAGAAGCGTCTTTCGCAGGCGTTTCCCTGAATACAATTTGTCTATAGAACCACAGGGGAGGAGGCTTCTTTCACTAGAAAGACAGCGATCTCCAAAACTAACAATTTCACGCGATCTTCTGCAGTTTCGAGAAACAAAAGGACCTACGTCGCAAGTGAATGCAGCTTTTGAGGTTTCAGGGCCGCTCTTTTGTCTCGACGTTGACTCCCGTGGGGCGCGTGCTATTGGCAGGCGCTTCAGCTATCCATCCTGTGAAGCTAATCACGAGCAGACACCTTGGAAAATGTGTTAGTATCTCTTCAGAATAAGGGGTGCGGTTTGCCTACAGCCTTTGTCTCAAACCTCGGACCAAGCACAAACTGCCGAACGGCCTGGACACTTTAGAAAAATGGCTACCGAGAAAATGAGCGGAGTTCTTCAACAGCGATTGATGATGATGATGATGATGATGATGCAAATTTGTTTTGGTCCAGAGAAGACACAGGGGAAACCCCGTGCCACCCGGCTAGTCCCACAAAGGGACCGCCAAACTGAGCTTTAATGTGTGCAGTTCTAAATCTTGCGCTGAATGCGGCTGCAATAGAGTGAAGTTTTATAAAATGAGCAGCACAGTCATCGCACTGTGACCTTATCTCTATTATTGTGCACCAACAGGGCGCATCTCTATCTAAGTTGGGAGAGGCGGAGCAAGTGACCTTTCTCATTAAAAGAGGGAGGCCACTACCATAATTTTCATAATTAAACACTACCTCGCCAAGTGCTTCCGTGGAGCTAATAATGTGTTGAATTAAATTCGGCACCCTCAACTTTGTGCCGAGACATCGCATCCGTTTCCTAATGTATTTCAGGGCATCGCCGTCTTTTAATCTTTTTCCGGAATTATCAAAATAAGACCGTATATGAGCGGTCACTTTCTCTTTATAGTTGTTTCGTGGCTAGTGCAAAAGTTCGCGTTGTCAAGGAGAAGTAATGCTACAGAAGAAAAGTCTGTGTTAGAAAATCGTGCAAACATTGTGTTGTACATGTTTGCTTCCATGCCCTCTTTCTAGTCTTTCCGTTTACTCAGGATGGCGTAGTGCCTAATTACTCCTAATCTGAAGTGAGCATCCTAATGAGATTTGCGAGGCTCTTATAAAGCTCGATTACTTAACTCCTCTCGGTCATTGCTGTTTTATCTGCAATCTTTGCCTCTTTTTTACTCGAGGTTTTTACACACGATTTTAATGCTGTTTTAACCAGAGTATATATATCTTTACAACAGTGGAAGAAATAAAGGAAAAACAAGAAGTATCCACGTTTGGAGAGGACATAATTAAGCACAAGACTAAGGAATAAAACAAAGTATGAACTTAAATAAGCCGAAGTAGCCAATCACTAAAAAAGACTAGTAATCTTTATCCGTTGATTTGTGGCATCCAATAGAAAGGATGAATTTAAAGAGGTTCACTTATAAAAATGTTTAACCTCATATCATGGTGGTTTTCCCGATATGTATGTAAAGCGTACAATCTTTCTAAGATGAATAGAAAAAAAAATACCGCTATGCACTGGCACCCACGTATGCAGCGTAGTTTCATGGCGCAGTATTGTCACACGCATTTCTCATTTTCATTACTGTTTCGTTTGGTTCTCGCCCACAAAGCTTGGCAAGCATGATCAGCGCTAACTGCACGTCATTGTCCAAGAAGGTTTTCGATCATTGGAGGTCGTTCTGCTAAGGTTGAGCGCAAGACGCGAACACTCGACATTATTACAGAGCTCGTGCGACGGACCATGATAAGGCTTGAATATTCGGCGGCGCCTGTGTAAATGCCGACGCGCTGCGCCGCTTGTCACATGGTCGACGGTCGACGCTCAGTTCACCGGTATCAGAGCTACTGTGTATCGCTGTATTCAGTCTCTCTGTTCCAAATAAACAGCCAAATAAACAGAGTTCTGTTCTGGGCCTATAGTCTGCTCTCTTTGTCGACGTCACGAACCCATGACAGTATGCTCACTTTTGTGATTATTAAAGTGCTGATGGGAAAGTGCGCTTGGGCTAATTGACCTAATACAAATTTATAACTTGAAAGATTCCACAACCTAAATTTAACATATTTTATGTGCACGAGCTTTATCGTAGACATGTAGACATGGAATGATGTGCCATCTTGGTAGAAGAGAAAAGAGGGGGGGGCTTATATTATAGATGGGAAACATCTTATGCCGCAGGCTGTGCGCCTTGTTGCTCAGTCCTGCAGCGTATAAAAAAATACCAGTACGTTTAACATATACCAGTAGTCTTAAGTGCATTATATTGTCGCGGTACAACGCAAACAAAAGAAAGACGTTGACACAACGATTCTCAGCAGGCGAACAGCAAGATCACCTTCTTTGTCCTCAACTAGCCAGAGCTCCACTACCTGGTGTCCGCCAAATCCTCTAATCGCAGTTTTTGTCCACCTGTACACACGCGTCATTATCATTAATTGCTTTCTATGTGTCAGCGCCAGTCAGCGTGAGGTGTTCGCGCCCCCTTGACCACGGACAGCATGTTGTAATTCATGTTCGGTGCCACTGTACAACATACGACGTGTAACCATAATGGGTGGAAGGTAAAAAGTCAGTCAACTGCTTTTTCTGCGAACAACCTAAAAAATTCTTTAAATTATCAAAAATTTGTGAACACGGGGGGTCACTAGAACGGAGGCTTCTGCAAGTGCACTTGTATTTTTCAATACAACAACTGCATTCGGTTTTCTCGACCAGAAGCTTCGAGCAATCTCACTGAAAAAGTCTAGGGAAATTTAGGAGTACCCATGTTCTTTCTTTGTGTTATCTTTGATTGATTGATATGTGGCGTTTAACGTCCCAAACCACTATATGATTATGGGAGACGCCGTAGTGGAGGACTCCGCCAATTTCGACCACCTGGGGTTGTTTAACCTGCACCCAAATCTAAGCACACGGACCTACAACATTTCCGCCTTCATCGGAAATGCAGCCGCCGCAGCCGGGAGTCGATCCCGCGACCTGCGGGTCAGCAGCCGAGTACCTTTGCCACTAGACCACCGCGGTGGGGCGTGTTATCTTTAGGAATTGCCTCAAAGACAGTTATATAAATACAAGTACATTCATGGAAATATAGCTTCCAGTGACACTTCGTCTTTACGAAATTTTAATCTCTTCCGGCTTCTTTCTTCTCCTAAACTTCTGTCGTTATAACTAGGATGAAGGCATGAATTTCTCAACAGCCATTATCATCGTCAAGACTTTCAAATTCACCGTGATCTTCTCAATCGGCGTAAGTGACAAGTAACGTAAAGAAATCGAGGAACCACCCAATCAGCGCAGCGCATGCGACTTGTATTTTATAGATCCAAAGCTGTTTATAATATCAAATCATCAAATCCTTTTTCCATTCTCAATTTAGCATATTTGCTATCTACTTTGAGATACTGGCCATGTTTTTTTGGGGAAAGAAAAATGTATAACGTGTAACAAAACATAAAATCTTGTAGTGGTGAGCTTGCGGAACAATTTTAAGTTCTTCTTGTACATCTGCTTTTCTTTACATAAAGCCATTTCAAGAAAGCATTGCTTGTTAGGTTTAATGTGTACAGTGGCAACGATAACTAGAATGCAGTGGTAGAAAAATAGCTCGTAGTTGTCAAACTTTCGTACATTTTTTAAAATCACAATAGACCAGATGCGCATTATAAAGCGTATGTGGTACGCACATGTGCACATTTTTTTAGCAGCCATCTGATTTAACGCCTTGTTTTTCAAAATGTAGACTGAAACTTCAATAAGATTATTACGAAGTTTGAGTGATTCAAGCAATACCTTACACAACTCCCTAAGAAAGTACGAAGAAAAAGAAACATCATCAGAGCGACGATGAAGAAAACAGTATTTTGTTGCTGTTTTGCGGTAGTATTTTTCAAGTGCATCATCATCAGTAGCAGCTGCCGTGCAGGCGAACAGGCACTTTAAATAAATTATTTGGATTGCGTATGATCGGAATTTACTTTTTGAGAGATATTTTTTTTATAATTTCTTCATCCCATCAAGCTTTCTTCCGTTCATGGCTTCATTTCACAACCCTCGGCACTCATGGTCTAGCTTCGTCCATGAGATGGTTAAATAAAGATTTTCATGCTTGGCCAGAAAACGTTTGGCTATGTTAAGCGATATGCTTTCGCGAATCAACTGGGAAATACTACAACAGTTTGCCGTAGCATGAATTTTATACCAGGAGTGTCAACCGGAAAACAAAAAAGAACACAAAAAAGTGATAGGAAGGAGACGAAGGAAGCTTGCGAAGAAAATGTTTGTTAACAAGCTTTGTGTGCGCCATGGCGATGTTTTGACAAGTGGACTTGCCCACACGTCTGCTCGAGCCCACAATTCATGTTCATGAATTTCTTCCCGCGACAATATATTTTTCAGTGAGCACATTATCTCCGTAAACTAATTTACTGCATCACATTAGTGACCCCTCAATCAAGCGCGTGCATGAAGATTAGATCTTGATTAGATTTGCGTAAATATATTGTAGCATAGTCATAACAACAGCACTACGTCAAGTTCTCGTTTTGCAGCTAGTGGCTGCCGAACTTTGCCATCAAGCAGCAAAAGACAAAGTCGCGAGCTTGTTTCACTGGTTGCATTTGCTTTCTCTCTTTTTCTCGCCCAAGCATGATGTCCCACGTAAAATTTGTTATTGTATATAAGCTTCCTCGTGCATGAATCACCCTTGCGTAGACATCAGAAAACAAAACTACCTCGTTCCATTTGCGTAATTAACTTTTCTCTCTTTGCGTGAGGTTAGCTGAGGCGCTAGCTAGTGAGCTCGCAAAAAGAAGTGTCATTTCATTAAAATTAATTTTAATACTTAGCTCGTTTAGGGCATGCTATACGGCGTGTAAGCACGTGGTCCTGCAAAATAAAGGAAAGGTTGGCTAGTTAGTTAGGCTTCAAGGCGAATTGTATGGGGCAGTGTTAGGACGAATACAAGAACGAGAATATCCAGTACAAGTGCAGCACTTGTCCTGTCATTTCTTGTTCTTGTATTCGTCCAAACACTGCCCCATACAATTCGCATGGTCCTGCTTTGAGAGTGACCAGGGTTTCTCCCTCTACCCATGGTTTGTGTATAATGCAGTGCAATGCGAAATCTGGTGTGGTTGAGTATTCCGAAGTCACCCACTACGGCGTTGCCCTGTAATCATGCTGTATAGTTTTGCCATGAATAAGTTATTATAGTTTGTTTCAATTACTGTTGATAAAGTGAATATATGATCTTAATTGTTTGATGTGCCTAATGACGCAACGAAGTCGAAACCGAACAACGCCTTCCCTTCATAGGCTCTGTATGCCGAGTGGAAGCCGGCATCATTAGGCATTTATTTTTTGTATTAAAAACAGCGAGAATGTAAAAGTTTAAAATTTCAAGAATATTATTTTAATAATAATAATAATAATAATAATAATAATAATAATAATAATAATAATAATAATAATAATAATAATAATAATAATAATAATAATAATTTTACGTCTACAAATGGCGACACCAACGACATCATTATGAGTGACGCCGAAACAAAATGTTTCTGAAATTTTGATCAGTTATTCTTTAGCGTGACCTAATTCTAAGCATGGAGACCTCCAGGATTTCTCTTGCATCGAAATATGGCCGCCGCACCCGGAATAAGTTTTGGTGCTGGCCGCAGCACAAAAAGCAGTACAGTGGCGATCTTATATAAACTCTAGACCGCGATTGTGAAGATGACTATAGCAGCTTCGTGAATGTGAGATTCATTGTATCTACAGAATTCGCACACTCAGTAAATCAAATTCCGTTGGCTCTGGAAAGCAATTTTGTTTATTTTGGTGTTGGTTCCTTCTTTCTATTCATTTAGTTTATTTACAGTTCTCACAGAACTTTGCGTGGTATCCCATATTTTTTTTTGACAATTGAGTCAAACAGAAGGGCGAGCGGTTATGCAAGGAGGAGTGGAGTAAAGAATGAGAGCACAAATTTTATTCTAATTGACATGAATAAATAATATGAAAGTGGCACCACCCCAATGACAAAGCTACATATTTTCACCCGGATGGGCATCATTGCGTGCGTGCGTGCGTGCGTGCGCAGGCGCACGTTCATTTCGTACGCATTCGGGTGAACAGGCGTGCATGAGAGAGAGAGAGAGAGAGAGAGAGAGAAGGATATGATTTTCGAAAGGGACAACCTCCCAAGCGAAAGCACAACGACTATAGGCACAGAAGAACTCCTTGCAACGGATACCGCTGGTGTTTCTCTGCAGTCGCTTGAACCAGGATATCCAGGATTCCGGCTAATTTATTAGCCATTCCTTTTGTTCTGCGTACAAATATAATTATTGGTTAAGGTAAAAGTATTGCAAAATCTTCGGTGCTTGGCCAGATATTGGGCCTGAGCATTCATAAAAGTTTTTGGCATCACGCTGACACCTACCACAATGTGTGAAACGCAGTAGAGTAAAAAAAAAAAATGTAGTGTTTCGTTTTTTCGTAGACTGCGCCTTATGTATAAAAGAGTAATCTTTGTTTTTTATTCCTCGTCTTGTTAATCTAACAAGTCAAACTGCACGCGAAATGCTCATACAAATAGTTGCACCAAATATTGACTTGTCACAATCAACAGTACTGATTTATTTATTTATTTGATTATTTATTTCATGTAATCTTTCGCAAGGAGTATGGCACACTCTGCAGAATGTCAAGAGTCTTACCGCTATTATTTTGGCCAAAAACCTCAGATGCCATGCAAACACTTCCGTGTGCCTTGCGGCTTCCATAGATTACACGAACAATTAGTGTACGAAAATAAGGCGCGACTATTAGGAAGAGCTCGAAGAAGGATATGATATTGTATTTCAATGGTCACTTAAACATGGCAGAATTGTCAGGAATGACCCCGCGGACGAAGTGGCACGAACGGCTCATGAACAAGATCTTTGCATGGTCATATCGCGCTTTAGAGCGAATACAGTGCGGCCACTGTATTCTCCTAATAGCTGCATCGCGCTTCTACAAGAGAATAGAAGCGCTTCCTAACGCGTACTCGTATTCTATTGGCGCTAACTGGCAACTGCATTTGTCATTCGGGCTCTCACTACGCGATACAACATCGCTGCGTCGCAAGTGTATGGGATGTGGCATATGCGAACGCATAATCGTATCTCATAGGAATGGCCAGCAGTGGGACATGCAACGTATGTGCCGGCGAGGATACGCTTGGGAACACTGTATGCAACTGCTCAGCCCACGAAACTCAATGACGTGGTCTGGAAGCCAAGCTCCATCGTATGATTCTAGAGCACTATCAAAAATAAGAATCACTGGACTTTGGCCCATGGTTTCGTACATGCACAAGGTTACGAAAGCCCCGTTGTGCCTCTTAAAGACGATCGGACTTCACTAGCGCTTGAGAACCAACAAAGCGAGTTTGTTTTGTGTGTGTGTTGAAACGAACTGTTCATTATCCTCTTCAATACTCTTGCTCTTCTCTGTACTTTCTATGATTTTCCTTTCTCCTACCACATGTGTAGGGTATCCAACCTGGCGAAAGCTTGGTAAACATCCTTGCCTTTTATCTTCGTTTCTCTCTCTCTGCGATGCATACCAGAAAAGTTAACGTCAGTGTCAGCGTCGTAGGCGTCAACACGATGTGATCAAACCCCGGCTGCGGTGGCTGCATTTTGGTTGGAGGCGGAAACGCTGTAGGCCCATGTGCTCAGATGCACGTTTAAGCACCCCAGATGGTCTAAATTTCCGGAGCGCTTCACTAGGGCGTCTCTCATAATGCATATGATGGTTTTGAGACGTTAAACCCCACATATCAATCGAGCGATGTCAATATGGTGTCATCATGACGTCATTATAGTGCGAAGTGATGACATTACGTGACATCTCCGCTTCATCATAGGTGCGCTGATGCCGGAAGCCATGCAGAACCACGTTAGGTGCATACAAACTTAGGATGGGAAGTTGGGGGAGGAATCATTACAATTTACTGATAAGAAAGAGATAACTTTCGTGATGACTTTTGCTGCACGCGCTCACCGTGATGTCAAGTGTATTTTAGAAGCACGCTATAAGCCCATGAATCTTTTTTATTACTCTGTGAAAGATACAGAACACAACTTTCATCTATACATAGATCACCATTCGTTACACACACACAAAAAAAACAAAACAATGGGTTTCCCAAGAAAGTTAAGACATCTCGCGGGGCGTATTCGCTAACTTGGTCGAAGGGCGAACGCGAGCTTTCCAGAACGCATGAAATTTGAATACGTTTCCAATCACCAGCGGCCGACCAGCCGCCAAGTCCCCAGACACAATGCAGCAGCCAGTCTCACTTATACACTTTCTCTGAACGACTCGCGCAGAGCGCGTAACTGGCGCTCGTTCGTTGAACTTGCAGTAACCTCCTCGAATTCTGAGTCAAGGTGAAAATAAATGGCTCCAACTGAAAGATTTATGGCGCCGGATGCGCAGGTCGTCTATCACGCATCCGCACTTTGCATATATACGTTGGCTATGGATATGGCGAGGTGGTTTTTCCACGTTACACTACGCTTTAGCTCCAAATTCGCGACTTTAGTATACTCTTTACCGACGATGTAGTGCCGCAAATTTAAATATATATGACTTTGCTTTATAATCATATGACAATGCCTGGCGAGGAGCCAGTCGGCTTGACTCGCCGCTTTTCTGTGAAATATAAAGCGTATCAATGTAAGAATAAGCTAAATCATGCAAAGGACTTGTCGAGAAGGCTAAGCCATATAACTATATAAGCAAGTGAACTATATAAGCAAGTGAAACACGCTGAAACAGTAAAACCAGTGAAACCCGGCGTACATGTGGACAAATTAATGTGAGCACGGCAAGTTTCCGCATATTGCGCTGGTATTGTGAAGATGTGCAAAATGTTGGGCTTCGATCCGACGGGGTGTATATTTTAATTTTGCTACGCAAAAGTCCTTTTCATAGTTCAGTCCCATCTTTTGCGAAATCAACACTATAGAGACCGTGCCTACACGAACACCATTTAAAATTTTTTTTTCTTGGCTGTTGTCAAGGAAGATGAGTTTCTGCCCAAGTCCTGCGCTCATCACATACTCCGAAAATTCAAAGCTTAGGCGCGGGGTACTGAATTCTTTCGTTACAATGTTCATTGCGTTTTTTTCAATCATTCTTATACCAATGACAAATAACGACATCACGTTGGTCAGAATAGAAATAGCAGATTGTGCATCTTTTTTCATGAAGTCATTAAGCGTAGTTTGTTACCACATACGCCCACTTGCCTTTCTTTAGGTGATTGATGGCATGGACTTTCAGAGGGAGGAGAAAGAGGTAATCAAAAAACACTTCTTTGTCGCAAGTGATATTTCGGAATCGGCCTGTTACCGATATGTTAAGCTTCAAAACTGCCTTAAATATAATCTTAGGTAAAATTTTTTGAAGTAATGCGCTTTACAAATATAAACTAGGCTGTTTGCACCTTCGCGAGTGTAGAAAAAACTACCAGACATATTACTTCCCTGTCGCTTGCCTTTCCGTGGCCGGAAGTGCCTTATGGAGCTCGCCATTTGAGATGGACATGTAGCGATGCCCTCTACCTATATGATACGAGGATCTCTATGAAAAGCTTGGCGCTAAATTTAATAAAGCAATGTCCAAACAGCAATGAGGCGCTATAGGTAATAAAGCAATGTCCAAACCGCAATGAGGAGCCAAGCTATCAGATCCATGCCTGAACAACCAGCGTTTAGTGATATAATGGGCTTGAGGAAATGGCCATGGCACGTGGCTACAGAGAGTAAGACGGCCGCCGACATATGGCTCACAGTGCGCTTGCTTTGAATGAAAGTTTATTCTCTTCTTCCATGCCCGATGCTCCACCTCACGAAAAGGAAAACCAGATGGCCAATGGAAATTCGCTCTTAACGGAAGGTAATACTACTTTCTGAACATTGTCTCAATTTACTTTAGGAGTTTCTCACAAGCCCACGGCTCGAATATCCGAGCTGTTACCGCTAAAGGCATCGCTGTACAAATATGTGATATTCAAGTTGCGCGATTACAATTGTACTGTGCATGTGTATATTGTTTTTGTTATTATTGGGGAGATAACATGTAGCACATACATAATTAAGACTTTCATATTCTATGACCGGGAAAAAATACATGCCGCTTTAATAAATACCACTTTCCTTGGGGTCTCGCAAAGTATGCAGCAATAGAAAGAGGGTTACTATTGCTAAGCTACAATGCCAGGAGCAGAAACCAAGTAATGCAACTCTTTTTTGTGAAGGCACTAAATTTCCTCCTTGTTCTTCTTTATCAAGTATTACAATTCAAAAGGTTGGTCAAAGGTACTGAAGGATAGGTCCTCCTACGCCTATGTAAAGCACACGGGGATGCCTTATCATTACTCTTACTCATTTAATGTTGCAGCCAGAAGCTTTTTTTAGAAGTGGTCTTGTCTGTATGTTGCAGAGATGATGTGTGAAGCGCACACCATTAACTCCAGTATAAGCCAGGCAAAATAGCCACATATACCAGTATCAGCTGCTCTAAAGACTCATAGATCGGGCATTGGTAAAAGGAGAAACTACACAAACGAAAACCCATTTTAACTTCTCTGTAGATGGAAGCAAGCCTTTCATCTGCACAATTTGTTTCATAAAGCATCACTCTTCACTTCGAATAAAAAGAAGAGACAGAGAAACGTCGAAAAAATTAAGTATCTTGCATAAAAAGCCAAGGAGGTAAAAGCGCCATATTTTATGATATTGACACATTTCGCTTCTTTATTTGACACGTTTTTTGGTTTGTAATTATAACACATGAAATTCGGTTATATAAACTAAAGGGCGAAGAAAACAAGACGATGTCTTTGAAGGTGTAAAGCTTGACGTCTCGTCATTCTCATTTTATTTTATGCCAACAGGCTGCAAGCCAGTGTTGCTACCAGGCGTGATGAATCTCCAATTATATCGCCATCAGTAGGATGCTATAAGGGTTAGATGGGGCATGGTTTCAGTGAGGTTAAAACTACGTGCACGTAGAAAATCTTGAAAATGACCAATATTAGCAATTATCGGCCAGTGTGGCTTAGCATCCATGAAGAAAGAAAAAACAAATAAAGATTATCATCATCATCATCATCATCAGCCTGACTACGTCCACTGCAGGACAAAGGCCTCTCCCATGTTCCGCCAGTTAACCCGGTCCTGTGCTTGCTGCTGCCAATTTATACCCGCAAACTTCTTAATCTCATCTGCCCACCTAACCTTCTGTCTCCCCCTGACCCGCTTCCCTTCTCTGGGAATCCAGTCAGTTACCCTTAATGACCAGCGGTTATCCTGTCTACGCGCTACATGCCCTGCCCATGTCCATTTCTTCTTCTTGATTTCAGCTATGATATCCCTAACCCCCGTTTGTTCCCTAATCCACTCTGCTCTCTTCTTGTCTCTTAAGGTTACACCTACCATTTTTCTTTCCATTGCTCGCTGCGTCGTCCTCAATTTAAGCTGAACCCTCTTTGTAAGTCTCCAGGTTTCTGCTCCGTAGCTAAGTACCGGCAAGATACAGCTGTTATATACCTTCCTCTTGAGGGACAGTGGCAATCTACCTGTCATAATTAGAGAGTGCTTGCCGAATGTGCTCCACCCCATTCTTATTCTTCTAGTTGCTTCGATCTCATGGTTCGGCTCTGCGGTTATTACCTGCCCTAAGTAGACATAGTCTTTTACAACTTCAAGTGCACTGTTACCTATCTCGAAGCGCTGCTCCTTGCCGAGGTTGTTGTACATTACTTTCGTTTTCTGCAGATTAATTTTAAGACCCACTTTTCTGCTCTCCTTGTCTAACTCCATAATCATGAGTTGCAATTCGTCCCCCGAGTTACTCAGCAATGCAATGTCATCGGCGAAGCGCAGGTTACTAAGGTATTCTCCATTGACTCTTATCCCTGACTGTTCCCATTCTAGGCTTCTGAAAACCTCCTGTAAGCACGCGGTAAATAGCATTGGGGAAATTGTGTCCCCCTGCCTTACACCCTTCTTGATTGGTATTCTGTTGCTTTCTTTATGAAGCACTATGGTAGCAGTTGATCCCCTGTAGATTTCTTCCAGAATATTTATATATACTTCATCTACGCCCTGATTCCGCAGTGTATGCATGACGGCTGATATTTCTACTGAATCAAATGCCTTCTCGTAATCTATGAAGGCTATGTATAGTGGTTGGTTATACTCTGAGCATTTCTCTATTACCTGATTGATAGTATGAATGTGGTCAATTGTTGAGTAGCCTGTTCGAAATCCTGCTTGTTCCTTTGGTTGATTGAATTCTAATGAATTCAATTCAATTAGAATTCAATTAGAAAGATTATCATACTACTTATTAAAAATATAAATTATTGACCAGTTATTAAGATAACAATGAGGCTCTAGCACGCTGCTGCATTTCTGAGCAAGTAAGCTGCGTTCCACCCGTAGCAATGCCCGTGCAAGAAGCTATGAAATAAGCAAAATCACAGAAACGTAATAAACACACACACACACACACACGCACACACGCACACACACACACACACACACACACACACACACACACACACACACACACACACACACACACACACACACACACACACACACAGCGGAGCAATTGCCAAATCTGGGTGGATGGATGGAAATCTTTAGAATTACGTTTTAGGAGCGAAGCTCCTTAAGGGCCAAACCTCATAAGCGCGAAAATGCACGCGACAGCGACAAGCGACGTGACGTAGATCGCCTTCGCGCGATCAGTCGCTAGCGCAGGCAAACCTCATTCACGCGACGGCTTCAGCGAGCGAATTCCACTGTTGCTGGCATGAGGCCGTCTACTCGCACCAAGAAAACCGCGTAGTGAACGGTATGCCATTTAAAAGTAAAATATATTGTTGTATAATGGAACGAAAAGTGTTTATGAATGCCTTGCAGAACTTTTTTTATATGCACATGCGTAAACATTGCGTTATTTCTTGTTGCGCATACGTGCCTCGGGCAGGGTCACGTGCACCTACGTAGTCTGTCTTTTCCGGTTTTTCGCTATTGGCTGCTTGAGCCCAGCACTTCCGGGCGATGAGCGACGGTTTTCAAATCTGGAGAACCGAGCGATTGCGCGAAAACGAGCACACGACACGTCGCGCGAACGCCCCGTTTCGTCGCTCATAGCATCGCTCGTCGCTGTCGCGTGCATTTTCGCTCTTATGAGGTTTGCTCTTAAAGCGTGGGCTGAGCGTCCCGTCGGAGTCGTATGTCGCCAGCTATCATTAGTTCTTGAACTGGCCGTAGAGGGCGGTACTTGTTCATATAACGATATCGACGCTGAAAATGCAAATAGTACGATTCTATTAGATGTTACTTTTAGTATGATGAATAATAGAAATCACAGCATATCCAAGGAGTGAATGATGATGAGTGACCGTTCAGCCATCCGTCCGATCGTGCGTCCATCAGTGCATCCGTACCTGTGATCGTTGATGCGTTCGTCCATGCATCCGTCCGCCTGTTCATCCGTCCCTGCCTGAGTCCGTTCCTGCGTTCGTCCATGCATACACCCGTCCGTTCATGCGTTCATCCGTTCATCCCTCAGTTCGCCCATTCGTGCGTCCATCCATTCGTACATCCGTCCATGCGCCCATCCGTCCGTCCGTCCTCTCGTGCATCCATCCGTCTGTCCCTGCGTGTGTCCGTTCATCCGTCCGTTCGTTACTGCATTCCTTCATGCATCCATCCATCGGTTCGTACATCAAACAGCCAGATGAGCGGACGCGGCCAGCGTATATTTCACGGTTTGCCGATAACAAGAATTATACACGCAAGGCGGCGGCGGCTCGCGCTCGAGGACGGAACCCCGATGTGCGAGCGCACGAGAAAGTAGGAATGACGTCACATGAAGACGTTAGCGATCGCGTGTTCATCGGCTGCGCTGTCCGCTAGGGGGCGCGGTGTAGTAAAATAAAGCCGTCTTGGCGCGCGCGCGTTCAAAAGGTCGGTGGATAGGCAAGACTGCAGAGCGGCGTGCGCGCAAGGCGGCGGCGGCTCGCGCTCGAAGACGCAACCCCGATGTGCAAGCGCGCGATGCAGAAGTGTGCCGTGAAGTTGCGCGGTGAAGCCGACAAGATCCCGGCGTACGAGAAGGGGGAAGCCGAAGCGGCGCGGCAGTGGCGTGTGGACTCAGCTTCGCTCCACTCTCTCTCATTCACCCCGTGGATATGCTGTCATTTTTATGTACGTACTCGCAATATAACACACCACGCAATATAACACACCACGTAAGCTGTCACGCTGCGAAAGATATATGCGGAATATTTCCTTTTTGATCGACAATGTGCAAAAGCATGAACGCAGCAACCACTGAAAGATGGCTGGGCGTTCAGCAACTGCCTAACTTTGGCAAAGTGGCTGAATCATGTGACAGACTGCCAGAAAGACAGACAGATCAAAAAATCTGCGTTTAAATATACGAAACGAGAATACCGTGTGTTTAATAAAGTGGATCAATATTACGGAACTACGGGAAACTCTATGTGTCCCTTCTTTACTCTGAAGAAGCGTGTGCACCATCGTCGACGGAATGACTTTTCGTCGTGTGCTAGCAAAAAATGTTTAATGACTTGAAGCTCTTCATATTTACTATGGGCGGGAAGCGAGCCGTCTTAGGTCATAACGGAGAGGGGGGGGGGTTAGAAAAAGGGGCAACAATTTAGAGCACAGGGTACTCTACTATGGGAGAGCTTAAAGCCGTCCCGAGGATATCACAACCAATCCGCCCTTCGAAAACTATAGACAAGCGTTACATTACGGTCAGCGCGAAGCTCCAAATGGTTCTGTCTATGGAACCAACACTACAACTGCTGCTGCTTTCATGCCTTATCTGGTAACCTCTACAATGATTCTACTGAGATTCGCGATTCACATCTTGCTATGTCTGCTGAAACTGAACAAGGCCAACAATAGTTTCACGAAAATAAAAAATCAGCGAATGCGGCGCAACTGTTTTAAGCTAAACAATGCCCATTTATAGTATAATACACCCGATGCAATAGCATAATACACCCGATGCGAAACAGCGCTCCATAGTTCATTCAACGGCATATACGTGACGTCACTCACTGGCTGCGTGAACACTGCGAAGAGCTTGCGTGAGAGTACGAAAAACTTTGTGCCGCGTAACTGTTTGTCGCAAACTCTTTTGTCGTGTAGGCTGCACTGGCTGATGTTGAGCATTTAGCCTGGCTTGACCAAGATTTTTGCGTTCAAGTATCGCGAAAAATACTGTCGTCTATAAACTTTAGTATATGTCCGGCATATTAACGGTACAGACTTTGACCTCCCATACTAGGACGTCAAGGCCTTGCCTATCCGCCGCTTCGCGGGCCTGTGGCACCGCACAGAGCTGGTCGGTGAGCTTGAAGCCAGAAGAACGTCTGAACTGATACGTTTGGCTCTTTCCTCGCACTCCCAGAGCATCTGTGCAAGCATAGGTATGTCTGTCTGGCACACCTTACAGATGATGTTGCTATAGGGTAGCATACTGGTTATGCCAAACTGGTTAACATTTCTGCCTTTCCTCTCTGTCGTTTCCTTTCTTTTCTTGGGTGATGTAGCAGTGAATTAGAACAAGTGTTTGTTTGCCCTTGTCACCAGGTAACTGCATGGGCTCTGCATTGAGTGCCATGTGGTGAAAAATAGCACCGCCGCACCAAGTGGAACACCTTAGTCAGTTGGTTGTATCCAGTCTGCCGATCCCTGTCCGCATACTCTACCACAAGGTAACAGTCTTCTGCATGGGTGGTGGGGTCGCGTGCGGTGGAGTGCACTGACTCATCAAGGTTGGGGAAGTGTGGGCCGAATTCGCTCATATGGGCGGGGATCCCATCAAGGTAGTCAGAGAAATCTGTCCGGCATGCAACAGCACTCGAAGAGCTTCAATGGAAATTCTAGCCTCAGCGAAATTGCGTAGGGCTGAGCGTTAGTAACTGGGCTTTCAGGTTAAGCGCACGTTGTGACCCGAATAATGGCAATTTCTTCAGCTATCTCCAGACGTCGGGTTTTGACACTATCTGCGTGCATTGTCATTTTTTTTCTATTATCTACAACGATAGTGAACCATCGTCTATACGGATAGTGCGCGGTGTCAATGAAACGTGTTTTCTTATCGTCGCTGGATGTTTTAAGCGAAAGTGTCACCCTGGCATTTTCAAACTTTGGTTATGAATTGGTTTAGTGTTTTTGGGACAAGGGTAACGTGTATTTTGTCTTTTATTTTCTTGAGCTTGTACGAAAACCAAAGAGGCGTTGCACCATGTGCTAGATACCTTTCACCACCGACCACTCGAACAAAAGCATGTTGTGCTGTCTCACTTTCACCACAGTTTGGAATGAGGTCATTTTGAATAACTCCTCATAGAACAAACCTTTCGCGCGTAGGTTATTCCCTCCATCTTATCAACCAGCCAAACGTGCGCACCTCCTCAGGTACGCGATTAAATACCGTCGCTTTCTTTTTACAGCGAAAGCTGTTTTTAGATCCCCAGATTTGGGTGCACGTTAAAGAACCCCAGGTGGTCGAAATTTCCGGAGCCCTCCACTACGGCATCTCTCATAATCATATGGTTGTTTTGGGACGTTAAACCCCACAAATCAATCATGTTTTTAGATACCCATAGAACTAACCTCTCACGCGTAGGTGATTCCCTTCATCTTATGAACCAGTCAAACTAGCGCGATTGCGCTAGTTTGACTGGTTGATAAGATGACTGGTGATAGCGCACCTCGTCAGGTGATAAGGTGACTGGTGATAGCACACCTCGTCAGGTACGCGAATGCAACACCATCGCTTTAATTTTACAGCGAAAGCTGTTTTAGATCATAACACGGGTTACGTTCAGCGCCGTAGCTGTCCGCCGCTACCGCCACCGCTGCCTCCGATGTTCGTAACCACTATAGCACGAAATAAGAAAACTGAAATGAAGGACACGAAAGACGTGGCGACATAGTGAGATTAGAACCCAGGCCCACTGCGTGCCAGCCCAGTATTCTACCGGTGAGCCACACCAGTGGTTGGGACTCGTTCACAAACTTGCCTTATGCAAGCTTGATGTCGCGTCAATATGAGTAACAAAGCGTTTTATAACAGCGAAGGAACAACCAGGTGTCACACAATGCGAATAACGTACCGAGGGAGTCGTTCAATGCTCCAACCCATTACTGAAGCTTCTTTTAGTTCAGCTAATATTTGTGGCGCATACCCACTTCAGGCATGATTCCTCGTCGTCGTCAGCCACTGCATGAACAATTGGCACACAAGTTCTTGAAAGTTTTTAGCGGATACCACGCTTCTTAGAAGAATAATGAATGATGGCATAATGAATGCTGGCCTACTACACAGGAATTATGATTTTTTATGTCGTAGTGGGTACCCCGAAAGTGCGCTTCTAGTGTTTACCCAAACAGTGTTTAGAAAAGGCTATGAAGAGCCGCTCTTCATGTGTTTCGCTGGGACTGTGCTGCGCCTTCCACGCACGCCTGGCATCTTGTTTTCTTTCTTTTTTTATGGAGGGTTTCACGTTGCCTAATTTCGATGTTCCCTGGGTATGAAGCACGGTTTGAACCAATTTAGGTGGTGGTGGTATGATCGCACGACCACGTATTGCGCTGCTACGCACGTGGACGAAAGTCTTATTCGTGGCATGCGAAAAGAAAACAGGAGGGAGCATGGCGAAGAAATAAAGAAAGAAAGGAAAAGAAGGAAGAAAAAAAAGGAAGACAGGAAAAAACATAAAAATAAATAAATAAATAAATAAATAAATAAATAAATAAATAAATAAATAAATTGTAGCAAAAACAGTCACGCACACGCCAAATTTCGCTTTTCCCATTTTGTGTATAGGGGAAGCGCTTCTCAATACTCTGCTCATATTATTTCTTTTGTCTTTGTGTTACCTCATTTTCCCCTACATTGCTTTTTTTATTATTGAAGGGATATCTCTCTTGTACCGACTGAGAGAAGTTAAAAGCGCTGTTACACACAAAAAAAGTCTCCAAAGAGGAATAGAAGAGCGAGCACCGCGAGTTATATGAGATCAAGGCACCTGCGAGGCGTGATAATCTTATTAGTACGTATGCCTCCACCCGAAGGCAATAAAACTAGGCTCGGGATTTAAAGTATGCATGCGCAAAGTTAAAAATACGAGAAAATGTGAAAACCAGGATTAGTTTTCTTACAGCCACCTCACTTAATTCACTGGTACTGATGTTCTTGTAGGATCTCCTTTAAACGCATTTGGATTTATTTCATTGTTGGGTTGCATAAATTGTCTAAGCAATTTGAGGCAGCTACGCCTCACGTAGCTCTAAGCTGGTTTTGAGAACCTAATATTTCTTACTCTTACTACGAACACAAAAACGACAAGACAGTCTGAATACAGAAGCAAACCTTTCGCGAAAAAGCAGTTCTCGTGAGTTTGAGCGAAAAGTGTGACGTCGAAATTGCAAAGACTGGTAGTACCACTGAAGAAGCCTGACTGCAGCGTCGATTAAAATAGTCTTTGTTTGCGGGATCTACACTACTCGAGGAGCTATTTTTTCTCAACAACCATAATTGAGCTTTCGTGAAAATGATTATCAAGCTTCAAAACATGCATTAAATCAAGCACCCAGCACAAGGTTATTTTGCTCTGCTTGGTTTCCGTCTTATAGTTAGGTCAACACTACTACCAAGCGTAAGTCACTTCCTAAGTTCTATATCTTAGGCTATGATTTCGCTTGTTTAAAACAAACTTCATGCGTCAGCGATATTTTCGCACTGAGTGACAGGATAAAGCGCATAGTTATGAGAAGTGGTATGCCCCCGAATTTTGATGAATAGTTAGAAGTGTGTTTAGAAAAGGTGTCTAACTATTTCCAGTACAACGCAGTTAACTATGGGATACTGGTGAGCTATCCCGGTTACAGGTCACAACCGTACCAAAATTTGAGTTTAGAAACAAAGTTCTTAACGAATAAGAGTACTTGGTACTCTACTATTCGAGAGCAGAAAACTTTCTTTAAATAATTAACTAAAGAACTTTTAGAACAAACGATTGTCATGATAGTATACAGGTGGTCTCCGTATAGAAGAAGTCCGTAGCTTTAGACAGAGAGCAAGTATCGGCACAGGTACAATAAAAATATAGAAAATTCTGGCACACGAAGCTGACGCGAAATACTCCTGCGCAATTATGACACGCATTCCACGCATAATAGAAAACTTTAGTATTCAAAATTAATTAGCAATAAAGAGTATGGAGCTGAGAGAAGCTTATGAAAAAAACACATATCATGTGGAGTTTGCATATTGTCGCAAATAAAGGTTTGCGAAGTGAGTATCCTGACGTCCTAACCACAAGAATGATTCAATATATTGAGACGAACAAAGGCGGCATTGTTATCCGTTCGATTAAAAGGCATATGTAGTGATTTGATATAGTAGTGGAGATCATGTAATCTTGCATTGCAAAGATGCCGTCAATGTAATACAGAAGGATTATCTTGGAAATAAGAACGCACATTCGGAGAATTGTGCGTGGTAAAGCCGCGATATCGTTGCAAGGGCATGACGAGGGTTGCTGTAGAGATGATTGTGGGTTATTTCGATCATTTGGTGGCCTGTTTTTCACCGTGCCCAAACTTGGCGAAGTAGTATTTCCTCCCGTAGTAGAGTGGGTACATTGCTTTAAGGTTTCCGAAATTTTATCTGAACACTTTTTTAACACGCACCTAAACATTCGTGTACCCTTTCACCACTCCGCGGGCATCCTGATTTTGTTTTCACAACCACCGTAAAGTCACCATCATCAATGAGAATCCAATGATCGACCTCGTGCTTAGCAGCGTGGCACTACATGAATGCCAAGCCACCGCGGGCATAATATAACATGCTCTTTTCTAGCTGCTCGACACGATTATGATGCTAACGACAGGGTTAGCCAAAAATATGACGAAGCTTGAATGTACACTGACATACGGCTATTTTTAGCAATGGTAAAAAGAGACAATAAAATGAGGAAAAGGCAGGGAGGTTATCCAGAAATTGGAGCGTCCTGTTTGCTGCCCTGCACTAAGGGAAGGGAGAATGGGGAAAAAAGATGGGAAAGAAAGCGAAGAGCAAAATAGACGCGCGAAAGAGAAAAGAAAAAAAGTGAGCTGAGGTGCTATTGCCTATTCAATAGGCCACTACCACGTAAAAAGTTCAATATGGCCTTTACTGATTTTCTGTGCGAGGACAGATTATGTCACCTTAGCGAAGGACAAACCTAATAAAGCCACTTACTGGGTTGCAGTTTTTCTTACTTACTTAATAGATGAAGTCACTGCATATAGACAGACCAACACTTAAATGTCAGGCTTATTCCTGTTAATGGTCTGCGTGAAATAGAAAAAAATTATATCACGCAGAGATTACAGCAGCTGGCGTGCAGGATGTTCAATGAAATTGACAGTGAAAAGTGGTGGGTGCCGTGCAAACGACCGCGTCGAACGAAGCTTCATGAAATAAATAAGTAGTTGGTAGTACGGGAGGCATCTTCATGATTTAAAAGCAAAACGTTTTATTCTTATCATTTTCCGGCTATCATTTTGCTTGAAGTCACACTTCTTATGATAATATACACCAATTAGAAGACACCAAAGCATGATTCATGTATATGTCCAAGTGTGGAAATTGAAAGTCGCACGTTTTATACACAACGAAAGAAAACAAGAACTCTAGAACTCAAAAGCATCATTGGGCCCTTATTCAGGAGCTCCATTTTTTCAACCCTGAGTTAAAATAATTTTCATATCATGAAAATCGGAGTGAAAATGGCTGGAGGGAGAAGTTTACAGCTCTTGCACTGATCACGAGCGTTGCCGACGTCTGCTGAAAGCTATTTTATTTTTCATTCGAGCCATGTCGTTTGCTCACCGCATTCACGGCGTCTGCTCGCTGAATCACCTGTACACGCTCATTACAGTAAATATGGCTGCCAATGCTCCTACGTGCTCAACTCAATCAACTCCGCACTGAAAGATAGCTGAGAAATGTATAGCCTGCCACATTTCGAGAGAGCGAAGGGTTCGCGGAATGATTGATGGTGCTAGTGTGCCAGGGGGGCCACTCGAGAGCGCTGTGCCCGCCAACTTTTCCCGCTAAGTACCAGCGCATCTGTAGTGCTGAATTTCAAGAACCACAGTCGGTCAAATCGCAGTCACAAATTTCGTATGCCTCAAGTAACGGAACCACGTGTCTAAGCGGAGAAGGAGAAAGACGAAGCGATGAGACGTCACGAAAGAGGCACTTAGTAGCCAAGAACAAGAACGCGTGTGGAGAGACGGCAAGAAAGTGACAGTAAATGCGGCTGTTGTCTCCTATGAGATTTCGCTAAATGAAGACTACACTCCTTGGTTCTGGAATCTTGAACTTTTTTTTTTGCTGTGATGGTAACCATACTTGACATAAACTATTCTTTCTTATTAGCATAGAAAACACGACTTAATAATGAAACATTTGTGCCGAAACGAGCACAAGACGACTCATAGATGGTGCAATGCTAAAAGAGCTCTGCGTCACCAGGCTTCTTTGACGTGAAAAGATTTTGGTGCATTAATGCTCTAAAGTTGTTTATTTTTCTCGTGTCTAGTGCTCAATTTGTAACGTTCTGTAGTTAACGACTACGGTCTACAGTTACGGAGATCTAATGGGGGTCCGCTTCTTTTGTCTTGTACAAAGGAGGCGCATCGCTAATGGCATCTGTTCCTAATTGCCTTCCTTCGGCAAAGCACACCTGCGAATAGTGTTAGGACCTAGTTGTAACGAGAGAGGCGGAGACAGGAGACGAAGTCGTTACGGCGGCTGACGGGGCCGTGCCAAATCTCACTACTTTTATTCTCGGGTCGAAGCTCAGCGGCGAAAAATGCCAGCGTTTGACGTGCCAGACGCGTGAACCCCGTTGTCATCCTGGTGCAGCTCCAGTAGGCAGCGCCAGCTAAGGTTACGTGAGATCAAATTTAAATGAGTTGACTGCCAGCCTCACTTCGTATATTAGGGCGTCATTATGCGCGAGCCCTGTTGTGGCCATCTACTGTGGTTGCACCACAGAAAACTTGGTTATTTAGCAAGCGCACGTTTACTATAATTATTATTGCTCCCTAAAAATGCGAGCCTTGCTTCGTAAAACAATCGAATGTGTGGCTGTCACATTCGTTGCTTCGACCTTTTGGAGAAACTGTGACTTTTTTGTCTCATTCTCTTTATGTCTCTCCCTCGCTCTTTTTTGACATTTTTGAGAAAAGAGAGATTTTTTTTTGAAATCATACATCCAAAATTGTTTCCGTTGCTACTCGTTCTATCTGCTTTTCTTTGAATAAAACAGTGATACTAAGAAGCATTGGCTTATTTATTGGCCTAAATAATATATATTCAGTTTTCGTAACTTTTAATTGAAGTTTGTGGAATTTCAACCAGTAAGACAAAAGATGTTATGACGTGTACCACAGAAAAGACCAATGCGCCCGTTATTTTTTCATTTCTATAACGGACATTTTCTTTTTTTCACTCACTCTTCTTTTCTCGCTCGATTCTTTCTATCAATTTTTTAATTCTTTTTTTCGGTCTTTCTCCTTTTTTACATATCGTATAAAAGAAGATTTTGTGCATATATATGTCTGAAAATTCGTTAGTAAATTGGTACTTACACCGAGGAAGATTTCTCAGCTCTGAAATTTAACAAAATGAGTCCCCACGCAGACCTCCAGCGAATTATGGTGGTGCCTCGTCAAAACATGATTCATGTTTTTTTTTTCTGTTGTCTTAAAAGAGCCTCAGTAGATTGTCTTCTGTGAGCCCCCCCCCCCCTCCCTCCCTTCTGTTCGAAACCCTATTAATCAACCTGATCATGTTCTCGGTCGTACGTTGCTGCCACCGTTGTTGCCACAGTACGTTGCTGCCATGCACTCTTGGTATGAATTTGAAAAAAAGAAGCTGGAAATTCTGATCAGAAAAAGCGTAAAGAGGGTGTTGGGCATCCCCGTGCGAACAAGCACTGAACGGCTTGTGCAGCTAGGATTTCATAACACCCTAAATGAGATCATTGAAGCCCAAGAGACTGCACAGCTAATGCGCCTGTAGTTTACGCCGGCTGGTAAAAAATCTGTCCGTTATAGGCATCAGTCCGGGGCTCGTAGAGGATCACCGTCTTCAACTATCGGATGAACAGCGTACTGCCATCCAGGTCTGTCCGTTTAGGCGAAACGTCCATCCTCAGCGCAACGTCGGAAGGCGCCGGGCTAGGGCCATCACACTTCTGAAAAACATCAGAAACAATCCTCATTCAGTGTGTTTTGTCGATGGAGCTCAGTACGGTCGCTCATCTAGGTTTTCTGTTATTTCCGTGAATTATATGGGCTCTATTATCAATGCTGCGTCAGTTGGGGACTCAACTCTCTCAAGAGGCGAACAGTTGGCTGTAGCCTTTGCCCTTTTAGATGACAGTAGATCGCAAATATTCACTGAATCAAGGACAGCGGTCAAGGCTTTCGCCTCTGGTTTCGTCTGTATTGAAGTATTTAAACTACTTGAAAATAGGACACTTTCTTCACATACCATTACCTAGTTTCCTGCACATCTCGAACCCTACTGGACACACTAGTAAACCTGAATGACACTGCTCACTCACGGGCGCGCGCACTAACCCTCGGCGCTGGGGAGGACGTAGGTCCGCAGGTTGGCAGTGACATGTTCAGGGACGTTTTGCTTACATTCAGTGAAGTGGCTAAACACTACCAGTTGAGTAGTCGTTCATTTTCTCCTCCGCACAACAAGTTATCTAGACCTCAGGCATTCACGTTTAGAATGCTCCAGACCAGGTCCTATCCAAGCCTATTTTTCCTCAGCATAGTCTCCTCAGAAGCTTTTGACTCTACTTGTCCTGATTGTGGGGAGGTTAGTGACTTAGCACATATGCTCTGGCAGTGCCCCTCGTTACGGGGCCCAAGTCGGCTTACAGAAGAAGATTGGGACTCTGCCTTGCGAAGTTCAGAGTTGCTACCACAACTACGGGCTGTCCAGAGAGCCCACAATGCGGCGGTGAGGCTAGGCCTCCCCGTTCCTACGTGGGAGTGACCAGCGACGTTGCTCTAAAGAAGCAGTGTTTCTCAGGACCCAATAAAATTCTTTGTCTGTCTGTCTGTTTTGTTGTCTTCTCCTATTACCGAAGCGCCTTGCGCAGAGCACTCTTTACAGGCAACACAAAGGTGACTCGAATTGTGCTATATTCAGTAATATATGCTTGATGTGGTACGTGTTGACTTAATTGTTAGTAAATATATATTTATACGCTGTGCCCAAATAATAATACAGCCGAAATTAAGACAAATAACGCGCGCACGTTTGTGAGCAGAGGCTGTTTCCATGCATTGCACGTGCTCGGCATCGGGTAATATATTCCCACCGTAAATTAATTAAAAAGTTTATCCGAACGTGTCAATAGTTGATTTGTAGGTGATAAAAATATTGGTGACAAGCGAAAAACATAAGTTATTCTGGTGGGGAAACCAAAGTGAACCGTAGGCATCCCTAATTGCAGCATCTGTTTTCATGCTTTGTCAAAACTTGTTTCGTGCTGATTTATTTCCTGTTACATGGAATATATCATTGGAACACACTCTTGAGGCAATAGAGTGCTCGGAATCGAAATATGGTTTAAAATTATTTCTGTTGCTTTCATTACTAGTGGCTCCATTCAATTATCAAATAAATATACCTTTTAGACACAACAGTGAAGAAGAAATCATTAGTGTTTCGCCAGAAAAATGGTGAGGATGTAGCAAATTTTTACCCTTTTTATAGTTTCTTTTATTTTTTTTATTCCTTCACACAATTTTACATTACCTGCCCACTCGTGCAAAAAAGAAAAAAAATAGGATGATAGGGTTTAACCGATGAGAAGCCACGATAAAACTATAGTTGGCTTCGTTGTTCTGAAAATATTTGGCCAGCTTGGCCCACTAGCTAAGATCCGGTCTGCACTAAATAAAGAGAGCCGATTTCCCGCCATCATCCCCTGTGGTGTCGGGTATCCAGGACGTCATTATATAACTGGCCTATTTTTTCACGTATGTGGTTTCTATTGTCTACCATTGTATTCTTTCGATCCGCTTGCAGAATAGGGAAGCTATAGGGTTGCTCTCATGAAATAACATTCTTTAGGCAATGCTTCAACCTCTTCGACCAGCAAAGCTAATATGGCTGAGTCGACACTGCGTCGATTTTTTTTTTGTAAAGCTTCGCGTTCTCTCGCTCATGCTTCTACTTTTCTACAGCACAACTTCTGTTTCAGTGTGATAAACTTGCGCCTTAGAGTTTGAAATTTCACCACAAAGAAAATACCGAGCTCATGTCTTTCTTCGAATAGAGGTACGTGATCATATTTAATACAGATGATGTAGCCTTATCAAACGCAATTGTTCTTGGAACAATCATTTGAGCCGAGTTTTTTTTGCACACAGGTGGTGCTCGAGAACAGAAAGTATACTTTGTGGGAAAAATCGGCAGATCCTATATACCAGGAAATCGACGTTATGCGAAGCATGAGCAGTAAGGTGGCCGTGTTGCAATTTCTTTATTGAGCGACACGCCACAAGTCGACACTGAATATATGGACAAATGTTTCACGCACAGCCATATGTTCAAGAGTTGCAGACATTTATATTACCAGTTGTTTGCACTAGCGCAACATTGCCAACTGGTATTAGCAACAGCAAAATCTGATATGGAGCGCTGATAGTCGTGAGGATGCTGGCCCTGGACATTGCTAGATAAATCAACTTCAGCGCATGGCAACTAACCAAAATTTACGTTAACGCGACGTGACGGCTGTATCAAAGGTGTACATATGTAATGTTTATAAAATTTTGTAGGCAGCACTGGAACCACTATTGACGCTTCACGAAGATCAGCGTCTATTTGAAAAAGTAATTCTGAGACCTGGCGTAGCTCTGTGGTAAAATGCTTCATTGCCGCGCAGAATACTTGGGTTCGATTCCAGCTGGGACCCTAAAATTTATTCTTTGCATTCGTCGGGTCGACGCTACCGAGGTTGGGTATCTCTTAACGCTCGCATGTTATAAAATGTCCATGTGTGTTCTCGTCGTTCCTGGGTAGATACTAAGTGTCAATAACCTATAGCACATACCCGCATACCAGCGGCACATACCCACCCGTGAGTATGTGCCACTGTCCGGTGGGAAGTGTTTGACGATGTACACAACGAATTCGTCACATTATTCATGTCTTGACCATAAAATCATATTCATCAAACCATCTTATTCTCCCACGCTAGTTTTGGTTCACGCCAAGTTAAGGGGGTGACCATGAGAGCACCAAAATGCAAGCGGCTAGATAGATAGATAGATTGATAGATAGATACGCTCAAAGTCGACGAAGTTCGCTAAGAAATGCTTCGAATTTAAAACGCCAGGCCTGCGCGGAAGGTGCAGCACTGTTATAGTGAAAACTAGAAGAGCAGCCTTTCAGAGCCTTTTCAGAACACTCATTTGGTAACTACTGCAAGCACACTTGCATTAATAATAAAATTTTGGCGGTAGTAGCCTTGCCTTCGCTATGCTATTTTTAGTCATTCTACTGGAAGCGTGCTATCCGCTAAACGCTTGCAAGGAATTTTGTGTCAATTGTTCTTGCAGTGACTGATGACGATGAAGGATTGTGGCTGAAGTGGGTATGTGCCACAGTTATTAGGTTAACAAGAACAAGCTTTTTATAATTGATTGGAGCGTTGGATAGCCTACTCGTTACGCTATTCGCATTGTGTGGCGACTGGTTGTTCTTTCGGTGTTTTAAAACGTTTTATAAGTCGTATTATTGCGATCGCGTTCAAGCCTGCCTAAGGAAAGTTTCCCAATAAGTCACACGCACAGGCGTATCTCAGTGGTAGAATACTCAGCTGGCCCCCAGCGGACCCTGGTTCGAGCCACTCTGGGTAATTAGTGCTAGGTTTTTTCTACTTTTGCGTGATGTGATTACGGATGCCAGCGGCGGCAGCAGACAACTGCGCGTGACCCGAGTTGTGATCTCATAACAGAAGAGAAGGAAGGAAAGAAGGAAAAAAAACTTCATTCTGGTCCTGCGGAACGCGACTGAATGAGGATACTTTCCTTCCTTCCTTCCTTCCTTCATTCCCTTTTTCTCCTTCGCAAAAATACGCCAAGTGTCACAGTGGGCAACGAGTCATGCTAGGTGTGATGTAGAGTTAAACGACAACCAGGTGTCACACAACGTGAATTGCGCAATCACCCAGTCATTGAATACTTCTCAACCACTCTTAATCGTCGCCAGCCATGCATTATCGGGAATGTGCACGTCAAGCTTTACATATGTGTAACGGGTGCTTCGCTTATCTGCAGGAAGACGAACGAGAAGTGGCATAGTGGGTGCTAACCTCCTTCATAACAAAAATATTATAGCGTGATGGGTACTTTGCACGTTTACTTGAGTTAGTATGCGCAACGATAGTTTAAAGTGCACTCAAAACAAAGCCGAACTTCTAGGTTTGAAAAGAGAGAAATACTATAATGACAAGCAAGAGATGCTTGTGTGGCTTGTCGCCTGACATTCTACACCAGGTAATGTGTGATGGCTATGATATAGAGTGATAAGCACATAAAACATACAGCTAGACACGTGAACTACACTATTTCAAATACTTCATCAAAGCTTGTGGTGTGAATTAAGGATCTGTTTACACGTGTTGTGCAACTTGAACACGAAGCACGAAGTGTCTGTAAACGAAAGAGTGAACGGTAGCAGGTGATTACTGTAATTTCTGGTTTCGGTTGATGATTAGGTTCAAAATCACAAAATTATATTCCTATATTCTTATGCTATCCATTGCACAGCGAGACATATTGAGAGGCACAAAACGTTCCTTTTTAATTTTTTAGACAATACAAAATTTTATAGAATACGCATTGCGCTACTGATGAGGCTGAGCAACAAGATGTGATAGGTGTAAAACTTTTTTTTCCACCTTGGTTTCTCTCGATTCGTGCAAGTAACCAAATATATTAAAGCATTTTGAATGTTTCTGAAGATACTAAAGCCAATTCACAAAATCACACGGGCACTCAGCTCACTCGAGGAAACAAACGTGGCTTTCGTGCAACAACCTCTTTTTCATCAATAGCCTGTCTTGACGAGTTTTTGTTGAATTACGGGCCATGAAGATGTTGAAGAACTGGTTATATATCTGATGTGGGTGTCAGGTAGAGCAGACACATTCCAAGTTTGCTCGGGCGAGGTTCTCTGAATTAAGTATTTTCAAAGATATGGTGTCGCGGGTAAAAGTAGCATGCAAACGGCATCATTAGTAAGCTATACAAAGTTTACTTTTTGATATACTATTAATGTGGGAGTGTACAAGTATTTGTGAAATATTATTTGTGGTAGTTGAAGGTCTGCTATGGGTACTTTTATTCAAACAAGTAAAGAGTTAGTGAGACGAAGAGAGTGGCAAACTAAATATCGGTATTTAAAAAAAAACGTGCGTGTTTTCCTTCAAGATACTGCGCGAAATTTTAAAGGATTGCTGCAGGCACAACAAATGACGTACTCAAATGAGGACGTATTACGATGAAGCCAGAAGGCAATATATTTCAATATTGATGAATACCACAAACTAAACTCGACTCAATCTTAACGAAGATATTCACTATACTCTCAACATACCTTTGTTATATGTATGTAGATGTTTAAAATCATATTCATGTAAATACTTACATGTTTCATAATATATCTTCGAGGATTACAGAATAGGTTGAAGATTTATTATTTGCAAACGTCGCCAGTATCCACAAAACAGTTATCAGCTAATCGTATTCCCAGTGATCCACTGATCATATACCATAGGCTGTCAAGGAAAAACAGAAGGGCGGTTTTTGGCTCAGGTAAGCTAAACTTCAGTATACACTTTCAATAAGGTGTGCCCAAGGAGAGCGGTGTGAAGTACACAAAGTGTTATACGTGAGAAATCCTTGGTGTCATTGCGTGTTGCTGTCTTGTATTCTTTATTGTGCGCTTCACCTGGAGTATTACGCGAGTTTGCTCTTGTTTGGGTGATAAGTTTGAAAGTGTGTGAAAACTAAGAACCGCATTTCTCGTACCATGTTGTAAAAAAATGAACAAAAATGATTGTTAGAGACTGCCTTAAGATACAATCTCTTATTTGTCGTGGAAGAAATAAAGCAAAAAAATGAGATAGTCAAAACGTTATATGTCGCCTTGTATATCGACATATGTCCGCGTCTCTCACAGTAGCCCAAGCAAAAATCACGCAGAAGACGTAGCTGAAGAACAACAATAACAAAAATACAGTGGCCAGGTGAGAGAGAAATGCATAGCCTGAAGATGAAACATACCAACAGAGAACTTTTGAAGGATGCGTTGGCGTCATGCGAAGCCGCGTGGCACAAAAAACAAAGAAAACAGGTGAATTTCAACCACAATTTACAGAAAAAGAACTCTCGTTGACTTATACCACGAGCTGCAGCAGCAGAACGTTTTTCGCGACCCGCTATTGGGGAGTGAACTTACTGACGGCAGTTTACAAACTGCGAATTCTCGCGCCAGCTTTCACAATTTCTCTGGAATGTTCTACATTTTCATTCCGCATGAGTGAAAACATTTTGACGCCTACCTATTGCTTTGGGTCTCATCTGGCTGCTTAAAAAGCCAAATCTACCCCCGGATACGTATAATGAGAAATATAATGAGGAGAGTAGCATGAACTGCTCACACTCAAGTCAGTGAACCAAATACCGGGATTAATCCGCTATTATGATAAACCACTAGGGAGAAAGAGAGAAATAGGAAGGCGTATGCTTGCAGCTCTGCACTTAAATGGTTGTGATATAGAAATTAAATGGAGAGTCTTGGTGAGTTTTGCCCTGGCAGTTGGGGCACCACCTTGTAATCCCTTTCAGCGTTCACACACACACACACACACACACACACACACACACACACACACACACACACACACACACACACACACACACACACACACACACACACACACACACACACACACACTCATAGATAGATAGATAGATAGATAGATAGATAGATAGATAGATGCAACCAACCACTTAAAATAGTTCAGAAAACCTATTATCTACCACGTGTTCTTACGCATTCGCACTTGCGACTCCTCTCTCCGTGACTGAACCGTCTTTATTTTATTCTTTATTCTTTATTCGGTGAGTGCCCCGCTTTGCTCAAAAAGGCGTTACAACAGGGGGGTTACAGACTGGAATAAAACAATTCCTCGTTTATACAGCACACTTCCTTGTCTTGCAGCCGGTTCCAATCTCTAACGGTCATCACAAAAAAGGAATTATAAAACATGGTCGTTCTTGCTCGATACTCTTTCACTTTGCGTCGGTGGCCATGTCGACTAGATATGTAGCTAGGTTCACTGAAATAGTTATGACGGTCAATCCCAGTCCACCCATGAAAAACAGAAAAGAAAAACTTCAAACGCAGTTTTTTCCTGCGTAAAGAAAGCAATTCCCAACCCAATTCAGCTTTCATAGCACTGCAGCTGTCTCTCCGCTCGTGCCGCCCTAAAGCAAACCGCGCAGCCCTGTTTTGTATTTTTTCAAGCTTATCAATCAAGTTCGCCTGCATCGGGTCTCACACAGGACATGCGTATTCCAAAATCGGTCTAATACATGTAAGATAGGCTGTATTTTTTAATGTTCGGGGTGCCAATCTTAGGTTCCTCTGAATGAAGTTTAGAGCCCCTGCCGCTTTGCCAGCAACGTGATCAACATTGGCATTCCATGAGCAGTCATGCGACAAAACAACGCCAAGATATTTGCATGTTGGTTCGGTAATAACAGTATGCGTATCTATGGTGTACGCCGTTACTATTGGTTTCTTTTTTTTTGGAAACACGCATATGAACGCACTTTTTGGGGTTTAGCGTCATTTGCCACTTCTGGCACCACTGTACAATACAATCCAAATCGTTTTGCAAATAAGCACGATCACTTTCGTTCTGAACCTGTCGATACAACACACAATCGTCGGCAAATAAACGCATGCGCGACGAAATACCCACAGAAATATCATTTACAAAAATAAAAAATAAGAGAGGCCCAAGGACAGAGCCTTGGGGCACGCCTGATGAAACGTTAACATAGGATGAACATTTCACATTTAAGAGAACGCATTGACGCCTGTTCAGCAAGTAATTGGTTATCCAGATGAACTCATTTGGGTCGAAATTTAGAGTCTGTAATTTAGCCAGGAGAAGGGAGTGTGACACGGTGTCAAAGGCCTTTCGAAAATCTAAAAACACACAATCTGTTTGTCCACCTTCATCAACGTTGGAAGCCAGCTCGTGAAAGAACTCTACAAGTTGCGTCGTACAAGAAAAACCTTCACGAAAACCGTGCTGCTCATTTATTAATACATTATTAGCAGTAAGATGGGTCAATATGTGCTTGGATAAAATGTGCTTGAAAATTTTGCATGCAACTGACGTCAATGAAATGGGTCGGTAATTTGTTACATCTTTTTTTGAGCCACCCTTATGAACCGGAACAACATGAGAAATTTTCCAATCTTCGGGTAGAGTTCCCGTTGAAAGGAATTTTGAATAAATTATATAGAGGTAAAGGAAAATTGGCAGTGCACATCGCTTCAGAATACGAGGAGAGATGCCATCAGGACCAACTGCTTTGGATTCATCTTGGTTTTCTAGAAGAGAACATATGCCACGGACCCTCAGTTCTACCGGTGGCATCAGCGGAATCGTGGTTGGGTGTGGTTTTGAAGGAACGTCAAGCTTGGACAAGAGCACAGACTGGAAATATTTGTTTAAACAGGTAGCTTTTGCTTCCTCATCAACTACAATCATATTATTAAAGTTTAGTTCAGCCACTCCAACATGATCAGACCCACACTCTTTGATATAATGCCAGAAACACTTTGAATTAGTTTTCTTTTATTGCTGAGCCCTTCGAAATATTTCGTTTTTGCGCTTTCCACACATGATTTATACTGCTCCGTTAATGCTTGTAATTCTTTCACGTGGTAACTGCTTCCAGATTTCTTTAATTTACCAAAAACCCGTCGTCTTTTCCGGATTAACGTCAAAATACCGGACGTAATTCATGGCTTCTTGCGTTAATTTACGAAGCTTTCCGGCTTGTTTCGCAGGTATATACTTATCTACGAGTGCTAACAACTTGTCCTTAAAGCTAAGCCATAAGTCATTCATACTGTAGTGTTCAGCTAGGCATTCAAACACGGGAAAATAATCTTCTAGCTTTTCGACTATTCTTGTGTAGTCACCCCTACTGAACAGAAAAACCCTTCTTGCCGCACTATTTGAGGTGTTTTTACATTCTTTTTTGATTTCTGCAACAACAGCCCTAACCTAACCTCTCGGCCGTAACCTAACCCCTCGGGCTCAATACATACATAGCACAGCATAAAAACTGGTAACTAATTATACACACAAATTACTGCTGGTGGTACCACGTGTGTGATGTGTTTCATCGCGTGGAAACGTATTCACTAACACCCTCGGGGTGGCGCAAAGGGCTAAAGGGCCAGCACTTAAGGCATGCACACCATTCTTTTACTGGAGTGATGCTACCTACTATAGGCTCCATCTTTGATGAGTAACCTTGTGTCTTGTGGTATGTAGTCACTGCATAGTGTCTACTAGCCACTCCTATAGAGGTTGTTTTATGCTAGGGCAAGTCCAAGTTAAAAGGATTGATAAACTGACAAAAGCATTTTTCTTGTTTTCTTATGCAGCCGTTGAGCTTGTTCAATATTTGCAGAGCAGTTGACCACCGTGCACGTCACGCGGAAATATCAGCACCTTGGAAACGATCAATTCATAGTCACCTGCTTTTGACATGCCATTTCATGCGAAAGCACTGCTAAACTGAGAGGAAATGTGGCGAAGCATGCGAGGTCGCAATACTTCTGACACCTGCCGCCTTTCTTAAATGCTCACGAAAAGGTAAACGTCCTCTTTAACAAGAGAAGTAAATTGTTACGCTGAACAGTCGACCCCTTCCTAATGAGCTGTCAGGAAGGAAATTGCAGCAATATAGACGCTCAATACTCGCAGAAAAACAAAAACAAGATGGAGAGGAAGGGGCGGAAATCCTGAAGCGGCAGGTACGAAGGTTATCCGAACAAAGAAGCCACAGGAATTGCCTTCTTAGGCTGAGCGCTTGCCTGTACACACGTCGCGTGTGCCCAGGGTGCAATGAACTAACAATGTCGCATTGTGATCGCGATTACAGCCATTTCTTTCCGCGTACTTTTTTCCTAGCGCAGGAACTAATCCACGAGGAAGCCGAATAAGCCTGGGTTGAAGCTAAGGAACAAAAGCAAATATGGACATCTGACACACCATAAAGCGGGAGGCATTGCCTTCGTAGGCACCGACAGGAACGACATGTTTCGGCCACCTCACATTATGCTAGACGTTTCGCTGCCGCGCCGCCGCTGCTGTTGCAATACAATGTTTCTTCTTTCTGAGTCTGTTTCCATGAGCTGTCACATGCGGTCTAGCTCGAACATTTGTCGCCGAGCGTAAGCGGCGACATGTGATGACCGCAATGACTGCCACCATAGTGGAACGCTGGTGTAAGATCCCTCCTTTTGTATTTCTCGATGCCCAATTACGACTCGCTCCACTGACATGAGTGAGCGACCACTACAGGCAACGACCGCCGTTCTATCGCGTAATCAAAGGCCCGTGGCGCCAGTAGCACTTGTTTTAGTGCCCGCCCCGATTGCGACATTCCCTCAGCACCATTCCTCCCCCTGCACCTTCACTCTAGCAGACGTTCGTTTACTTTTGCCTGCAGCCGTCGCACAAAATGCCCCGTCTCTCTCACATCAGCTTCGGGATAAGATGTCGGCAGCACCTGCTAGACAATGTTGCTCCTTTTCTCGCGCGACTACCAGCCTCCCTTTCTTTGCGCAGTTCACCTTTGTGCCCTCCTAAATGACCGCCGCTTTGCAAATGTGAAGCTCACACTGTTACTTGCAAGCAAAACGGGAGGCTTTTGTTTCGAGCGCTAAATTCTTTTGTTAAGCGACGTGGTCGGAGTTTCCGCCCAATAGAGGGAGTAATGGTAAGCGCCTACCATTAGTCTACCATCAGCCTTACGCTGATTGATATTATCCTTTTATTCTGTGTACATATAAACTTAGTTTTGGGTTTGCGGTGGTTCTCTATTAGTCGAGATAACTGTAGTCACCTACTGATCGCGAAAGCAACGACAACAAAAAGCTCACAGAGTCCCTTACGTTGTCGCGTATGACAACTAGAAGTGAGAAACTACCTTCGTTTTCTTTTCAGTTGATGGACGAATCTTCCCCTGCCATCCTCCGAAAGCTCTGTGCCACGAGAGTGGTTTTCAGGGTCACCGAGTCAGCAACGGGGTCATTCAAAGCGCTCAGCACCTCTCCTATTTTTGCACTGCCTAAGGGCCTGTCCGCCTTTGACAAATCGAAGACGTGATGTGAGGACGTCATGTTACGTCTTGATCACGTGATAAATATAGCTGACCTGTGCCACCATCACAATGCAATATCATGACGTCATCACGTGATGATATTTAACGGTGGGTCTGTTTACCCGAGGAGGAAAGATGACATTGCAGAAAAATCGGCGAGTATGCGCCACTATTGATGTGGGAGTGTTTCGTACGGTACGAACCCACACTAACACCTCCACCGAGGCTACGTGAGGCTCTTCGGTGCTCTGCTTTCAATCAACAAATCAACAAACATGGCGAGCCACCACGCCCGTGAAGCCGCGTCGAAGCAAGCCCTGGACGACCCGTCATCACAGGCTTATAGCATAGAGTAATATAAAAGTCAAAGAGAGGACACTTTCATAGGCCCCTGCGGCTGATTTAGATTCGCAGCGCACCAAACGGGTGTGGTGAAAATTGGCAGCCTCAGAGATGGAAGACCACATAAACTACTGTCACAAAGGCCATCTTATAGTGGCGAAGAATAATATACAGCCTCCGAGACCATTTCTATGTGCATGCTCGTCTCTGAGGCCCTACTTTATTGTTTTTAATGCATTGTTAGCATGCATCGATGAGCTTCGTGTACGCTGTACCGCTAGAGTGGCAAGCACACGATGTCAATGTGTGTCCATGCACACAATTTAATTAAAACATGAGAATCGTTGAGGGTGCATAACTTATACACCGTAGCTTATGCACAAAACTTGTACACAGTTAATACACAGTAGCAAAACGGAAGCTTCCTTCAGTTAACCTCCCGGCCTTTCCTTTGTGTTTTCTTTCTCTCTCTTTCCCTCGTGAATTTTACCTTTTCTTCAGCCGATTCTTATAAACGACTTGTACATAGGGTAGTACGCAAACCTAGGCAAGACGGAGTGTTCGGGGAAATTCACGTCTAACAAGACAACGTGTGTTCCAACCGATTTTCGAAAATAGGTGCCGGAATTCACTATACAAAACTTTTGTCGGTTTTTTTTTCTCTCTATGATCTTCGGTTACTGGGCTAAAACAAAACTTGCGACATGTGCGTTTATTCAGCTGGTGGTTATTTGATTACGTGTAATTCTGAAAACATCCTGTAACTATAGAAAAAAAGACACAAAGGAAACCACTGGGAAGTCTGAGTCACGAGCCTTTGGCTAATCGAATGGTGGCGCGGTGAGGGACCGTCTTCATTCCGGCACAAGGCTTGAACTCCGGGCTCTCAGGGCACCGCCCTCGGAACCAGACCGTGTCAAAGAATACACAGGACGAAGAATTCATCGATCCGCACGCACGGGAAACTCAGCGTCAGCGTGATCGAAGAACCCTCCATGTAGAAACCTTTACAAATACTTTCCATTAAAATGCTTAGATGAAACTAAGAGCTTTCTCTATTTTCTAATTTTCATTGTTCGCGAAGATATTAAAACTGAGCTGGCACAACACTTCCAGCGAATAGTAAAAACATAATGAGCAGCTTGACAACGCCCACGCGGCAGGGCAAAGGCCTCGCCCATGATCCGCCAGTCAAATCAATCTTGTGCTTACTGGTGCCACGTTATACTTGCGAACTTTTTAATCTCATCGGCCCACCTAACTTTCTATCTCCCCTTCGTGCGTTTACCGGGCATGTGGAGCTTAGGCAGGATAACCACTGCTCATTAGGAGTGGCTGATTGGGTTTTCAGGAAAGTAGGAGGAGGAGGAAGCAACAAAAAGGGAGAAGGCAGGGAGGTTAACCAGAAAGACATCCGGTTGGCTACCCTACACTGGGGGATAAAGGAAGGGGACAAGAAAGACGAGAAAGAAGGAAGAGAGGGAAAAAAGGGGGTGGGAGAGAGACTGACAGTAATTTCACTGCAGCGTGTAGAACTCTACCACATGTCAGAGGCGTTCACACAAGCCTGTCTTTCTCAGGAAACGCAGCAGGGCTTTCACTGCCTTGTGGGCTGTCGAGGCATGTGTACGTTGCTGTAATAGCACCTGCACAGAAAGAGGCCGATCATCCAGTCGCCGCATTGCGTTGGCAAGTGTTTGTCTCTCTGAGGCAAATCGAGGACAATGACACAGCAGGTGTTCGATATTTTCGTCGGTGCCGCAAACATCGCACGCCGCACTGTCAGTAATTCTGATTAACGTGGTATAAGCTTTCGTGAAAGCTACTCCCAGCCAAAAGCGATAGAGAAGCGAAGCTTCACGTCGATGTAGGCCGGGTGGAGGCCGGAGTTGCAGTGAAGGGTCGAGCTCGTGCAGTCGTGTACGTCGTATGCTTGGTGTGTTCCACTCAGTCAGTGTGAGACTGCGGGCCAGTTGACGAATCTGCCTCGCCTCATCCGCTCTTGAAAGCGGTATCGGAACGCTGTTCGCTTCTTTATGTGACGTGCGAGCAGCATGATCTGCAGAAACATTGCCGCCGATACCACTATGCCCAGGTAACCACTGAACGACGATGTCATGGCCTTTTTGTATTAACAGGTGGGGAAGTTTCACGGTTTGGTAGGTCAACTGGTCGTGCCATCTGCGTCGGAGAACTGATATCAGGCACTGTAGCGCTGGTTTGGAGTCAGAAAACACAGCCCATTTACCTGGTCTTTCTTCTGAATTGATGTGTTCCAGTGCATTGCGCAGAGCCTCGAGTTCTGCCGTCATTGAACTTGTCACATGTGAAGTCTTGAAACACCGAGTTAATCCTTGTGATGGTATAACCACTGCTCCACCTGAACTAGATGGCGTAGTAGAGCCATCCGTGTAAATGTGCACGTGGTTACTGTAGTTTTCTTCCAGTAGGAATAGACTCAGTTGTTTCAGGGCATGTGTCGGTAAGTCCGACTTTCTCCTCATTCCTGGAATCATTAAGTGAACTCGCGGCCGGCTCAAGATCCAAGGAGAAAGCAGTGGCTTTGATGCAGGTGCGTATGTCTCAGCAAACGATGAACGATGCTTGGAGACAATAGTGCCGTATGTCGTGCGGGGCCTTTCAGCAGATAGGCTCGCCAGGTGGTGAGAAGGGGTCCTGGCATAATGCCTGAGGTGCATGCGCATTGTCTCAGTAATAATATGCGTATTTATCGAGTGATCTTCAGCGATGGCAATGGTTTCAGCCGTTGACGCACTGCGGGGTACTCCAAGGCATATCTTAAGTGCTTGGGCTTGAATGCTCTGAATTGCGCGCAGGTTGGTCTTGCCGGTGTTAGACATTGCAGGTAAGCTGTACCGTAAGAATCCGATAAACAGCACTCTGTACAGTTGTAGCATGGATGGTATGGGCACTCCCCAATTTTTTCCTGCAAGGAATTTGAGCATGTGGCATGTTGCGATCAGCCGCTTCTTCACATAGTTCACGTGTGGAGTCCACGACAGGTTTCTATCTATTATGACTCCCAAGAACCTGTGGCTTCTGCTGAACGAGATGCATTCTTCATTAATCGATATACTGTAAGCAGACATTGGTTTCCGCGTGAACGCTACCACTGCACATTTTCCGCAGGACACCTCGAGGCCTTGTTTACGAAGATAGCATGACGTCGTTGTAGCAGCTTTCTGAAGGCGGGCGCGAAGCTGAGGCCTTGTCACACCTGATGTCCAAATACAGATGTCATCAGCATAGACAGAAAGTTCTACAGTGCTAGGTAGCTGCTCGACTAGACCAATGAGAGTTAGGTTGAAAAGGGTAGGGCTTAGCACTCCTCCCTGAGGAACTCCTCAGCTGCTGTAATAATCAGGTGTTGGGCCATTCACTGTCATCACGTAAAATGATCTCAGCTGTAAGTAGCTGTACACCCACATATATATCTTCCCACCAAGACCTACTGTTTCCAAAGCACTAAGGATGGCTTCATGGGTGACATTGTCGTAAGCCCCCTTAACGTCTAGAAACAGGGCGGCGCACAGTCTCTTACAGGCTTTCTGGTGTTGAACACATGTCACCAGATCAACAACGTTGTCGATTGACGAATGGCCGCGCCTGAATCCGGTCATGGATACTGGATAGATTTTGTAGTGCTCTAAATACCACTCCATTGTGTTAGAATCATTCGTTCCATCGTTTTTCCCACACAACTGGCAAGTGCGATAGGACGGTATGAGGCAATATCCAAAGGAGATTTACCAGCCTTTAGAAGTGGAATGAGGCGACTTGACTTCCATGCCTGGGGAACAGTACCAGTCTGCCAGGAGTCGTTGTATAGGCGTAAGAGTGCCTTCCGAGCTTCGTCTCCAAGATTACAAAGGGCACGATAGGTAATGCCGTCAGGACCGGGTGCTGAAGAACGTCTGCACAGAGCCAGTGCCGCCTCTAGCTCATCCATAGAAAACTGGCATTCCATACGGGGATCACGTGAGGGCGGTGGGTTGTCAAAAGTTCCCGTTCTTGATACTGTGAAATTGGAATCACCGGCAATTCTTCTACAGAAAGATTCTGCGACGTCAATCTCTCTGCATCGAAGGTGAAGTGCCAGAGATGTAAACGGGTGTCGCTGACCCAAGGTTGTGCTAAGACCCCGGACAGTTCGCCATATCAGTGATAAGGGCTTTCGTGGATCCAACGACTCGCAAAAGGATGTCCAACGTCGCCTAGCCAGTTTATCCATGTGCCGCTGCATTTTCTTTTGAATGCGTCTAGCCAGCCTCAAATCATCCATGCACTTTGTCCGTCGGTGCCTTCGTTCTGCACGACGGCGTATTGCGCGACGTTTCTCAAGCTCGATGTCAAAATCGGTGCGCTTGTGACTAGTCAAATGTGTATGCGTGGTATTCTGCAGGACATCCTTTATCGAGTCCTCTAGGTTATATGATGAGCCGTCGGTACAGCAGTCTTCCATTAACATTTTGAATTTCGGCCTAGTCGGTGTACTTGAGGCCTCTTGAGAACTTGGTGCTGGTGAAACCTTCTATACACAGGTAAGTTGGTATATGGTCGCTGCCCCGCGTTTCAAGATCCGAAAACCAGTGCACTTTCCTGATAAGTGAGCGAGAAACCAATGTAAGGTCCAGGCTGCTGCTATAGGCTGATCCGCGTAAATATGTAGGGCTTCCATCGTTACAAACACAGAGTTCGTACTCCGAGGCTAAGGACACCAATTTTCTTCCTCTAGAGTTGTCCCTGGAGCTTCCCCATAGAAAATGGTGGGCATTGAAGTCGCCAGTGATCACCCATGGCCTTGGAGTCGATGTCAGAATACCGCGTAAGCGCTCGCAGTCAAGGCGGCTTGATGGAGATAAGTAAGCTCCGATAATCGTGAAAGCAACCTTATCCTTCTTCACAGTAAGGCACACATACTGATTCCCTTCATCAGGCGAGACTCTGTGGTGAACGTAAGTGAGGTCATGGCGCATGAATACAATAACTTTGCTGCAGTCTCTGTGAGTGGAGGACATAAAGCACTCATATCCTGACAGCTTGATTGAAGCACACAGGTTGGGTTCACAAATCACAATAATGGGGAAGCGGTTCACAAATACAAATTGTCTAAAGTCAGACATGCGCGACTTCAGTCCTCTGGCGTTCCACTGAAAGACAGATGCATTCTTGACTTCCGCTCGAAACGACGGTGCCTCGCTGGCCATGGTTTTACCTTAGAGCTGCAAGCACCGGACTCAGGGTGTCCAGCACATGCAGTGCGGTCTGTGCAGCAGAAGTCTTCATATTACTCAGTAGGACACGCATGGTACTCATCAGCGATTGCAGCAAGCTTATCACCTGATCTTCATTCATCGCATCACTGGTTTGAGGGGTCGTCGAGGGCGGCGGGATTTGATGCAGCTCCGAAGTAGGTTGACGTCGTGGAAGAGAGGGCCACTGTTCGGAAGGCGCGACTGCTGTCCCTTTCTTCTGTTTGCCAGTATCCGTCTTCAGTGAGCTCGGTGTTTGGGGGTCAGCCTCTTTGATAGAAGATGACATCTCTCTATCGGTAGAGGCGTTTTTCCGTGATGGTCTTCGCCCACGACGCCGTCGTCGGCGTAGTGTAGCGGCAGCTTCCCTGTGCGTTGAATTGTCCCGCACCATACGCCTGAGTACCGCATGCTCGTTTCGCACCCGCGGGCAATCTTTGGATGAGGCCTCATGAGCGCCGTGGCAGTTTGGACATCGTATCGGTGGCACTGCAGGCGTCTTTTGAGTGAGACTCAGCGCACCGCGGACACACAACTTTGTTCTCACAGACACCTTTTACGTGTCCCATCTTGAAGCACTTGTAGCATTGCAGTGGCTTCGGTATGTAAGGACGCACTGAGTGGCGAACATGGCCAACTTTGACATACGAGGGAAGGCTGTCTCCCTCGAACACAAGCCTCAAGCAGCGTGAGTTGCCGAGTCTGGTAATGTGCGTAATGCGGGTGCCTTCAGTCGCTGGCTTTATTAGTATTGGCAGGTCATTAGCTGAGATGGAAAGATCCCCATCATAAATGACGCCAACAGTGCCATTACAACCTGTAGCGACCATTGGCCGAACTTTCACGTTGCCGATTTCCGTTATGTGCCGAAGGCTTTGCAGTGCGCTACGGTGCATAACGTCAACAGCAAGGACATTCTTTCGTGCATTGATCCTCACGTCTTTGATCTCATTCGGCGCGGTTTCCTCGAGAAGCACAGAAAGAACTTGCCTGTTGAGGAGTCGCAAGTTAGATGCAGGGTCTTCGGGCATAAACAGCATGGTGTGCGGCCACCGCTGTGGTGCAGTCTTAACGGTGGAAACACTTGCCGACGATGCCGTCCGCAGCAGTCTTCGTTTTGTAGATCGATTCATGACGACCGTGAAGTCATCATCCGATGACTCAAAGCCGTCCGAATACAAATCGGTTGCCTCACTGTCGGTGTCGCTCGACGCGTTGCTACGCTTCCTGGACGACGAAGTCCGGCGCGACGGTTGCACGCCTGGAACATTCTCAGGTGTGTCCTGAAGCATCACCGCAAAGGAGGGAGCGGCAGCTCCCAGGATTTCCAGGAAAACAAATTGAAAACACTGAGACACGGGCACAAGCGTTCTTTTGTTTTGTTTCCCTGGGAGTCTGGCTCATACCCACTCAGGGGGATTGGCCAAGAAAGCGTAGTGCAGTTTTTCTGTAATCGTTTTAACAATGTTTAATGAATTGGTATAATAATGAGATTAATGTAAAAATAAAAACAACATAAAAAGAGCAAACGAAAAAAAATCAAGTTGAGCAATTTTGAGATTTGAGGTGTTATGATTGCTGCGTTTACTTCACTCTGCCCTGGGGAGTAATAAATATTTTTTTTTTATTGAAGATCACAATGGTATACGCTTGGTTGCCTGAATATGATTGCAAACGGCATTAAAAGCATCCCTGTGGCAATGTCCCAAAGCTGAGGCGCCAAAGCTTAGCGCCGTTTCCACCGTTAATCTAAGGCCTATTTTCCGAAATGGCATAACTAGTAATCTTTTTCTAAGTATCTCGTAGCGGCGACAATACAAAAAATAATGATCTAGTGATTCCATTTCTCCGCAGAATGCGCAGAGGGGTGATGTTGTCTGACCAGCTCTGTGTAGATACAGGTTTAGAGGGGGGACACGACATCGAAATTTAGTAATTAAGACTTCGAGCTTTCTGGACTGACTCCAGTGGTGTTGCCATGGAAACATGAGGTGGTTATAGTCTGTCCGTGTAATTACTTTTTCTATCGTATCAGTGGAGATTGCTGATTTTCGATATCTTATTGCCGTGATATATTCAACATCTGGCAGTATGGACAAAACTGGCCCATCAAGTGCGGCTCGTGCTAAGGAATCGGCCAATTCATTTAATCTTAATCCACAGTGTCCCGGAACCCATAGTAATCTCAGGAGTCTCAACTGCGGGGGTACTAATGTTTTGAATGTGCTTAGGATTCGAGAGTTCTCTGAAGCCGTCAGAGCTGCACAAACTGAAAGAGAATCCGTCATTATTACTGCGTTGTTTTGCTTTGATGGAAGTTTTCGAAGAGCTAAAATAATCGCCAAGAGCTCCGCTTCAAAAACTGGAGTAAAATCAGGCAATCTCACTGAAAAGGACCAGTCAAGCAAATCAGACGCAATGCCTACACCTGCCTTTTGATTATTTACGGAAGCATCTGTGGCTATTATATTTTTAGTTTTTGCATGCTCCAAGTAATCTAATAATATGTTATTTAAGAATTTGAGGGATTGTAATTTGGCGTTTTGGGGGAATATATCATCATACTCAATAATAACATGACAATTCGAGTCATTAGTCTCAATTACATTTCTAATGTTCACATTTATACTTTGTAGATTTTTTTGTACAAACATTATCTGAGGTGTGTGAAACCGTGGCCAATGAGCAAGAAAGAAGGCGTCTGGGTTTGCGATAAAAGCATATTGAGATCTTCTTGCCGGTAAGCTATAAAATTTTAAAAATGCTTGTACGGTCAAAATTCGAAATCGACAAAGTAGTGTAGGCAGGCGCGCTTCCTGGTACAGTACGTTGATAGCCACAAATCTAGGGAGTCCCAGACACATTCGCAGTGCTTCTCGCTCCAAGACAACTAAAGGTTTCGTTTTATAAGCAGGGCCACCCGAGAATAATATGCAGCCAAATTCCATGATGGGGCGCATGTACATCTTGTACAACGTTATCAAGGTGTGCCTCCGTAATCCATATTTCCGGTTACTTAGCTTGTGTAGTAAGCCTGAAGCCCGCTGTGCTTTGGTAGTTATATACTCTATGTGTGGACTCCAGTTAAGTTTGTCATTATAAATGATTCCCAAATATTTTATAGAGTCTACTTGCTGGATGGGTTCCTGTTTATATAGAATTGAAATTGAAATTGGTTCTGCAAGCGGAAATGCCATGAGCGCGCTTTTGTTGACATTTAACGATAACGAAACCGACTGCAACCAAATTTCTAACATGTTAATATATCTTTGTAATTTAAGTTGTAGTGAGTAAATATTACAGTCAGCAGCAAAGAGTGCGATGTCATCAGCATAAATGTAGACAGTAACTTCTTGATCTTTTGGAATTGTGCTCATTAAAGCATTAAATAATATTGGAGATAAGACTGCTCCTTGGGGAACTCCGCGCGTTTGTTTAAACCTAGATGAGGAACATCCATCCTTGACGCAGTAGAATTCTCTTGATTTTAAGAATTCTGCCACCCACTCAATAAAATATTGTGGGAAGTTCAATCTCTCTAGCGTATTTAACAATATGAAGTGCTCCACACTGTCATACGCCTTGGCTATGTCAAGCGTTACTAAAGCAGCGTATTGCCTTCTTTTACGCGCGAGCTGTATTCGGCTCTCTAAATCAGCATGGGCACACCAAATTGAGAAATCACTACGAAAGCCGATTTGGTTCGGTTTTATTACTAAATTGTCTGTCATCCAGATACTTACTCGGCTATGAAGGACCCTCTCTACTAGTTTGACCATGTTAGATGTTAGAGAGATTGGTCTGATATTATCGACTGTTAATCCTCCACCCGGATTTTTTAGTATAGGAATCACCTTTGCTATCCTCCAATCCTGCGGCACCCATGAGTTTTTTAAGGAGTAGTTAATAACATTGGCGACGTCTCGAGGCGATAAATTGAACAGAATTTTAATCATGGCTACAGTGATTCCATCTGGGCCAGGAGATGCACAGGGTAAATGTTTAATCACGTTGGATACTTCAGTCTGTGTCACTTCTTCAAAGTCAGACCTTGTCGTAGACTTGTGCCAGTTGTTTGGCACTACTGAAGTGAATCTGCTTTCCAGACCTTTACCTATTGCCTCTAAGGTAGTGGTCATTTCTTGTGCCGACAGATTATCACAAGCTACATTAACTGGTGATGGCAAGATTTTCCGGGCTCTCATATATCGGAACAGTGCTTTCATATGTTTAGGCTTCGACAGGTATTCATAATGTCTTTTGTCATAATCTTGTTTAGCTTGAGCTACCGTTCTTTTAAAGCCCGCAGCAATGAATTTATAATCGGCCCAGTTTTGTGGGGATTGATTATGTAAGAGCTGCTTCCAAGCTGCCTTACGTCGTCGGTGCTCTCTTGTACATTCATCATTCCACCAACGGCTATATACTCTTTTTGTGGATTCAACAGTAAATTCGACTCTTTTGTAGGATCTTTTAATGACTGCGTTTATTTTCAGTGCTTTTTTATCATCGCTCTCTTCCGAGTGAGTAGCCAGTGCTGACTTCAGGTCATTCCTAAATTTATTGTAATTTACAAATACTCTTACATTTGAACAAGATGGAATTATCGGACAAGAAATTTCAAAACTTATCGGTAAGTGGTCGCTGTTGGTGCCACAGTCCAGCGCTTTCCAAGAAGAAGTAGTAATGGCTGAACTGACAAAACTTAAATCTAAGGCTGACCTGTAGTGAGTACGAATAAATGTGGGGGTTCTCACGTTGAGGCACGTCAGGTCATTAGCCATTGTCCACTCCCACAAGCGTTTCCCACTAAGATCAGTTCTAAAACCCCAACTCGTGTGGTGAGAATTAAAGTCTCCAACTAAAACTTTGTCTTTGCACCATGATTTTGTAGCTAGATCCAAACTTCGTGTGTCTTGAACTCCATCCGGAAAATACATATTAACTAAAGTGAAAGGAGTGCAGTTGGGCAGTGTAATGTCTACTGCCAAAATTTCGCATTCTGGCGACATATGTTTGTATGAGCATTTGACTTTCATACTAATTCTATTATTAATAAAGAGAGCTAGACCCCCACCTCTCGATGGACGGTCTAATCGAAAGGATTGGAAGTTATTTAAATGGAACAAATTATGTACAGATAGCCATGTCTCTTGTAATGCTATAATATCAGGAGCGAATTTAGAAGTCAAGTATACCAAATCCGTAGATGCAGAATGGATTGATCGGCAATTCCAATGGAGAATCTTAAGCGACCCTATGGTTTCGAAAGAGCTGCTTCCGCTATAGCTTTCTCTAGAATGCCTTTCTTCAAGAAATCCCTCTTCGAAAGGCTCTCCTTTTCTTTCAGATACTTTTTGTTCTTAGTTTGTTTCGGTGAGTTAGTTTTCTTTGACACAGGGGATCTAGATCTCTTCAGGGACCTAGGGTCCAAATCCATGTCATCGGAATCTATTGTATATGTAGCTTTGTCCTCACTAACACTCTGTATATCTACTGCAGAGGGTGCTGTAGACGGAAAATACGAGGGTGCGGTTTCAGATTCCTCATTTTGGCTGTGGACGCCTATTGCAGAGGCTCCTGCTGGCGGATAATACGATGGCGCAGTTTCAGATTCACTGTCAGCTATTGGTCGTGAACTCTCAACATGTTGGGATACTAGGCCTGACTCTCCCGTTGTACCAAATATGCGAGTCATCTGGTTAGCCAAAATTTGAGATAGAGAATCGCAAAGGTTAGAAGTCAGTCGTTCCATGGCTTTTTCTAGAGCCTTTTCTATGGCCTCCGCTATATTCAGGGAAATCGACCCATTTATTTCCGAGAGATGTCGTGCTGCAACACTGGCATACCCCTGAGTTCTAGTCTGTATTTCCGCTAGGGCTTCTCGTCGAGAACAGCGCCTACGCCCTATAATTTCAAGCATTTGCATTTCTCGAGCCTTTGCTGAACAATCAGGATTATCTGCACAGTGTTGTTCGTTGCAGAGACAACATTTCTCTTCTTTAGCTTTGCAGTAATTTGTTTCGTGGTTGTCACCACACACTCGGCATCTGAGTTCTGACCTGCATCCTTTAATAGTGTGACCGTATCGCCAGCACTTCGTACACTGGAGTGGTCGCGGTGATAGCGGTTCCACTCTGTATATTAGTGGCCATGCCTTGATTTCGCTTGGGAGATTCGCTCCAGCAAAGGTTACAATTACCGACTCAGTCGGCGTCTTCTGCTTCTCTACTAGTCGTGCACACCTATAAACGGAAATAGCACCAGTCACGGCAAACATCTCTAATACCTCAGACGGAGTCAAGTTAACATCGACACCGCGTTCTGTGAGAGAATCACTTCGTCGTCGTCTTCAGGAAAGTAGAAAGTATTGGTTCAGGAAAGTAGAAACCAATAATTGTAAAGCGAAGGGCACTGGTAGAACAGGTGACAGGTGGCGAATTTAATTAAATGTTAAATGAATATGGGAAGAAATAGAAGCATGAAAGAAGCATAAGCGTAAGTTCATACACAACACAGTCTTCTCACAAAGCACGTAAACGTACAGCATGCATTCTGTCCTTGGAAAAGTCAAAGTCGCTATAAAATAGAAAGACAGTCGAAAAAAAAAAGACCTAGCGACTTCACGCGAATTCTATAGAAATCGTTTCAGAGCACGATCTGGTAATAGCGTGTCACCTTTAAGCCCTTGCAACTCCATCCATCAAGCAGCATTCTTTAACTGGCGGTGGAAACTCGATTAACAATGATTTCGCTATTTTGAGCACTGCAGAAGATCTGAAAGTGCAATTGCCTAATGATTTAACGGTACTCGCCACAACTTCGTTATTTCTATATTCGACTGCCATATTTTACCACACACACTTTGTTGTAGATTGATTGATTGATTGATTGATTGATTGATTGAATTAATGATTGACTGATATGTGGGGTTTCACGTCCCGAAACTACCGTATGATTATGAAAGAACCCGTAGTGGAGGGCTCCGGAAATTTTGACCTCCTGGGGTTCTTTAACGCGCACCCAAATATGAGCACATGAGCATACAGCATTTTCGCCTCCATCGAAAGTGCAGTCACTCCAGGCGGGATTTGGTCCCGTGACCTGCGGGTCAGAAGTCGAGTACATTTGCCGCTAGACCACTGTGGCGGGGCACACACACCTTGCGACAGTCATTACGGACAAACAGTGCCCACTTTATCTATTCTCCTCATCCGTCCTTTCTTGCACCTTTTAATTTCCTGTGTCACTTGCATGTTTCCTTATGTCCTCATAAGGTCAAATGTATGAACAAGGCACTTCGTTTTCGCAAGTTTGAAACACGGGAGTGCATGCCAGAAAAGATAATTACAGAGAAACAACAAGAAAAAATGCTGCCATTTTTATTGCATGAAAAATATAAAAATCTAAGAAAGTGTGGGTGCCGTTTATTTTCTGCTTGCTCGTAAAGAGCTGGAAACGCCTATACACTTTTAGGAATGGGAACGCGAGAATATAAAATGCACAGTTTTATTACTTGGCCCGTGACAGAAGTTTTAATGAATAGTTTTCGAGGGAAAATAATATTTTTATATTGAGGAAATAAATTTTATGAGACGAGTACAATGCAGCGAAAGCAATAACATTTCGCTCTTACGCAATGATGCCGACATCGCACTTCACTGTTCACAAGTAGATGTTGTGAGATAAACCAAAATCTGCGAGAAAACTTCGAGCAAAGGGTGACGTGCTTTAGGGCAAGGAGTACACGATAGGCCCTAGCAGAGTACGTGCTATAGGTGTAATGGAGAGCTTTGGTCACTAATTTACCATCATTAGCGTACGCACAGTTCTCAACAATATTCACAGTGACCGATAGCACAATTTTCTAAATTATCTGCTGATTCGCTCTTGTCTCTGTAATATCCCGCTTCTTTTGTTGAATGCCATGAACAAAGCCTCTTTTATCTATTGTGGTGAACAAAATCTTGAGAAAGCTGCCAAGCCGGTGCAGTGTCAGGTTCTCCTTAATATTTATTTATTTATCGATATTGAAGGCCAATATACTGGCCCATGCAGGAGCGACAAATACAATAATACTATGACAAGGCATTCACAAAAAGACTAACAATGCAAGGAGAAAAACGTACAGTGCAAGACGCCTACTTCGCAAAACAATTTACACAAGTGAAAGCAACGCAAAAAAAGAAAAAAAGAAAAAAATCATAAGACAATAACAGAGCACTACACTCAGCATGAGAGTCACGACACAATTGTAAGAAATGTTTAAACACTGATCATACTTATACTAAATATTAAGAGAAGTGGTTTTCCAATTCTTTTGTAAAGTTTCCTGATTGTATGACGTGTACAGGTAAAGAGTTGCATTCTTTTATGGTGCGCGTAAAAAAACTGTTCATGTGAGATTTGGTTTTGGCGAATATAGGCGTGGGAGAAAAGCTGTGTCTGTGTCTAGTCGCCCGTGTGTTTAGGGGTACTGAAAAGTGAGGCTTCTGAAGGTCAATTTTCCCTTTTATTATGTTGTGCAGGAACTGTAGGCGACTAAGTTTACGGCGATGTTCTAGTGAACTTATTTTATGGGTAAGTATTGGAAGTCAAGGGGAATGTTCTTTTCTGTATTTTCCAAAAATAAATCTAACAGCCTTCCTCTGCACACGCTCCAAATTCATGATGTCTTTTTTGTTGTGAGGATCCCATACAACCGCTACATATTCAAGTTTTGAGCGCACAACTGCGTTGTATGCCAAAAGCTTTGTACTCGCCGGAGCTTTACTAAGCTTTCTTTATATTGAAGCAAAGCTTTTATCACTATCCTCCACCAGTGTTAATTATCAATCAATCAATCAGTTTCGTTGTGTATCATACATATAATGGCTGGTTATTATTATACAGGTAGGACCCCAGAGCCCAGTCAAGGCAGTTGATTATGATTATGATTTTCAATTTCTTAAAACGTTTATTGATTATTATTTGATTGATTGATTGATTGATTAATTGATTGGATATCTCAATTGAATGATGTGGACTATCGTGTATAAAACTCTGAGTCTGATGCTTGCAATACTTTAGACGGTATCATAATATCTTTTCTGAAATGAACAGATTTTATTTCTGGACAGAATGCAGGAAAACGAAGCGAAGCTAAAGGCCATTCGGCCTGACGTGGCTTCGTTACGCGAAAAAAGTTCAGCAAACAATGCTACATAAAATAATAATTATCACAATACAAGGAGCAGCATAATAACAGAAACACAGAAATATCATAAAAGCAAAACAGGTGACATATAAGTACAAAAAATAGACTGCATAGACACACAGAATCAGACATCGAGGCTATTTTTATTACATATCCAAAAAAACATACATATTGATGTATTCATATAATACACTCACATATTAATACATAAATCTGCCCATATGTACGTACATGCTACTGTATATACTCGCGTTTTGTACCTAAAGGTGAGAGTATATGTGGAACCTAGCCAGAGGTTTATTGGAAACATGATGTTTACTATACTCAATTAATTAGGAGATGTTTTATGTGATATTTGAATTGCTTTATTGAGAGGTTAAAATTTAATTGTTCACCTAAATGATTTATAAGCTGTGGGGCGCGGCATGCAATTAGGGCTCTACCATATCCAGTCCTAGTAGCAGGAACGCGAAATTCTTGCCTACGGAGCGAGTATTTGAGTGCGCCTTCCGGTGCCGTAACAGTGTGGAGTTTATTTTTATAAATGTAAAATAATCGCTTATATTCATACACCTGTCTTGCTTTGAGTATACCATGTTTTATGAATGATGGACCACTAGGAATCTCCCTTAGGTTGCCATAATAATCATCGAATAGGCGGAGAACTTTCTTCTGTAAGATATCTAGTTTATTTAATTTCTTCTCACTTGTAGTGCCCCATACTAGCATATTATATTTTAAACGCGAATAAAAAAGAGCGTTGTATATCTTTTTTTAGCCAAATCTGCATAAGTGGATTTATTTTAAATATACAACCAACAGTCTTACTTAGTTCGAATGCGAGACTATCAACATGAGTATTCCAAGACAAATTTTCTTGGAACCACACTCCGAGGAATTTTTGCGATTTAACCTGCTCCAGCCTTTGACTTTTGAAAAAGATGTTAATGTCGTCCTCGTAGGGCTTGTTAATAGGCTGGAATACCATGTACTTACTTTTATATATATTAAGCATGAGCTTATTTTGATAAAGCCATCTTTTCTAATTTGAGTAAGTAATCATTTACTTCAGTTTCAAGGTGCATGAGTATTCTACCTGTAAACAATTCAATGTCTGCACACTTTTAGCATGCATTCACAGCTTCGCACAGCCCCGCCGTCGTGGTCTGGTGAATAAGGTACTCAGCTGCTGACCCGCAATTCGTGGGTTTGAATCCCGACTGTGGCGACTGCATTTTAGATGGAGGCGGAAATGTTGTAGGCCCGTGTGCTCAGATTTCAGTGCACGTTAAAGAACCCCAGGTGGTCGAAATTTCCGGAGCCCTTTACTACGGCGTCTCTCATAATCATATGGTGGTTTTGGGACGTTAAACCCCACATATCAATCCATCAATCAGCTTAGCACATGCTATTTATTTAGCTACGAAGCTTCCATAATGTACCCTAAGGAACAAACACGCCACAAAGTTCTGAAAGGACCTTATTCTAAGCCACATTACGGTGTCAACATGGCGACTGCAACCTGCGCGAGAAGTTTCATAATGCAAGCGACAAACCACTAGACGTCCTAATGCACGCAGAAAGTCCTGCCTTTGTGCTTTAACGGATTGCGCTTTTCTATTTACTCTGTAGGGATGGTTCAACGGATGCTGATTACCATAAAATAGACATGAAACAGAAACTCCAGTGGATACGCTCAAATGACTGAATTTATAGTCATACAAAATCAGTTATTTTTTCAGTCCCGGTGTAAATAAATATCTTTATTTTTTCTTTATTTTAGGTGGCCTAACCAGGTGCTCTCAATTAATTACGACGAATTTTAATACTTCCAGTCGCAAGATTCGCGAGGAGATTAAACTGAGCTCTGAGTTTCTGTCGTCGTAACACGACTAAAAATAAAGAAAAATGAATATGTGTGCCATCATTTAAGAACCTACAGTAAACGGCAGAACATTAAACGAAAGCAACTTGCGACCTATCTCTGCGGCGAAAAGGACTTCGAAATATCATCGCAGCAGCAGCAAGTGGAACAGCCGTCTCGAGCAAATGCGCTGTGCCATGGTGCGAGGACTCTTCGGCTTACGTAAACGCTTCGCTTTCCGCCGCTTTCTCAGAGTCCGCTGACGAGCGCATTCCCTTGCTTGAGGAATAAACATGAGTGCTTTCTGTCTTCTTCAGCCAAACTTTTTTCTTTTCCTCTCATTCCTTCCTGACACGTCTCCAGTGTGGCAGTTCAGATATTTGTTCATTCTCCGAGCGGGAAAGGTTCTAGAAGTTTTGGGGTGAACAAAGACGTTTGATCTGTGGTACACTTCACTTACTTGAAGAAACACGATTTAAAAGGACCCCCTCTCTCTACATTCCCCCTCCTCAATTCAACCTGCGAACAACAGCAATGTAAGAGGAAATTTTTTTTTTCAAGATATGAGATGAATTAATGTGGCCTGCTCAACTTCACGGAAATCGTAGCGAAACACATATGTTCCTTCTTTTGTTTACTTCTAGTACTGATCCAGCACATAGCGTCTTGCTTCCTCTTCCCAATCTTTTGAAGTAGCAGTGTGCTCTTGTTATCTGCCTGCTCTTTCTCTTAATGAAACCCACGTTATTTTACTTATGCATTTTTCAATATGTCTTCTTTCCATTATTTTTCGCATGAATAGTAGTCATGACTGAGAGCTGGTCTTCTTTGTTTTTTCTGCACTTTCAAGGTTCATCGCATGTGTACGAGTGAGCGAAAAAAAGAAATAGGGGAGAGTTGCACGTAGGGGAAACGAAAGAAAAAAAATCAAATTTGGACTCATAATATTATTTGAATGAAATGCACTAACCTTTCACATGCAAATGTTGGTTTGTAAGAGGACGGTGCCACAAAGCCACACACTTTGTTACGCATGCATAACAATGTATGCACTGCAATATCCAAAAAGAGTAACTATATATTTTTGTAGGGTGTTGAAATGTGGAGCACTTGAGTTGCGCATTTGCGTAGACTAATTTGTTCCTTTCTTTTTTGTTTTTTTTCCATCAACCCATTTTTTATTCTTTCCTACTTTTTCAGTGTTGAATGTACGCCATTGCTTGAAGATGGCCTACAAAAAAATAAATACATGCTAGATCTCTCATACTGTAAATGGTAACACCATTATTTATACACTTAATACAGTTTGCAGATAAGTATACGCACACGAAGGTAACTGCGCTTTTATATAAAAGTGTTTTTTTATTATCAGTTTGGTGTTTTTAGGACTTTCTCTTACTCTTCTGGAGCGACAGCTTCATTTTTTCCGAAGCAATGCTACTTACATTAATAGGCGACCATTAGAAGATTGTTTGCATTACTGATCGCTGTTTTAGAGCGATAACGTTTTACACCTATATTATAGTTTTAAAGCGATTAATCACACGTACCCTGGAAACCAATGGTATGCAATGCATGCGGATAGAAAATGACTGCCCTGGAATTAAACATACTTTCCGAAATCAGCAGCCAATCGTAGCAGTATAACACAAGAAAACAATAGGATGGTAAAATAAGCCACAAAAATGGTAAGAAAGAAAAGACAATGAAAAGCGATGATATAAAAGGAAGCTACTTTCTCCTTCCACTCAACAATGTTTCAAGGGGTGGGGATGCATCGTCATGCTTCTTACAACGGGAAACGCCCTCAGGACTGTCTACCACAAGAAGGGAAAAACAGCACTAAAGCTGTTTGACAAACACAATACAACAGTTCTAGTACAATTGTCACATCGGATCTGTGTTTACCACAGTTGCCCGGAGGATTGTGCACTCGAAGCGATTGAGTTCAGCATAATGAAAGCCCGCACTCCGTGGCGTACTCAAAGACGAATCGGTTATGAGCTTATACCTCTGTTACTTCCTCTGGGCACTACTTGATGAGAACTGATTTCCTCATCGAACATGCATTGATTTGTATCAGTTAGCAAAGCACCGTGATAGCTTAACGATTAAGGTGTAGCGTTCTGCAGAGATCGAGGACGTGGGTTAGATTGCTGGCTGCGGCTGCTGCGTTGTGATGCGACAGCCATTGGCTTAGAATTTGGTGCACGCTGAAAAAAGTGCCAGGTTGTCGAGATTAGGGAGTGTTCTAATAGCCTATGCTAAGTTAGGGGGCGTTGCATGCGTATCGTCTGCGTATAGGCGCCATATAGGTTTTCGAATAGCGTATGGCCCCTCAAACGCTGACGCGAGCTCGCAGCACGCTCGCTCACCGCAAAGGGGCTTAGCGAGCCTTGCGGGCCACACGCTATTTCGGATTTCTCGCGAGCGGACCACAAGTGCAAATGGCGGTTTGCGTAATGAACTATGCGCACTGGCCGCACCAGCACAGCAAAGGCTTGCGGTACGCTATTCGTAAACTACCTATTCAGCCACCAAGAAGCAGTGCCGCGTGGCTCATTATCATGCCACGCTTTAGGCACGCAACACTTCAGTATATTTTTTTTGTATCAAGTGAACTTCTTCGAAGTACTGAGGAAAATGTAGTGCCACTCTAGAATGACGGAACACAAAGTAGAGACACGAACCGACACACAATGGCGCAATTGATGCGCCTGCTTGTGCCTTTCCTATGTCCCGGCCTTCTAGAGTCGCCCCATTTTTTCTCGAGTAATAAACGAGCTACCGCAACAACATGCCCTATTAAATCGGAGTACGTCATTGTAATTCGCGGAGGTCACGCATATTGATGATTTTGCTTTTACTCCCCCTCTTTTTTACTCGTCCTTAGTTTAAACTTATTTCTTTTCCTTGGTTTGACGACATTCCAGTAATCATCTTTCGCTTGCCTCCGCTCTCTGAATTGATTTTCATTTTGTTTGTGTGTTTTCAGGTCAATATTACTGTTGTTGTGTAAGTCGACCCCTTTCGTTAGTCAATAACTCAACTCGGACGAAGTTTTCCATGAGCCAATCGAGCAAATCAAGGGCGTCTTAAACTAAAGGGGCTTTTAACTTTTATAGCGACAATGACCTCTTCCCTGAGTCTATATAGCGATTTCAACAGGAAGCTACAGCCGTTATGACCGGTATTGATGCCATAGTCCATGAAACTTGTGGTCAATGAATAGGTTATACTAACTGCCATAGATGGCCATTAAGTTGCAGTGAGTGACCTTTTGCTGCTTATAGTTAGACGAAGTACGATATCTGCAACCCTTCCAATGCAATTCACTTATAAATTCGGGGCTGCCATATTGCTGTTTCAAACACAGCTGCCCCCTTTTTTTACTATTTTACGAACATGCTTTATAAAAACTTTTCAGTAGATCTGCGCTGTTCTGTAAAGATATATAAAGGCGTTTATTTTGTAGCTCTTAATTCTGTCTTAATTTTCATGTATCACAAAGGAAGAGACTGCTCGCTAAAAAGGCCGCATATTCCCACGTTCGATAACGTGCTTACACTTCTTGAAACCAAGACCAGTTTGAATGTAAATTCCTGAATCCTGAATTTACATTCAAATCTCTAACTAATAATGTCTCGCAACGAATGTTTGCCACATCTTGTTGATAAAGACAGACAAAAACTGAATGAATTATTTTTAGTTCGTATACCACATCAGACACCACAATATATCTTCATTACTGTCACAATAGTATATATAAAGAAAGATTAAGACTATTTTGCACTAGTGGCGCCAAGTACAAAGGAAACGCGGAGGTGGGTAACCTTTTTTATTTCTCTCCGATTTTTTCTTTCTTTTCTCCCCTTACTGTTCTTGTCTTTTTCAGTTTTTTTCTGTATTTTTTAAATATCTTTATAGACTTCATTTCTATTATTCTTCCTATTTTTTGAATTCTTTTGCCCTTTTTTTATTCCTGGCTTGCTTCATTTTTTTTCTATTTCATACGTGGTTTCGTAGCAATTCAAGCGATGACAGCATATGACGCCCAGGCTCCTAAAGTGCTTCACACTTAATGTCATCATCAATGCGCTAAAGATGAAGAGGAAGAAGACGTCTTTTTGGCGCAAGCAAGAGCTCATTCGGCTCCCAGATTATACCCCGGTATTCATTGCAGAATTATTGGCCATTGTTCTTGCCCTACGCAAATTACCTTCAAGCGAATCATTAGCAGTTATCATTACAGATTCGTTATCAGTTTGTAATGCACTTTCTGCGGCAGTAAATTCAGAACTGATGAATACGTTTCGGCATTTAGTACCGAAAAACGTAAAAAAACAGCATTTGCTATGGGTACCAAGCCACCGCGGATTATATTTGAACGAAATGGCAAACTCTTTAGCAGCAGTATCCCTGGGTGGGCCCACCATCCCAGTTTTGCCAGATACGGCTTACGTAACCGCGCTAAGGTTCCGAAATGCTTGCCTGTAATGGGGAAAAGGTAATTTGGATAAATTCAAAGATTTCGAGCATTTGAGCTATCGCTGAAATAAACAGGGGTGTGTATCTCGCCAGTTAGAGGTCACTTATATACCAGATTGCGCTGTGCAGTTCCACAACTAAATTATTACCTTAACAAAGCTCAGCTCAAGTCGTCACCGCTATATATTTGGTGCAACAAAATTGAAACAATGAAACATTTCTTTTTATTATGTCATTGTTATTCTTATCAGAGAAAAAGATTTTTAGTAGCCCCATTACAAAAGCTAGGAATACAAGTAAATCTACCAGTAATTTTATCACTTGGTGGAACTTCATTTGGTTACTGCCAGAGGGATGTATGCTCCGCTGTGTTTGATTACATCAACGCAACTAAAAGATTACCATGCTAGTGAACCCCTACCTTTTCAGATCTTTAGTTTATAATTCGTAGTTATGTCTTTCAAAAACAAAAGATGGTTTGACCGCTTGCTCAGCAAACATTTTTGTTTTTTGGTAGTATTATTTTAAGCTACTTTTTCAGATTGGCTTCATTTTCATTTTAGTTTCATTTAAGTATCCTGCCACCCGGTTCTTGGCCCATCCCGCTTTGTGGGTAAGCGCCATTCATCAGAGGTCATCAGCATCAGCATCAAGAGCTCATAACGCTACAGATGGTTATGGTACATGCGGCTTTGCCTGCGTTACGCCAAGCAATGGCAGTATATGACAGTAAACAACTGTCTCAGCCCGCAAAGTGCTCTGCACTCAAAAGGGAAAAACATTGCAGCGACTTAGCTCAGCTAGGCCTGGTTATGCGAGTGAAAGACTGGTATACTAAGTAAAGCTTTCTACTCTCGTAGCCGAAGCATATAGATTGCCAAGAAAACAACATGGCTTGTCGGACGTTTCATGCAGTGAGCACTTGCTTCGTCAGTTTCTGAAGCCATCCCTGAAGTCGATCACGAGGTGTTTAATGCCACCCCTAAAGCTCGTTGCTGTCTGTCGTCTGTTGACATCATTTTCACAACGTTTAATTAACCGAAGTCTTCGTTATTCGTTTGTTTCATCCTGCTGCTTATCGTGCTGGTACTCACGTTCTCGCTACAACTCGTTAGCAAGCCAAACGACATCGACAGCATAGTCCGACGCCACTTGCCGCTTTCACCACTGGCACGACGCAGCCAACTTCAGCACACATGGACCAACATCCTCGCCTCCCCCTTCCATAGTAAGACGATGGCACAACGGCTGAACTTGCACTGGATCGGCTTGGCACAAGGAGTAGGGCCAGTGGCGAGTCAAGTGGTCAGTCTAGTGAGTGAGCGAGTGAGCACAACCTTTTTAGGGTGCGGTGCAGGCGCTGAGCGCTGAGGTTGCCACGTGCAACCCAGCTACTAGTATACGTGGAGATCAGCAGTCCGTATCGTTATTCTTACTACAAACCCAGTCACGTGGACACGGCTGACAAAGCAGTGGTAGTCGTCCTAGCGGCGGTAAAAGCAACAGGAGTGGTGGAGATTTATGTGGCATTACTTCATGTTCAAGAAATGGCGCTCGGCTAAACTCGCAAGGCTAAGGCAGTAATTGAAACTATCGCTTTTAACAGAAAACGACTTGCCTCGAGTGATATCATTCTTTATTTTTTGGGGGCGAAGTTCCCTATACCAGGGGTCGTGCGTCTGCGATGTATGTAGTAGTCTTAGTAGTAGGTAGCCACCTGCACGGCCGGACTAGACGAGCGGCACGCGCACTCCTTAGAATTGAGGACGAAGCCCGCGCCCGTTAATCATAAATAAAAAGATAGTTGTTTCTGATGAAATTACTTACAGAGACGAGTATTAGTGGCTTAATCTTCAATAAAGTTTGCCTTGATTTGTATGCATACTGAAAAAACAAAACTAGTATCAGATAGACGCACTTTGAGCACTATTCGACCAGAAATAGTTGCCACGTTAAACTTGCTGGGCGTAACCTCCTTCGTTTTAGCAAGGTTTAGCGAGAATCGGGCCGCAGTGCCATGGACATAGTGAACTAGTATATAGCAAATTATAGCCATGAAGTAGAGGCGGAGAAACGTTAGAAGTAGGCACGAAGCACAGGCCGTAAAAAAGTGCGCGAGTGTCACCTCTCATTTAGTCCTTAAGATGTCCGCTGGATGGCGGTACTTCTATACGCTGAATAAATGATGAAAAGATGCAAGATGGCGGTACTTGGAGTGTTCACTAGATGGACAGACGAACGGACGAATGGACAGACAGATAGATGGGCGGACGGACTGTTGGACGCATGGATGGACAGATGCACGGACGGATGCATGGACGAACGCCGGGACGGACGCACAGACGGACTGACGCATGGACGAATGCGCGGACGGATGGACGCACAGACGGTCACACAGATAGACGCACGGATGGAATGAAGCAAGAACGAACGGATGGACGGACGCTTCGCCCACTCATCATCATGTGCTCCATGGATATGCTGGAATTTTTTTGAAATGCGAAGCATTTCTAAGCGAACTTCAGCAAATTGGAGCGTATCTATCTATCTATCTATCTATCTATCTATCTATCTATCTTATCTATCTATCTATCTATCTATCTATCTATCTATCTATCTATCTATCTATCTATCTATCTATCTATCTATCTATCTGTCTGTCTGTCTGTCTGTCTGTCTGTCTGTCTGTCTGTCTGTCTGTCCGTCTGTCCGTCTGTCCGTCTGTCCATCCGTCCGTCCGTCTGTCTGTCTGTCTGTCTGTCTGTCTGTCTGTCTGTCTGTCTGTCTGTCTGTCTGTCTGTCTGTCTGTCTGTCTGTCTGTCTGTCTGTCTGTCTGTCTGTCTGTCCGCTTATGTTTGGGTGCTTTCGGGGTCACCCGGTTAACTTGGCGGGAACCAAAATTAGCATGGGAGGGTAAAATAGTTTGACAAATATGACGCACTGGTCATGACGTGAATAATGTCACCATCCCGTCGCGTACACTGTCAAACAATTCCCGCCAGACCGTGACACATACCCACGGGCGGGTATGTGCCGCTGGTATACGGGTATGTGCCACAGGTGATTGACACGCAAGAACGACGAGAACATACATGGGCAATTTTAACGCGTGAGTTTTAGGAAATTCCCGACATCGGTAGCGTCGACCTGACGAATGCAAAGAATAAATGTCAGGCTCCCAGCTGAAATCAAATCCAAGCATTCTGCGCGACAATGAAGCTTGATTGATATTGATTGATATGTGGGGCTTAAGGTCCCAAAATCACCATTTGATAATGAGACACGCCGTAGGGGCGGGCTCCGGATATTCAGACCGCCTGGGGTTCTTTAACTGCGCCCAAATGTGAGCACACGGGCCTACAGCATTTTTAGTGGCAATGAAGCATTTTACCGCAGAGCTACGCCAGGTCTCGTAACTACTTTTCAAATAGACGCTAATCTTCGTGAAACGTGAATAGTGGTAGGAGTGCTGCCTACCTAATTTTATAAACATTACATATCTACTGCTTTGATACAGCTGTCACGTCGGGTTAACGTCAATTGTGGTTAGTTACAATGCGCTGAAGTTTATTTACGTAGCAGTTTCCAGGGCCACCATTCTCGCTAGCATCAACTATTTATATCAGCTTCTGGTGTTGCCAGTACTTATGTTCCAGTTGTCATCGTTGTGCAAGTGCAAACACTAATTATATAAACATCTGCAACTCGTCAACTTATGTCTGTGCGTGCAACATTTGTTCATATATTTAGCGTCATTTTATGATGTGTCGCTTAACAAAAAATTTCAACACGATCACCTTCCCTTCGCATGCTGCGCATAACGTCAATTCCCAATTTTTTTTCGGAATGATTCCACCAATTTAGGTCCCCTCTGAATTAATCTGTGCCTGTATATTCAACGACATTATAAGATCACCAAGAGATGGTCTTTTCTTTCCTTTTTGTTTCTTTCTACTAAACTTCACTTTCAAGTATACTTCATCCAAGTATTAAAGAAAAGGAAGCAATTTGTACTTCCAAACTCAAGCTTTGAAAGTGAAAGCTACATATAGGCTCGAAGTAAATGAAGACAACGTTTCAGTCTCTAAACTTTGCATACTGATCTAGCCTACAAATAAAGATTTGTCATACAAAGTAGGGCCACGATTTCTGGTTATAAAATCATACAATACTGTCAGATTAAATTCCTGGCTTTCTGGGCTTTTTTGTAAATCCTACTACTCGTACGTGAAATCGGGCTTTTTGTTTTGAGAGGTATTGTCGCGCAACGTCACCTTTTAGAATTGGTGTTTTTTTCTCTCTTAGTTTGGGGTGCAAAACTAACAGTTTGATTTATACGAGCGTGATTTCCACTGTGCGCATCAATTCCTGCCTGATGCCTTTAATTACGTTGCACGATGTGCGAACAAAGCAACCGGCGCTTATGTAATGATGCCAACATATTTCGAACATCCCATGTCTATATAATAATATATCGAACAATGAAACGAAAGGAAATTTTAACATCAGTAACAAGAAAAAAAAGTTGAACAAGAATGCGCAGAAACTGAGCTGCATTGTAGTCACAGTGTGCACAAGAAAGGGCGCCCCCCTAGCTGCACGAACACTAGCGGCTCAGTCTCCTGTCTTGCGCAGCAAAGTAACAACGCAGAAGCAAGCGAAAGAATGAAGTGCAACGTAAATAACCTACATATACAAAATCTTATATTGCACCCCTTTGAGGCAGCGAACAGAGACGCGACGCTCCTAGCCGCAGCCCGCCTCTCGGATGCAATTTTCTCGACGGCGCGACGTCCATAGAAAGGCGAGGATGAATGCAATGAAGATACAAGGAGATAGGGGAGGGGGTGAGAAGCAAATAATGTGGCTCTGCGAACATTTCCTTATCCCGTCCCAGCGGAACGACACACGCCCTTGAGACTCGAAAAGTTCTATAATGCTTCAATCTTGGGGTGAAGATTGTGAACACGCCCGCTCTCCGCCTAACTGAGTAAAACAAGCCACAGACTCGAAATGACCAAACTTTGACGCTTTCCGCTGTCTGTAAACACTAGCCGAGCTTTCTCATGCTGAATCTCTCGAATAATATAAGTAGAAATAGAATAATAACAAACCCCAGTGTCGGCTTAACGCCAGCTGAACTCGTGGAAAGTATCGGGATAAAGGCCGTGAAAATAGTATTCACGTGAAATTTCAAATGTACCACGGATGTTTTGCCTGATTCAACGAAAAAAAAAATCGGACTTAGAGAACGACGCTGCACACGGAGGTGCCAACAAAGCAGAGTAGAGATGTCATTGCCTGATACTCCGACTTTAACCTAAAGTATATCAGAACTCATCATGACGAGGTTAAAGACACTTTGTATAATATACAATCTGCATGCCTTTTATTTACATATTTGTTATTTTTTATTCATTATTGACGTTCTCGCTTCAGCTTAACGCCCGGTTCAGAGCCTATTCATCATAGTGGGCGCATGGCAGCATCGTCAACTGGCTTCTCTGATTCATGCTCGCGGATTCTATCGATGCTGCTAGTTAACGCAACATGCAATTGCAGATGTATATTATATCAACTCCATTACAAAGATTACTATGTGATTACCGAATTTCGACAAGTCTACCAGAAATTTTACAATTTATCACAATCTTTTCACTCAAAACTGGACGCCAGCCCTATATAACTGTATGAAGAAAAGAAAATTAGGGATAACAAAATTAATCCTGACATTTCGTGACGGCACAATCAAAACATGCGGATAGTGAGCGCAGTACATTTATGCTCAACCACCACAATTTAAACACAGTCTCTTCTCGTTCTCGTCTCTTACCTTGATGTGCCTTTTCTTTATTCTTTGGTGTTCCTTGCTTTCGTTAAATTATATGGAAGCATTCTCTCTTCGTTCTATTGTCGTTTCGAAGGGAAGATTACGATGACCACAGGTCGAAAAACTCTCATGAGTTGCCTTACTGAGATTCACTCGGACACAAATCGAGCCATGACTCTGAGTCTGAGTATGTCTGGTTGTGGAACATACGTATGAGTTTGAGTGCAAGTTAGTCCAGTTGAGAAAAAAAAATGGCAGTTTCCACGTACACTAGGAATTGATAATATGCGAAGCACAAATGCGGACGGTAAATATCAATTGAAGATCAGCACAACGTTACAAGGCGGACATAAGTAATACCATACATGACTTCCTAGTCATCATTATTTTGTTTGTACTTGTCATTTACCTTCGTCGTCTAATCACGTTACATGGTGCAAAATTTCGTATATGTGGAGCTAGCGAAACGGCCGCAAGCGCGCTATGAGCGTAGCAAATTCTCATGCTTTACATGGCACACATGTTCTGATCATCATGTTTGGACGTGTCATTTACTTTCGTTGTCTTTTCGCGTCACGTGATACCCAAATTGGTATATGTGAAGCTAGCGAAATGATCACTAGCGCATCATGAGCATGGCTTGTAGTCATGTTGTTACATGACACGCATCTCATGAGTATCATGCTTGAACGAGTCACTTATCTTCGTCATTCATTCACGTCCCATAATACCAAATATTGTGTATGTGAAGCGAGCGAAACGGCCGCCAACCCATCATGAGTGTGTCATGCAGTCATATTGTTAGATGACACGCATGTCACAATTATGTTTGGACGTGTCAATACCTTAGTCACCCAATCACGTCCCGTAATACCAAATTTGATATATGTGAGGCTATAGCTATAGCTATAGATAGATAAATAGATAGATAGATAGATAGATAGATAGATAGATAGATAGACAGACAGACAGAAAAAGACAGACAGACATACAGACAGACAGACAGACAGACAGACAGACAGACAGACAGACAGACAGACAGACAGATAGATAGATAGATAGATAGATAGATAGATAGATAGATAGATAGATAGATAGATAGAAAGATAGATATATAGATAGATAGATAGATAGATAGATAGATAGATAGATAGATAGATAGATAGATAGATAGATAGATAGATAGATAGATAGATAGATACGCTCGAAGCTGCCACAGTTCTCTAAGAAATGGTTCTCATTTAAATCTTATGATTAGTCTCAGCCCTAGAAAGCTCTAAGCGCTAAATTTATTTTAAAAGTAAGTCTGATTGAGTTTCACGTTTTTTGCCGACGTATAACCGCGAATGCTAAACGCTTTTGAAGGCTTATGTTAAGTGCATCTTCTGATCGTCACACGTGCTTCTCTCTTCCTACAGTTATGTGACGACCCCAATACGTGTGTAACTGCTGCCTTGCGAGCCACGCCCAAAATACTGGGAACCATCTGGACAATATTTGAACCTTCCGATGAGATTACGCGTACGAAGCCAACGTAAGAGTTTGATCTGACACTTACGCGGCCGCTAGCGATAGCGCTGATATCATTGGTGGCAATTGTAAACATGCCAACGGGCTTCACCGCTTGACCGATTTCCGACGGCCGACGCTCTGTTCGCCGATACCAATGTACCGCGTTCACTGCTTGCTGTAGTTTGAGTTTCTGTTTTCCGGACACAAGTTCTGCCAAACAAGGAGCTTAACCTTGAACATGTCAACTGCTTTATTCGTCAATAACGTGACCCCCTGACTTGTAGACACAAAAGCTGTTCGTTGATTTTCCGGACACCTGCAGCACATCGTGAAACCAACCCGAGTCACAAAAACATCGATGCCAACTCCAACCAACAAGCTAGTGGTGGGCAGCCGGACTTACCAAACCAGCGAAGAAAACGCGGAGGGGTTCAGGAATCACATGCTTGGTTAGCTATCCTACAGCTGGGGAAAGAAAACAATGGTTGAGATAGAGAGAGAAAAGTTATCACCCAAGCACTCCGTACGAATGGTTAAGCAGCGAACGATGGAGCGTTTGGCCCCGGTGTTTGTTAAGTGCCGCACTAGGTTCCACCCGACGCTGCGCTGAAGACCTTTCATAATTATTGCTTACATCTTCGTGCTTTTTAGTGAGGTTAAACACACGTTTGGCTTTGGTTTACCCCGATGTTTATATCACATGCCGCATATTTTTTTCCCACATGATCACGGTCATGAAGAGTGTATTGAGCGATTAAATGCGTTCCGCAATGCGTTAATAACAGTGGTTGTTCTCGAACCCCGCGTGGTCACAGACGTTGCCGATGAAGCAAAAGTGGCACTGGAAAAAACTACCACTGAAAGCAGCCGTTCGCACCAGCGAACGTGATCTCGCAATCATCACATTGACTCCGCAACGCCACGTTGCTGAAAGGATCTGACCTCGCGAGCCAACTCACAACGCAGGTAATGGCGCACGTCTTTGAGTACGACATAACTGATAAGGTTATAACACAGTCCAATGGAGACGGCTCATGACGCCGCTGCCGGACGGTTTTTCAATTCTCCTATCCATATACAGCTTTCGCTGTAACAAAATTACACCATCTCCTGCTAAAGGGAACCATTTGTAGATTCGAAGCAGAGGCTGCTACTGCTTAGCGACTCTGGCGCTCATCGTAGCGTTGCGCAGGAGAGACACCTGGCGAGGCGTAAAGCACGCAGGGATGGCAGATGTTTTCTACTGTTACATGCCAATCGCTCCTAATTGATAATGAGAGACAGAAGACTCTGTTTGTAAACAAAGACCCACAGTCCACTTTTAGTCAATGCGCACACTGCGAATGTTACTGTCGAACAATGCACTGGAGGAATCTCCCACTGGCACAACGTTAGAGGTCACGATCCAGGTGGGCAGTGAATGGTTGTGTAGAACAAGCAGTAATTTTTTTTATTTTCGATCAATATACTCGCTATCAGAAGCTCCCTGCGTCGACTTTGGGAGGCGAGAGACGGGGTGGGCGTAGGATTGATGATTGATTGATTTGTGGGGTTTAACGTCCCAAAACCACATCTGATTATGAGAGACGCCGTAGTGGAGGGCTCCGGAAATTTTGACCACCTGGGGTTCTTTAACGTGCACCCAAATCTGAGTACACGGGCCTACGACATTTCCGCCTCCATCGAATCCCGGCAGCCACCACAGCCGGGATTCGAACCCGCGCCCTGCGGGTCAGCAGCCGAGTACCTTAGCCGCTAGACCACCGCGGCGGGGCTAGGGGTGGGCGTAGGAGACGAGAAGTGTGTGTGCACATGCGAAATAGGAGTGTAAACACCGCGAGGATGATTGTCTGGAGGAGAGAGTGGGGAGCCATCCTATACTAGCAGATGCGGCCTGTGCCATTGTTGCGAAGCGAGAGAGGGTGCACCGATTAGACCAGAAATATGTGGAGGGTACGCACATGCGAAGTAAGGGTCGTCATGCCACGCAACAGATTGAGCTCGAACCTAATAAACTGCGCACCTAAAAAGTAGTAAAAAGCTCGAAGAGGTGGCTGGTTTATACGCACGGAACATGAACGCGTGCAAAGAGTTCGCAAACATTCGTGAAGTCGAGTTGACGTCTCCCCGTGTCAAAAAGTTGCGTCACTTGCTCACCGGGTCAATTCAGCTACAGATTTGTTCCCAATTCGACGTATCCAGTAAATTGGATGCTAGGAATGTATATGTAAAAGCGAAACAAAGGCAAAATAAGAAAATGAAGACAGTTGCGCCTGCATATGCGACTCCCATGCCCAGACACATTCAGTGGAACCATATTTCAGTTTCACGGCTTCTCGGTAAACGAATTGTCGTCCCCCGAAGCTATATTGCACGGTCGCAGAAGTATTCTCCTCTTTCTTTGACTTCCGCGAGCTTCCTTCTTTGCTCATTCCCCTCTTTCCACAACGTCATGTGCCAGTGCGGCAACTCATAGCCTAGTGGAAGTAACCGCGCTTGGAGCCCTTAGCACGTGACGAAAGCCCTTGAATATTCATAAGCTTTGGGGACGAGAATTTTTGTCATCAACGTGACGGCACTACCGCTTTGTGATGTCGATCGTGCTTTAGGAGTCAGAAGATGGTAAAAAAAGTATATGAAATTCAGTTGAAGCGTGGATCCACAAAGTTGCAGTGCATGCCTCTCTTTCGGCCTCGCAATATTGATTTATTCCAGTTTGTCATGTCGCACTTATCAAAAGGTGCTTTTAACAGTCGCCTGCTGGCGGGCTTCAACCGAAACTCTCATTGGGCGTTTCAAGTTTGTAGGATAGTCTTATCCTGTCATAGTTAATCACATCGGTGATTTACTCTCTCATGATGGAAAGAAATGATTTATGGCCGTTGATGGAAAGAAAAAAAAAGATATAAAGACAGAAAACGAAAAAGAAAGAAGGGAAGAAAGAAAGCAAGAAAGAAAGAATGAAAAAAGAAAGGAAGAAAGAGAGAAAGAAAGAAAGAAAGAGTGAAAAAGAACGGAAGAAATAGAGAAAGAAAGAAAGGAAGAAGGAAAAAGAAAGAAAGACAATTATGAATATTGATAATACATGCTTTAATCTTTTACGGGCGTTCACTTTCTTCTTGCGTGTGTGTTGACTCTCGCATAGCTTCCACCCTCCTCCCTCTCCTTTTTTCCTCCATTCAGTTTAACATATATGGAGCAACTTTATGAGACGCATAGGCATAATAGCAAAGAAATCCACGAGGACAAACGGTGAGCCCATTGCATTGTTTCACTTGAAGCTCTAGGACGCAATGACACATTTACTAAATTGACCACCACCAAATAAAGTAAACATTTAAGCCAAATTTCTTAGTTTGTATTCGACCACCTGGCGCTACTGTACGCTTCTTCCACGCATTATTTCATGCGTTAGGGACACTCCTGCAGGTACTACATGGCAGTCGTATAATGTTTTTCTTATTTTTTCGGGTTCAATTCGAAGTGCTGGTGTGCCTCTGAGCTTGAAGAGTCGCTTACAACGCAGAATTTTCGGGCTCCATTCCCACTTGAGACCGGAGATTTTTACTTTACTTATTTGCACATATCTAGAATTTCTACATACCGGTAACGCTTATCATTTGATCAAAACCAACGATGGCGACGCCGGAACACAAGCCAAAGGAGCTCTCTAAGCTTTAACATGGGGACAAGAAAATTTGGCCGTGTGTGTGCCTAACGTGCTGCTTGTTTATTTATTTATTTATTTATTTTACATTGCACAATTTCCTGTCCAAACCAATTTTTTTTCTTGTTGCCATAGACGCACTAAGAAGCGCTACAGTATACCGCTGCCACAGGCAACAGTGACGGTGATGCGTTCATATTAGGGAAATGGCTCAATGTTATATTTTAACTGATTTCGATAACAAATCATATAACCATATCACAAGCGGCTGATCGCCGAGCAGCCCAAGATCGATAAAATATCAAATATTGGAAACTCGAGCGTGCACACGCGCTCGTGACCAGCGCACATTCCAGGGCCTTAATTTTGTCCACTCGAAGGCACCGAATCTTTCGCTAACACTGCCATCACCGATATCCGCAAGTTATAAGAGCATGGCCTAAAACTGAGCACGATCAGCGCACAAACAAAAGAACAAACACAAAAGAAAGTGTATAACACAAGCGCCTGTGTCGACGCAAGCGATCAGCGCTCGTGTCGTTCACTTTCTTGCGTTTTAGATGCGGAGCATCTAATACTCGAGGCTTGTAGTGCGGCGCCGTCCGCAAGCTTCCTCCTCCTTCTTCCACCATCTGTGCATCCCTTCCTCCTCTACACACCGCGCGCGCTTCACTCCTCCACCATCTGTGCACCCTTCCTCCTCTACACACCGCGTACGCTTCTCCTCTTCACGAACATTCGCTAGCTGTATAATGTAGCGCGCATGCGCCGTCACGCTTCGAGAACATCGGCAGCTGACGCGCGCGCATGCGCCGTCGCGCTTCGAGAACATCGGCAGCTGACGCGCGCGCATGCGCCGTTGCGCTTCTCCCCCTTCTCGAACATTCGACAGCTGACGCGCGCATGCGCCCTCACCCACCATCTGTGCCGCGCGCGCTTCTCCCCTTCGAGAACATTCTACAATTCTCCTGATTCTCCAGTGGACGCGCATGCGCCGTCGCGCTTCGAGAACATTCAACAGCTGACAGTGCATGCGTCGTCGCGCTGTATATATACTCAAAGTCGGTGCTCGCTCGCTCAGTTGCCGCTCGTCGGTTGGTTTGTACGGCGCGTCGACGTCCAAGGTCGCGGTGAAATGAATTCCAACGAATCCACAAACACAATGATCGACGTCCCTTCGACCAGCGCCGCCCTTTCGCATACGTGTGTACGTGTTCACTCATTTAACACCCCCTCCTACAACCACGTTAACCAATTTAGCCATCGACCCAAGTAAGTCGCAATTTAACACCCCATTTCACAACAACGTTAACCAATTTAGCCATCGACCCAAGTAAGTCGCACTTTAACACCCCGTTAACCAATTATGTGCTCCGCATCCTCCTCAGTGTTCCCCCGAGGGAAGCTGCGGGCAATCTTTTTGTTCCTTTGTTTGTGCGCTGATTGTGGTGAGTATGTTCAAACTAATTCAGTATGATACTTAACTATGGCTTAAAAAACAGCCAGGCCAGTGAGGATTGCGTCACACAGTCACAAAGAAAGGTGGAAGAGCGGCCATTCAGAGTCTCTTTTAAACAGTATTAAGGTAACTGCTAAGAACGCTCTTGCAGGGCGCCCACTATGCCGCAATCACTGTGCCATCGTTCATTATTCGGAGAAGCATGGTACCCGCCACACACACGTGCGAATAATGTTCTGCAATTTTTCGATGCTGTGGCTGACAACGATGAAAAATGATGCGTATAGCGCTATTGTGGTGGTTTGTACCATTCGACGCCCCACTCGTTACGCAATTCGAATTGTGCGATGCCTGGCTGTTGCTTCACTGTTCTAAAGCGGTTTATTACACACATTAGTGCGATTCCTTTCGCGATATGATGCGTGCCTATAGGGTAAGTTCACAGGGGTGTTCCAAGCTCCGGTGTAGCTCAACGTTAGAATACTTGGCTAGCACCCAGGGGACCCAGGTTCGGATCCCATTGTGTTTTTTTACTTAGTTTTATTCTCAATTTGTGTGATAGTGGTTACAGACACCGGCGGTGGCGGCGGACAAATACGGCACACGCAATACTTGTGATCTCATGGCAGCTTTTACTGTGAAACATCCACTTAGGGAATGGAACCCCGGGGCTAGATTGTTTTACAGCGAAAGCTCTGATGAAATCACAACAAGGATCGCAGGTGGCGTAGTTGACCGCCGCTGCCGCTGGTGTCCGTAACCATTATCGCACGAATTAAGTAAAAAAAAGAACCCTAGCCAAAGAGTGCTTACAAAAGGCTCCAAAAGGTCGCTCTTCCAGCTTTCGCTCTGACTGCTGCACGTTCCGCGAAGGCCTGGCTGTTTTTCATGTGTACGCCTTAAACACACATATATGAACGACAGCTTATGACAGAGTAGAAAGAATCAACAACGACCCACTTCACACCGGCTTCTCCATTGCCATTCTTTTATTCTTCTGGCATCCACATTTTCCAGCTTCTTTTCTTTTTTTATCTCCGAGCATTCTCTCTCATCCCGGGTGATGGATCTTCGAATATCGCGTCCAATATATACAGCGAGTGCTGTGTATACGCACCAAATCAGCGGATCTCATTTCATTCGCTTGTCAGACCGTATCAGTTTCACGACCCGTGCAGCACCGTAGTGATGTCGAGGTTCAGTAAACGCGAGGGATTATCGGAAAACCCTTCCCAACTGACTGAAGCAGGAGCGTGCTCGGAACCAGTCATGGATGATAGAGCTGCAAGACAAAAATTCTAAAGGGCGAAATAAAAGCGGTGAGAAAACGATAAGGCCACGGTACCATTAGATAGGCGTAATTTCTTCTCCCGGGTGCAATAAAGAGAGATTTATTGACTGCACAGTATCGGCCGCATATATACGCTTATCTTCTGCTTCAAGGAGCAGGCTAGCACTCTCGCCCGTTAAAGAGCGGAAGTCTGCGTAAGCTTCTTAAGCCCTCGGATCATTTTTTTTTCTCGTCCGCATCCTCAGTATCCGAGTGCGATGAGCTCCATCCTAAGCGGCCGGGATGCATACGAAAGTAACAATGATTTTTCGCCGCAATTTTTTGTATCATTATTCTCGCTTGCAGTCTAGATAGCAAGCCACCATTCCGCTTCAATCGAGGGCAAGCGGTATGTACACAATGATGACGTCACTATCCAATCTCGGCCGTTTATTGCTGCCCATGGGACATATTCGTTCAACGAGAAAATGCCCTTTGCGAGTACCGGGTTAAAAAAAAACACGTGAACAGAAAAAGACCTTGAATCAGTATAAGCTAACTGCAAAAGTTACTAACTTAACTTCTGGTGCCGTATATGCTGGAAGAGTGGACACGGCAACGAAGCCGCGACGATGTCACCTAACGTACCCCTACTCGTGCAGGTTTTGACGGGATGCCTTTTTTCGTCGACCGGCTCATCAGCGTTTTGCACGGGCTAGCTTGATCTGCGTCACACCTTTGATGCACCGTTCAGGCTCGGCACTGGTATCGTTGCTGGTGATATCTTTGATACGCCAGTGGCGCCGCGCCTGCAGCCCGAGCATCATCTTTACTGCGCACACCTACGTGGCATAATGACGTCACCAGTTCAGCCCACCAGCGCCACGCCAGCGGCTATAAAAGGGACACCCATTGCTTCAAGCGGCAGTGGACACGGCAACCAAGCCACGATGATGTCACCTAACGTACCCCTACTCGTGCAGGTTGGTGACTGGAAATATGGTTTTCGTAGTGACGATCCTTGCTTAATAGTGTTGCCGTGTCCACACACCATTCTAAACTGCATAATTGACTGTTTTGCGCTAGCGGGTCTGTTGCTTTCACTGTCGGGAGATGTCGAGCAAAACCCTGGACCTATTACGGATGCAATGTTTAAGGAACTGCTAGAAACGCAAAAAACTACCTTGTCTAAAATTTCCCAAATGCAAGAGCAACAGGCCTCATCTGAGTCTGCTTTGATTCAAGTTCAAAACAGATTATTAACAATTGAGAAAAAAACATAGTGCATAGATAAAGTGGATGGTAGGCTGCTAAAGCTTGAGAATGCAGACGATAGGAGCCATACAGAATTGAGTGCTCTGTGCAGTAGGGTAGACGACCTAGAAAACCGCTCGAGACGAAACAACCTTATTATTAGAGGCGTAAAAGAAGAAGGCCCTGAGAATGATGATGACTTGCTGAAAAAATAAATGACGATATATTTGGCTCCATTCTCAACCATAAACTGAATTCTATAGAAAGAATACATAGACCGGGAAAGAAATTTCCTGGCAAAGACCGCCCTGTAATCCTTAGAGTGGCAGACTACCGAGACAAAGTAATGATACTGAAAAATTGTTTCAGTCTAAAAGGCACTCATAATAACATTAGTGAGGACTACTCAAATCGTGTAACTGAGATACGGAGAAACTTGTGGGTCTCAAGTCTAGAAGAAAGAAAGAAAGGAGCGAAAGTTAGACTGGGTTAGGACAAAGTTCTCATCAACAATGTTTTGTACACCTGGAGTGATGATGCCAAGGAGAAGATCAAGTGCAAAGCATCTGCCAAACCTAACCAACAATGACCCGAAAGACAAAAACAGGCCGACTTTAAGATCATCAACTTAAATTCTCGCAGCGTACTGAACAAAAGTCACTATTTAGAAAGTGTAACCTTGGAAGATGATCCTGACATATTGGCAATCACCGAGACATGGTTGCACAGTGATGTACATGATGTGGAAGTTACACCGCCAGGTTACGTCTTAATAAGGAAGGACCGAGGCGGGAGAGGAGGCGGGGTAGCACTTATGAATAAAAGAGGCATAAAGTATCAAACTTTGCCAGATACTCGTGATATTGAAGCCGTATGGGTAAAGATTCGATTAAATGATCACCCTGTGTACATTGGAGTTATGTACAGACCCCCCTGTTCTCCTGCTACGACTCTGACCGACTTAATATGTTTTATGGATTCTAATATGCACCAGGACGACAAAATTATTTTGATTGGTGATTTCAACTTACCAGGCATTCAATGGGATTCGCATGATATTATAGAAAACGAAGTAGCTCATTGTGAGCATCTTTTGGACATTGCCTTTTGTTTTAACCTATGCCAAATTGTGTCTAGCTACACACGTGTTGTTAAGGCTGTATCCTCCATTATCGACCTTGTATTTGTATCTTCATTCCTGGAGGAAAATGTTAAAACATGTGATGTAATCGAGGGCCTATCAGATCATCAAATGGTTATCTTTTCCTTGGATATGGCGTCCGCTAGGTCGCATAAGGATTACAAAAATACAGTTCTGAACTTCGCAGCTGCTGCTGACTTCTCTGTTTTAGAAAAACTTGAAAACTCTTTCGATACTTTTGTTCTCCTGCAAAATTCAAATGCTTGTACAAATAGACTATGGGATTATTTCTCGCAGGTGGTCATTGAATGCATTGAATTCTATATTCCAACACGACAAAAAAGATAGCAAAGAGAAATCCTTGGATAACGCGTGACGTGATCCATGCCAAAAGGCAACTGAAACGAAAACGGAAAGCTCACTCAAAGAATCCTGGCCCTGAAGGGAAGGAATCCATTCACACTATGAGCCAGGAATTGAGACGTCTAGTTAAAAACGGCAAAGATAACTTTTATAATGTTAAACTAAAAATGTTCTTGCACGAAGCACCCGAAAAGTTCTGGAGATACGTGAATCCAAACACAAAAAGCCATCTTGATGCAGATAAAGAAAACTCACAAGCACGTGCTGAAAGTTTCAATGCCTTTTTTTCGTCAGTATTTACCCACGATGACAGACAAGTACCGACTTTTAATGAGGCTTCTGACACACCTGCCATAGAAGGAATAACGATTAGTGAACAAGGAGTATTGAACCTGCTCCTTAAAATCAATAAAAAGAAAAGTGAAGGACCTGACGGAATACCAAATGAATTTTTATATAGGTACGCAGTTTGGGTCTTGAAGTACTTGACAATTATTTTCCAGTCCTCCGTAAGTAGTGGTTGCTTTCCCACTGCTTGGAAGGTTGGTAAGGTCATACCGATACACAAAGGTGGTACTACTAACGACTGCGAAAATTTCCGTCCCATCTCGCTCACAAGCACTTGTTCAAAGATTCTCGAGCATATTGTCTCCAAGCATCTTTTGGCTTATCTAGATGTTCGCAACCTATTATACTCACAGCAACATGAATTTCGAAAAGGCCTATCTACTATTACTCAGCTTGTTAAACTTGTTCATGATCTCTCCTGTGAAATTAACTCGCAAGGTCAGGTTGACATGATACTCTTAGATTTTGCAAAAGCTTTTGATGAGTCCATTGCTAAACTGTTGTTAAAAATAAACACTATCTTTAAAACCCCAAACCTAATGCAGTGGTTTTCCTCCTATTTCTCCAATCGCAAGCAGTATGTTCAAGTTAGCACGAAAAAATCTGCCCTTGCCAATGTTATTTCTGGAGTTCCCCAAGGCAGTGTCTTGGGCCCACTACTGTTTTTGATTTTTGTCAACGATTTACCTAAAGATATTACGGTCCCCATAAGGTTTTTTGCAGACGATTGCGTAATCTATAAAACAGTCAGGTCTCCTACCGATCAATCAGAACTAAATCAAAACCTCCAAAAAATACAAAACTGGTGCACTATTTGGCAGATGGATCTAAACGCCGCAAAAACAGTAACGATGACTGTAACTAGGAAAAAACCCATTCTAAATACGACGTACTCTATAAACGATCATGAGCTTGGCAGAGTAGAACAACAAAAATATTTGGCTTTATTAATAACTTCTGATCTACGATGGAATTTGCATGTAGACTCCGTTTGCGCTAAGGCTAACAAAGCGTTGTGGAGACTTCGGAGAAATCTGCACCATGCTAGCCCCGAAATCAAATGCTTGGCTTACAAGGCTCTCGTACGGCCAATTATGGAGTACGCATAGGGGGTATGGGATCCGTACACAAGTAATCGCACTAAGCTAGATAGAATACAAAGATTGGCGTCACGTTTCATATCTAACAAATACCAGCGCTGCCACTCCCCAACTCAGCTTTGCAAGCTGGCCCACCTTGAACCACTAGAACAATGGACAGAGTATGAAAGATTTAAATTATTATTTTTATTCATTAAAGAACAAGTAAAAATAGACAAATCGAAATGTATGTATATAAAAACTGGGGAAACGTCAAGGCACCGGCATAACATGTACAACCCCCCTCCCAGATCCCACAACGATTATTTTAAGTACAGTTTCTTTCCGCGGGCGATCAGTGAGTGGAACAGGCTGCCAAATTCCACTGTCTTATCGGAATGTGTACCTTGTTTCTTGAAGGGCCTAAAGGATGTCGTGTATAAAGATGTATAGTTTATATTTTGCTTATTCTATGTCCTCAAGAGCAGAGTGCTTTGGCTAGTTCTTGTCATTCTTTGTTATGTATAGTAGAAGTTGTATAGGGAGTACCTATTTTTTGTATGTATATTGGTTTTTTCCACCCCTGTTATAGCCCAAATGGGGCTGACAGTATAGTAAAATGAAATGAAATGAAATGAAACACGGGTATTCTTGGTTCAGCATGGGTCTTCGACTGTATAGTTTCGCATGACTTGAATGTGTGATGTATAGCATAGCTGCGAAAGTTGGCTCACACAGGAAACGCTTGCGCGTCAGCGCAGAAGTAACATGATGCTGATCTATCATCTATCTATCTATCTATCTATCTATCTATCTATCTATCTATCTATCTATCTATCTATCTATCTATCTATCTATCTATCTATCTATCTATCTATCTATCTATCTATCTATCTATCTATCTATCTGTCTATCTATCTATCTATCTATCTATCTATCTATCTATCTATCTATCTATCTATCTATCTATCTATCTATCTATCTATCTATCTATCTATCTATCTATCTATCTATCTATCTATCTATCTATCTATCTAGACGAGTGAATTTGCCTGATTGCACAGAAAGCAAATTAGAAGAAATGGGCGTATTTACGACAATAGGCCGCGCAAGGCTTGGGCTGCGTTACATGCCAGTGCACCTAACGTTCGGAGGCTGCCATCACGTCTCTGTTGAACAACACTCGCCACTCACCTGAGGTTTTCGCGGGTGGCTGAGCTCACAGAACTGGAAATGAGAATCGAAGTGGCAATGCTTGACCGTGCCTGGCAAGCCACTGTAGTCAGTGGGGCCCTGTAACAGGGGCACCAGCCACCGAAGCTATAGAAAGCCCTAAAAAATTCAGTTTCAAGCGTAGGACACTAAGCAGGGGGGAGGGGTAGGAGAGGTGTTATGCGAAAAAATCACGTTGGAGTGGAAATCTAGAGAAGTATAAGCATTGGAACATGTGTAGGATCAGTGCAAATGTACGTACATAAATAGGCTACACTGACAGAGGCGATGAATAATTGAAATGTAATGCGATTCTTTGTGAAATACATTCGGTTACAGCGTGAATAAATAATTATGGCATATCCACGAGAGAGAGAGAGAGAGAGAGGGAGGGAGGGAGGGAGGGAGGGAGGGAGGGAGGGAGGTGGAGATATGGTATGAAAAAAGGCAGGTATACGTTAACCGGGATTTAAGCATCTGGTTTGCGACCCTGCAATGGAAATTGGTAAAAAGAGACATAATAGTAAGAACGAAGGAATGAGCCAAAGAGGGAGGGCAGCGGGAACACACACACACACACACACACACACGCACACTACACACACGCGCGCGCACATACATACATACATCATACATACATACATACATACATACATACATACATACATACATACATACATACATACATACATACATACATACATACATACATACATACATACATACATACATACATACACACACACACACACACACACACACACACACGCACACTGGATTGTCACACACGTTCGACAAGGTGGGTCGTTCGCAGAAAATTCAAGAGCGCCTTCGTCGCTTTTAGGCGTGAAGGTCGATCTTTTCAGCCTTCCGAGATTGGTATTTCGGAAAGCGACCTGCCATTCAGGCGTGCAAACACTGCTAACAAAGATTGCCTCTCACAGCTGTTCTGATGGTCCTGACGCAAAATATTGTCACGAATATAGAAAGGTACCTCCGGCACGGGTGCAGAATAGACGCAGAAGAAATGAAGCCGACGATGTTGTTGTGGGGCCGTGTCTGGACTGCCCTTTTGTCCTGCATCCTTGCACACTGAGTGCAGTGTTAGCGCAACCGGCATTAACGTATTAAATACTCCCCGTTACATATTTTTACTGGAAGTGCTGGGTAACATTCCTACTCTGGATCGCCGTAGCGGACGTCAGCTTCCTCCAGTCACGATGCCTGAAGGCAGTGCGCCATCCGTTCAGTCTACGCCTGCTCCGTCACCTGTGATTCCTTCCCATCTTCTCGATCCAGGCACATTTTGCGGCACCGACACAACTGACGTTGACGAGTGGCCGCTGCTTCTTGTCTCGTGTGGCTGACGACCTCTTTAGATCCTGTCCTACGCGGCAAAACTTTACGACTTCTTACCATCCTCAGACTAATGGACTTACTGAACGCCTCAACCGCACACTGACGGACATGCGTGCTATGTATGTTTCTGACGACCACACTGATTGGGACAATGCCCTTCCGTTCGTAAGCTTCGCCTACAACTCGTCGCTTCATGAAACTGCCGACTACTCACCATTTTGTCTTCTCTTTGGCCGTGATATCTTACTACCTTTCGATACCCAGCTTGCGCATGATCTTCCGTCCACCACTTCGTACGCATAAGATGCCACCTCCCGTGCTCTATTCGCACGTACAGTAGCCCGCGCCAGGTTTTCATCATTCCAGAGAGCATAAAAGTCACTCTACGACAGCCGACATAGATGTCGATTTTTCCCCGGGCTCTCTCGTCCTACTGTGGCTGCCATCCCGTCGTGTTAGCCTGTGCGAGAAACTTTTATTGCAATACGTTGGGCCTTACACAGTTCTGCGCCAAGTCACACCTTTCACCTATGAAATTTCTCCTACTACAAATCCCACTGTTACATCGAGAAGTGACATTGCGCATGTTTTTCGCCTGAAGCCCTATCACAGTGACCCGTCCGTCTAATAACAGCAGGCACCGGAACGGTGCTTTGCCGCCCGGGGCCTGCTATCACGGGTATAGAAAGGTACCTCAGGCACGGGTGCAGAAATGATGCAGAAGGAATTAAGACCACGATGTTGTTGTGGGGCCGTGCCTGGACTGCCCTGTTGTCCTGCATCCCTGCACACTGTTTGCAGTGTTAGGCCAACCGGTGTTACCTTATTAAGTACTCCCCGCTACAATATGTTCGATGGTTTCGCAAGCCTCGCTATGGCCACATGCAGCACCACCTGCCTATTCCATGCGTCAGACAGTGCTGCTGATGATGCAGTGATTACGAATGGGTGAAGCAGTGGTACCGTTCGGCGTTACCGCAAAACAACCGTGAATTGGTTCGCTCACTCATGTAAATTAGCGACAAAGTGATGTTCACTAATATACAACGTTTCCTGGTCATAAATGGTATGTTGTGTTTAGCTGTGGATTTCATTGCGTCTTCAATAAATAGGGTAACGTCACGCGCATAAAAAAATCGACAGACAAAACCCCGTTAAGAATGCAGGCCCAAAATTTCAGCCGCATCGTTGAAGCATTAAGAGAAGCATTACAAAAGAAAGTATGCAGAAGCAGACATAACAAGTCCTGCAATAAATGGTGTCATTTTTCCTCCGGGCTGCCTGACAAGGCTACTCTGTAAAGTTGCCGCTGCATTAGAACAACTGCACATACCTTCGTTTTCTATCCACTTCAGGCGATGCGGTGTCGCGTTACACAAAGATGGATGGATTAACTTTATTTGGTCCTTCGGAATGCGCTTTAGTACGTTGCAGGCCACTCCCACGTCGAAACAGAAAGACCTAGTTTCTCTGCTGAGTCACGGGTCCGTTGGTCTGCTGTTGTTCGAGTCCGGAGCTTGTAATAGAACACTCCCTTTGGGACAAAATTTGGACATTGTGACACAAAGAATCGAACGCAAATAATACGCTGTCTTTTCTTATCCTCCTTATGACTTCGTGCATGACAATGCAGAGTCGGTGACGTGCATTGATATATTCGATGTATAGTCTGTAGCACACGCTTTCACTCTTCGTTTTATTTCCATACGTTTACATTGTTTTTGCTTTCCACAATTTTCTCCTTTGAGTTTTTTCCATTTTTTACTCCATGAGCATATTGCCTATCCCTCCAAAAAATGATCTGTTATATCATCGAAAATTCTCTTTATGACGCAGGCGATCTTGTTTCACCGATGGAGATTCGGTTACAAAAGGTAACGTGCTTCCGTGCCAGGTATTATATAGGCTAAGAATGCTAAGCGAATGCGTTGTTCTTTCCTCTGCGGGCAAACACGCATACACCAGGGCATACACCATCCGTGCAAAGTGTCTTGACGGCGCACCGCTTTGCGTTTGCACAAAGAACATCGGGGCTATTGAAAGCCGAAATACTACGTTACACATTTCGTCTTCGAAATTTCACTTGCACTGCTCTCCGTGCAATGTGTTTTAAGAAAAGCTGACCTGGTTTTCGACATCATGTAAATGACTCGTTCTGTGTAAACACAAGAAATGGGCACAAATGGTTTTTCTTTTTTTTGCAGTTCCCCGCACTTCCACAGAAATGTGTGCGTGTGGATAGATAGATAGATAGATAGATAGATAGATAGATAGATAGATAGATAGATAGATAGATAGATAGATAGATAGATAGATAGATAGATGGATAGATAGATAGATGGATAGATAGATAGATAGATGGATAGATAGATAGATAGATAGATAGATAGATAGATAGATAGATAGATAGATAGATAGATAGATAGATAGAGAGATGAAACATTAGACGCTGACGTGAAAGAGTGATACACGGACAAAATGGCTCTCTGCGGTGGCATCGACCCACTCTATCCAACGAGCAAAAATGCTGAATTTGACATCACCCTCAAGGCGAAAGTGATAATTTCGACAGAAAGGACTACTTGGTACAAGGTCCTTGGAAAGGAATACTTAGTGAAGCTTCAAACACTGTAGTCCAAGAAATCTTTGGAAGTTCACGTTTACTCTATATATACCCATGGGTTTGTCCAGAATGTCTTGCTTAAAGTCACGGCAACTGGGATGCTTGCAAAGCGAGCATGTGGGAGGTGTATCGGGGTCGGCTCTCTATAAGGCGGATGGTGTTATGCATGTGCGTGTTCGCCAACTTCCTTGAGATAGAAGTTGTGCTTGGTTAAAGCAGGACCATCCTATAGGCGGAACCCCAGAACTGACTTAAGGGTTGGAATTGCCCCTACTCAGCCTTCTCAAAATATTTTGAACAAAGTCTATCTCACACACTCACTTCCTCCTTTCCCGAATCGAGTTTAATTAGAGAGCGCGCCGGGGAGACCACGCTCTGTGTGGGCAACAACCTTTAGAGCACGCCCAACGTGAGACTGTCACACCATCCCTCCAATGATAACGAGAACGTGCTTAAGTTCCGAAGCACTGAGGTCTGCCAGACGGTGTATGGTGTATATAAAATAGATTGCCGGCAGCATCCCAGACAATGTTTTCTCTGTGGCGTAAGGGTTAGCGCCGCGTGCTGGGAATCAAGTGGCTGCTAGTTTGATTCCGCGTGACAGATACTTGCCGTCTGGTTCTTTTCTCTGCAATGTTTTAGTATACATTTTTCAACGTCACTTCCCTGACGAAAGTACTTTAGCGGAGCGGTGGTGGACCCCGGCATTTAACACATTTTTTGTTAAAATAATGACAAGCGGGGTGGAGACACTGGGCCGGACGTCGTCTGCTCCCGGCTCAGATACGCAGACAATATTAAAAGAAGCAGTGTTGATCTGCGCCGCTAACCCACGCCTGTGTATGTTAACGTCCATTAGAAGAAAGTTTTCTTTTTTCTTCCGAGCGTAGAGATTTTGATCACCTTAAAGCGGCCGCTGAACTGGGGCCATAAATATGGCTTCGAATAACTCATCGGCGACAGGAGGTGGGGGAAAAGATGAGGGGAGAAGTATAAGAGCTTAGCGTGGCGCCTACGCGAAAGGTGGCAGCTAAGCAATCACGGCCGCGTATGAAATAATAGCTGCAGCGCTGAACCATGTGAGCTTTTCCTCTATTATAACGAGCCAACATCGAAAGCAGCTTCTATGCCGCCAACGGCGAGTCTTTTGAAGGGCGCCGGGAAAGGGATCATCATCATCATCATCATCAGCCTGTCTACGTCCACTGCAGGACAAAGGCCTCTCCCATGTTCCGCCAGTTAACCCGGTCCTGTGCTTGCTGTTGCCAATTTATACCCGCAAACTTCTTAATCTCATCGGCCCACCTAACCTTCTGTCTCCCCCTACCCCGCTTCCCTTCTCTGGGAATCCAGTTGGTGACCCTTAATGACCAGCGGTTATCCTGTCTACGTGCTACATGCCCGGCCCATGTCCATTTCCTCTTCTTTATTGCAGCTATGATATCCTTAACTCCCGTTTGTCCCCTAATCCACTCTGCTCTCTTCTTGTCTCTTAAGGTTACACCTACCATTTTTCTTTCCATTGCTCGCTGCGTCGTCCTCAATTTAAGTTGAACCCTCTTTGTGAGTCTCCAGGTTTCTGCTCCGTAGCTAAGTACCGGCAAGATACAGCTGTTATATATCTTCCTCTTGAGGGACAGTGGCAATCTACTTGTCATAATTTGAGAGTGCCTGCCGAATGTGCTCCACCCCATTCTTATTCTTCTAGTTACTTCAATCTCGTGGTTAGGCTCTGCGGTTATTGCCTGCCCTAAGTAGACATAGTCTTTTACAACTTCAAGTGCACTATTACCTATCGCAAAGCGCTGCTCCTTTCCGAGGTTGTTGTACATTACTTTCGTTTTCTGCAGATTAATTTTAAGACCCACCTTTCTGCTCTCCCTGTCTAACTCCGTAATCATGAGTTGCAATTCGTCCCCTGAGTTACTCAGCAATGGAATGTCATCGGCGAAGCGCAGGTTACTGAGGTACTCTCCATTAACTCTTACCCCTAACTGTTCCCATTCTAGACTTCTGTAAAACGTCCTGTAAGCACGCAGTGAATAGCATTGGGGAGATTGTGTCCCCCTGCCTTACACCCTTCTTTATTGGTATTCTGTTGCTTTTTTTATGAAGCACTATGGTAGCAGTTGATCCCCTGTAGATTTCTTCCAGAATGTTTATATATATTTCATCTACGCCCTGATTCCGCAGTGTCTGCATGACGGCTGATATTTCTACTGAATCAAACGCCTTCTCGTAATCTATGAAGGCTATGTATAGTGGTTGGTTATACTCTGAGCATTTCTCTATTACCTGATTGATAGTATAAATGTGGTCAATTGTTGAGTAGCCTGTTCTAAATCCTGCTTGTTTCTTTGGTTGATTGAATTCTAATGTTTTCTTTACTCTGCTAGCAATTACCTTTGTAAATAGCTTGTATACTACAGAGAGCAAGCTGATCGGCCTGTAATTCTTCAAGTCCTTGTCATCTCCTTTCTTATGTATTAAGATAATGTTAGCGTTCTTCCAAGACTCTGGTTATTTTCCCGTCAGGAGACACCTCGTAAATAGAGTGACTAGTTTTTCTAACACAATCTGTCCTCCATCTTTCAGCAGATCTGATGTTACTTGATCCTCACCAGCAGCTTTGCCTCTGTGCATGCTCTCCAAAGCTTTTCTGACTTCTTCTATCATTACCGGTGGGGTGTCGTCTGGGTTACTGCTAGTTCTTATAGTATTAAGGTCGTGGTTGTCTTGGCTACTCTACAGATCTCTGTAAAACTCCTCCGCTATTTTAACTATCCTATCCATATTGGTAGTTAATTTGCCTTCTTTGTCCCTTAGTGCATACATCTGCCTTTTGCCTATCCCAAGTTTCCTCTTCACTGCTTTGACGCTTCCTCCGTTTTTCAGAGCGTGCTCAATTCTCTCCATGTTATACCTTCTTACATCGCATACTTTACGTCTATTAATCAGCTTCGAAAGCTCTGCCAGTTCTATTTTGTCTGTTGTACTTGACACTTTCATGATTTGACGCTTCTTAATTAGGTTCTTCGTTTCCTGGGAAAGCTTGCCGGTGTCCTGTCTAGCTACCCTGCCTCCAACTTCCACTGCACACTCCGTGATGATACTCGTCAGATTATCATTCATTGTATCTACGCTAAGGTTGGTTTCCTCGCTAAGAGCAGAGTACCTGTTCTGCAGTGACACTCTGAATTCCTGTACTTTCCCTCTCAGTGCTAGCTCATTGATTTGCTTCTTGCGTATCAGTTTCTGTCGTTCCTTCTTCAAGTCTAGGCGGATTCGAGCCCGTACCATTCTATGGTCACTGCATCTTACCTTGCCAACCACTTCCACATCCTGCACGACTCCTGGGTGTGCAGTCATTATAAAGTCTATTTCGTTCTTATTTACGCCATTAGGGCTCCTCCATGTCCACTTGCGGTTTTCTCGTTTTCGGTAGAAGGTATTCAAAATACGCAGATTATTGCGTTCTGCGAATTCTACTAGTAGCTCTCCTCTGGCGTTTCTAGTGCCAATGCCATAATCTCCTACTGCCTGGTCTCCAGCCTGCTTCTTCCCTACCTTTGCATTAAAGTCGCCCATTACTATAGTATACTGTGTTTTCACCTTACTCATTGCCGATTCCACGTCTTCATAGAAGCTTTCAACTGAAGTGTCATCATGGCTGGATGTAGGCGCGTAAGCCTCTACTACCTTCATTTTGTATCTTTTATTCAGTTTAATTACAATGCCTACCACCCTTTCATTAATGCTATAGTAATCCTCTATGTTGCCAGCTATGTTTCTGTGAATTAGGAACCCTACTCCCAGTTCTCTTCTGTCTGCCAAGCCCCGATAGCAAATGACGTGCCCATTCTGTAGCACAGTATAGGCCTCATCTGTCCTCCTAACCTCACTCAGCCCTATTATATCCCATTTAATGCCTTCTAGCTCCTCGAATAATACAGCTAGACTTCCCTCACTAGATAACGTTCTAACGTTAAACGTTGCTAAGTTCAAGTTCCAATGGTGGCCTGTCCGTATCCAGAGATTCCTAGCACCCTCTGCTGCTTTGCAGATCTGACCGCCGCCGTGGTCAGTTGCTCCGCAGCTGGTGGGGACTGAGGGCCGTGAGTTAATTGACGAATGCCTACGGGAGGGGGTGGCCAGATACTGCACCAGGGTGGCCAATCCTTCTCTGGTGAGATCATCGGTGCGTACCGGCTTTAAGCCGGTACGATCAGACAGTAGTGGGAATGCTCCATGCATGTCTTCCTTATTATTGTTCAGCAGCGTTGGCGGCCACCCACCACGGAGCCCAACGAGGGGACGCTACAAGGTTACAAATGCTGAAACCTGCAGACGCCAGCCGTACAACGCCACTATAACCCAATGCGCCTAGACCAAGGTAGGCTATTTGCACAGGGTTAACCCTAGCCGCCAGGAAGTTTGGAAGTAAACGGAAGAGAGTAGAAGACAGGACAGATAAATAGTAAGAGATAAAGACGAAGATGTAGGGAGAGAGAGATAGGAAAAGGCGACTGCCGATTCCCCTGGGTGGGTCAGCTCAGGGGTGCCGTCTACGTGAAGCCGGGGCCAAAGGGGTGTGTTGCCTCTGCCGGGGGGCCTTAACGGTCCAATCACCCAGCGTCGGCTCAACCCCCAGGATCCCCTTTTCCTCGGACACGGCAAAGCCACGCACGGCTAGGCGTGGGAGGGAGTCGAAACTCCCCCGTTAGCTCGGGTTCGTGGTGTCGCTACACACCAAACGCCTACTTGCGCAGGCGCCCCTGCGGTAACAATTACAAATGGCTAAAAAGAAGCAATAATGAATAAGTGGGATTAGCGTATGGCCCACCTAGTGCGCACGCCAGGTGGTTCTCATAACAGAATGATCCTCTTGTTACGAGAACGGCACTCGTAGTTGCAAGTAGTGAATTGAACAGGTCTGTGTAACACCACCTCAAACATAGAAATCTGTTACTGTGGATAATGTGAGGACGCAACTACACTCGCGCACGCCTATAAGCATGCAAAGAAGGAAACCGCCTCGCAGCCCGACGTACCGCTACGCGACCACACGCGTGCGACGGAAAAAAACAAGAAAAATATGGGCAATCGTAGAAAAAAAGTGGGCAATCGTAGTGCTTTTTCGGCGCGTCGTTGGGTTGCCTTAAATGACACAAAGTTTTAGTGCTAACCCCATGGGTCTTGTAACCTGCTGGCAAAATTTGAGCATACTGGGTGCAGTACAAAGTTTATATTTTAATGTTTTTATTTTGTTGTAGGTGAAGTGTATAGCATAGGGCTTACCGTGTGACCATGAGTAGTAACAGAATTAACCGACACCTTAAAAGTGGCTACCCCAGGACATGCTTACATTGCATCGAACCGAAAGGCCTCCTGGGGCACATTGAGTGCCCATAAAGGGCTCACAGACATGAAACTCCATATTAACAAGAAAGTGTTTTATGCCAGGGTCCACCAAGACTTCACTGACATCATCACGGAAATGACATGAGTAAAATACACATGAGCAGATGACAGAGCAAAATGACAGAGGTGGATGACATGGGAGTACACTCTGCAACCTCGTGGTTCGCAGCAATAGGCGTCAGGCACTTCATCACTGCACTACTGACACACATAAGCAAGACACATCTCTCACTTTTTCTCTGCAAGAGAGATGCTAGCAGGAAGTGGAATGCTTCGATGCATTCGTAGCTCATGCTACACTCGCACATCGATATAAGAAACCTAAATATAATTAAATATCAGTTTTAATGAAGTAAATTAAGAATAGCTTGCAAAAAATATACTGTTTGGAATATACATTTATAAGGAATACAGTGAAATCTTGATACAACAAATTTCGTGTGACCGCTGAAAATCATTTGTTATGTTGAAAAGTTGTATGAAAGTTGAAAATCTGCACAAAAATCGTAAACGTAAACTCGTGAGTCGCTTTCCTGTGCTGTGTGTACATTAGCAACCATGTTATGCTCTAATAAGCGGAAGAAAAAAAAAACTCGATATTACAGAACCAGTGTATGTCTATTTGAGGAAGAGCATAATCTATCCTGATGTGAGTAGCTCAACTGCTGAAAGAATAACCATCCTTCTTAGACACTGTGAAGCATCAGCATTGAATACCGATTCTCCACCTTAGCGCGTGCTGGAAACATCGTCAGCGACACTCACGTGCATGCTTTGTTGTCGCACTGTGCGTAGTGTTCGAGCGCTTGTGAAGCATGCACGGGTAGTCATCGGAGACGTCTACCCACAGGTCACTCGCGTCGCATTTTTCACTCTCGTAGCATTCCTTTTGTGCTGCTTTCGGAGCTCCTCTAGAGCGTTCAACCACCAACTAAAAGAAAAACCACTGTGTAACAAGTGCACAGGCAAAGCTCCCGGACGAAAGCAAAGGCGATATATGTACTATATATGTTGTCGTTCACGTTACAACTAAGAAAGAAAGCTTAGAAACACTTGACTGTGGTGCAAAGTACCTTTCAGGGGGAAAAAAGAGGCAGGAAAAAAAAAGTGGCAGCATATCCACAAAGTGAATGATAACGAGTGGGGTGAAGCTTCTGAGGGTTTTATCGGTAAACTGCGAATTGTCCGTCGATCTGTCTGTTGTTTATCTGTCCGCCCACACCTGCTGAGTGAGTCACCGAACTAGCTAGGAGAGACAGACGCAAGGCTTTAGGAGCTTTGCCCCTAAAAAGAAGCGCCAACGCGCTTCACCTCGTCTTCTTTGTTTTTTCCTCCTTTTTTTCTGAAAAGTATTTTGCACCATAGTCAAGTGTTTTTAAGCAATGTAAGCACTAACCGCTCAAAATGAAGTCGTCGTTGGTGAGAAAAAAAGCTTTTACTCACCACGAGGATGCAGCCAAGCGCTTGTGTAGTGTGCAGCCATTGTGGTTTACTCATTTTTCAAACGTGACTGGACACAATGGCGCCGTTTCTCGTGGCTTATAGAAGGTAGCTTATGCCAACTGCAGCTAGGTGAATTTGGACAAGCGAATGTAAAATTTCGGTGTTCTGTAGCTTTAAAAAAACAACAACCCCTTCAGGCACTATAGGACAGAAGAGGATATCGAGAAGAAAGTACTCATATGATTCGTCATCATTATGATCTTGGTTATTTACTGAGTGCAATAAAAAAAAGGCCCAAATGACTGCTTCTTGATGCCAAAGCATATGTCGTGGCTTCATTCAGTTTTTGTTAACCACTTAAAAAATGTCAAGCTTTAGTTATGGGGAAGGCAGTGACTGTGGTGATGGGGCCTGTCAGCGCAGTTCTGTCGTTGAAAGTGAGGGCGCCGTTCACCGTGGTAGAATCGTGACGGTGACGGGGTCCGTCATGGTGGGCATGCTGCTATAGCAACCACCCCGTCATGTTAGGGCAATGACTACGGTGGGGGGACCCGTCACCGTGGTGTAACGGTAAAAATGAGGGGACCCACTGCCCTAAATTTGTAGTTTTAGATGCCACTGTCTCTTTTCTGGTGGTGTAGTGGCTTGACACGCTGTTGGGGAAGCGGTCGAGTCGTGATGCAGGTCATCAGTTGAAATTTACGTTTTCGAAAGGTTTACTTTTCTTTTTGAAGGTAATGCTGCAAGAAAATCATGTCACTGTCTGCAGGGAAAATCTTGTCGCTGTCTGCGGCAGTTGATAGACAGCCCTATCATGTGGATTTCATGGTGCAGTGTCGTTGGTGTCCGACTTCGGTGCGAATCGCGCTCTTTTTAATTTATTTTCTGAGTATTGTTACAAGTATTATTACTTATTTTTCATCGATAATCGTGTTCATTTATCGGGGATATAACTATCAATTTTCTTTTATGTCTAACGGAGAATGAAAACCTTTCCCGATGATTTTCGATTGGTACTGCACTGGGCGAACAGATTTCGTTGTATGTGTGCGAATTAACTTTATTATCGCATTGAACAACTACCCTCGACGGAATTTCTATTCATTTACATTGATACCCTAGCGCCAACTAATAATTTGTTACACAGAATGTGATTTTCCCAAATCAATTTGTTCCACGTATTTTTTGTGTCGTTGTATAAAGGTAACATATGGGCTGATGCCAAACGTTGTGCAGGTCAACATAGAATGTGTTCCAACCCCAAGGGCTACAATACACATGACTACAAGACATGATGATGTAGCTCCGACTTTGAGCCTACTTCACGTGAAATCGCACACACAGACTTATCCATGTGATCGAGTCAGCTCCTTCAAACAAAGGGATGTGCACGTCGCTTTCGTCGCATAAATGAGTGCTATTGCTATGCAAGGCGTAGACAGACATTCAAGCTCTCTACAGTGCAGTAGATACTCGCATGGTGGTGTTCTCTCCATAGCTGTCTTCCCATCATGTGACGATGCTGTCCTGCAGGAGCAAAACGTGTTCCATATCATTCTCGCCGATTAAAGTGCGAGCACGCCGAAGTCGTGGGCGTGAACCGGTCATCTGTATGCTTTAATTTGCAAGTGCTACCTGGTGCGGCTGCAGGCTTTGGTAAACCACAAGGTGTGACTGAGTAGATGAAATGAATACGCAACTATGAGCATGGATCTATCAGCGCTGAGGCTACTTCGTAATTACATCGTTATGGCACTTATTAATTGCCTCAATGCGTTAGTGTCTGTGCACACGCTTTTAATGGTGGGGTGAAAACTCGCTACACTTGCAGTACTGCAGTGCATTTTGCAATGGGGAGAGCTCAGACCAGGGTTTTTCAGCAGCTGCCACTCAGCAAGCCGGGTCTGTCAGTGAGAACTTCGACTCATCTGATCGCCAGGTTCTCTATGGCCAGTGGCTATTCCCATCGCTCCACTGTAGGATGCTGTTTAAAATAGGCAACAATAGAAACAATATTGATTTCCCTCTCACTTAACTGGTTCGCACCCGGCCTTCCTCCCTGCTGCGTGCAGTCGTGGTTTGCACGGTGCACGTGCTCTGCGACGACAGATATCTGCTAACTGCAGTCGCCCGTGTACGGTCACGTCGCCATGGATGAAGGTTCGGGAAAGCACTAACGAAAAACGCTATCGTTAGAGCAAACGGTAGCTATATTAAAGGCTGTCGACTCGGGGACGAAGAAATCTCAGGTAGCCCAAGAATTCGGCATTGCGCTAAGCACATTGTCTACCATTCTTGCCAGCCGTGAAGCGATCACAAATGCCATTACCCACAGTGTGAGAGGCAGCTGCAAGAAGCTGCAAACTGCGGCGTTCAAGCCAGTTGAAGATGCTGTTTACAAATGGTTTCTAAACGCTAGAGCGGGGAATATGACAATAAGTGGCAAAATTTTGCAGAGAAAGACTTGGAGATTTGCCTTCATAATGGGCCATGACAGTTTTGTCGCCAGTGGTGGCTGGCTACAGCGTTTCAAGGAGAGGCATGACATTGTTAGAAGAACAGTAGTGGGTGAGTCTCGTTTCGTTGATGCCGAGTCGGCAGCGGCGTGGGTGAAAGAGAGTTTTGGCCCAGTGGAAGAAAAATACACCTGTAAGGACATTTTGAATGCTGATGAGACTGGGCTCTTTTTTCAAATGCTCCCTAACAAAACTCTGTCACTCAGGGGTGAGCTGTGCCACGGCGGGAAGCGCAGCAAGCAAACAATCACTGTGCACGAACATGGATGGATCGGAGAAGATGCCGGCGTTCGTCATTGGGAAAAAGTGCATCATCTCGATGCTTCAAAGGGAAGCGCAATCTGAAGGTGCGATAAGTCTCGAGTATCAAAGCATGGATGACGCGAGTCTTTTTTTGCGGAATGGTTGCAGGATGGGACGAGCAACTGCGTGAGCAGAACGACGTGTGCCTAATACTAGACAATTGCACGGCCCACCACACAACTGTTGAACTTCGCAATAGCATTGAACTTTTGTTTTTGCCATCCAACTGTACTTCCCTCACTCAGCTGCTTAATCAAGGGATAATTATGTCCTTCAAGGCAGGCTACAGCGAACGTCTGGTTGATCGCGTGCTTTTAAACACGAGTTTGCAGCGAGAAAATAAAGTGGACATGTACATGGCTATTGAAATGCTGCAAGCCGCGTGGACAACTGTTTACGCTAGCACAATAGGCAACTGGTTCCGACATGCCTTGTGCAAAGTGGCTACTTGCGACTCCACTAGTGCCACGTGAGATAGGACTGTTGTGGACGAAGTTAGAACGTCGTGGAAAGCACTTTATGACACCGGTGTTGTTGCGGCAGTTGGCTCTTTCTGGGATTAGGTCAACGCTGATGCGGTGACAACGGAGGAGCCTACTGATGATGCTATCGTCTCAGCTGTCACCGAACAGACTGACGCAAGCGACGACGAAGACGCCGTGGTCTCGTATGCGTTCAACACGCCAACATCGTCTCAGGCGCTAGACGTGGTCGACCTCCTATGCCGTTTTTTTTCGGCGCCCATGACGACAGCAAAAATTGCGTAAGCGTGATGGCCACCACTGAAAAGGAAGTTCTTCCCTTGCGATGTCCTAAGCAAAAGAGCATCACAGACTTCTCAGTTAAGTCTAGCGGGCAATAAAATAGCCAGTGTGTGCATTGGGGAAAGGGATAGAGGTAATTTTTCGCTTATGTAAAGAAACAAGAAGGATTCAAAGTGGCACGCTGATAAAAGGGCTAATCCTTCCGTAGCATTGTTCTGCGGTGACAAAGCGCCTGTCGCAGCATCGGCGCTCGCTTGCTCATACGTCAGCGGCTGCGAGGAACATCGCCCAAGGGGGTTTTCGCGTGATTGACCACGAGTTCGCGATGGCCCGCTCGCCTCGCAAACGAATGTGAATTATTTGATCAGTGAATTTACCTGATGTGGGCATTGTGCTCTGTGCGGAAATGGCAGACTGAACAATGGATCGCTCACTTCTCTGAAAACTCGCAACACGGTCTCTTTCTTTGCTTTGAGGTTTCCTTTTTTACAGTGACGTTTGTCTGCACGTTACATAGGGCTCATATATGGAGATGTCAGAAATATGGCATATGCGCCTACGAGGCAGGCCTTTCGGCCATTAACATGATAAAAGCCAAGCGATTAACAATATATAAAGCGCAGTAACTATACTGGAGTTCTTTCTATATATGATCATTTAATTGCTTAGAAAATATCCATCGTTTCAAATCACCTGCCATACATTGATAGATGAAATGATATTGCTTTAGCGCAGCTCAGTTTGAGCGTGAAGGAAAGATACTGTGCAGTCAAGAAGGGGAAAAAAACAGACGACAATGTGTGAGCGCTCACACTGCCGTCCATTTTTCTCCTTCTTGACTGCATAGTATCTTTTCTTCACGCTCAAACTGAGCTGTGCTAAAGCCATATCATACTACCATGCACCAGCTCCCCCAGTAAGCAGTACTTGTCGATTTCGTTGATAGATTGTTTGGGACAACCCATTACAACGTCGCGCATGTGAAATTCTTTGTATACCCACGTAATGAGGTTGCTCAAGTGCACATTCATGTGAGAGTCATGGGAGAGTCGTGGTGCTTCAACCGCTCGAGGTTAAATGAGCCTACACCTATGGATGCCGATAAGCGATGGTGGTTCGTTATTTCTTGCTCACGCGGTAGTTGTGCCATGGTGAAAAAGAAAGCAAGAAATGAGATCGGTGTTCTGCATGACGTTGACGCAAAGTTATAGATGATCTCACACCACGCATTTGGGCTATGCGAATCTCTGCAGCGCTTGATGAAGCGCGGGTTTCGGTAAGGCGTTCAGGAGACATTGAGACATGGACCACCAACGTGTTTATACAACGCAGAAACGGCTGGCTGGAGATTGCTCATCGGGGAAGGCTTCGTCGGTTCGTGCGCTGAGAAAGCCAGGAGGCCTGGTTCACGCGTAAACGAGAATTTGACCTTTGCTACGTGGTCGCACCTCAGTGTATAAGTAAGGCGCTGACGTTTGCCCTTATGCCTGCGGATGAATATTACCGTTTAATGCGCGCCTGATAATAAGGCATTACTGAAGCAGTGTGGCTCTTGGAACGCTAGATAATTGCCAAACGTACTCGTCAAAATTGAGGAAACAAATTATAAATGCGTTCATGGCTAGAATATAACACCAAGATTGGTCTCAACGATGTACTAAATGTAAGACTTTGCTCAAAGTGTTCTAGTAATCATAGTATAATAAGCAAGAGTCACGGACCACTTACTCTTAGCGGTTGTATATGCTTAAATATATAACAAATTGTTGCATGCATAAATGCGCTAATTTGTCGAATAGGATCGAAGTGAAATGCACAGTATCGTTTCAAGCCCTATAGCGACGGATTCAAAGCGATGCAATGTATGCCATGTAAACGCACGTTGGCTTAACAGCGCAATGCTTGTATAGCTTCCGTAGCCGATATAACGCCATACCTTCCTCTGAAGAATACAGATGTTCATAGGAAGCTAGAGAATTGAAGCGGTAAGGTATCATTGAAAAAGGAATGTCACTGGACACATTGTTTCGATAAGTGGTCCGGGTATTACACTGCAACATTGTCCGTAAACAGTACCAGTTCTTCATCAAGCCCCCTTGCTCGAACAAACCAGACCAACGTACTCAGAGTGGTTCGTGCTGAGGGGATTTAAAAAAGTGGCGGATGAAATGGAGGAAATGTTTCGCCAGAATAGTGAAAAGGAAAACTTGAAAGAAAAAAAAAGCAGTGCAAAGACGGTAAGAAAGGTGACACAAAGACGGGCGCTGACTGCAAGTGATTTTTTTATTTACTGACAATACCAAGAATATATACACACACGAACGAATGACAAACGATAAGGTTATATTTCCAGTCACGTGCGCGAAGTCAAAAAGCTTTGACATCGCATGCGCGACGTCAAGTAAATAAAGATTTCTATTGTCAGTCGGCACTCGCCCTCGTGTAACCTGCCTTCATCCTGTCCTTTCACTGTTTGTCCAAGTTTTAACTAATGTATCAACTAGCCCCCCTCTCACCGCTTCTGGAGAAACGGAAAGAGAGAGAAAATTAAAAGGAAAGGTGTAAACTAAGAAACATTCACACAACTGCATACGTTGTCAAACAGTGACGGGTACGGGCGCATGCGATGCGCACAGCCTCGATCTCGTCCGCGCTCGTCAGGAATGCAGCGATTACTCGCTCCCTGTTCGAAACGATCCACCGCCGCCTGATAGTGCACGGCTCGTGGCAGCGGGCCATTGTGCGTGGCGCCGGGGATTTTTCATCGTCCTCCCAGCCGCCGGTATTTCGATACATGCTCTCGTTCGCGCCGCGCGAGTGCCTTTCGCTCGCGGCGCGGTGTTGTAGTACGTGTCCCACTGATCGCTTGGTGTACTGCTTCCGATGGCTCCTGTAAGCCTACCCACTTTCGATCGTCCACCGAGGCACTCTCTTCAAAGTTTGATGGTGGTTGGCGTGTGGTGCAATCTCCGAAATCTATTGTAGCAGAAGCGGCTCTCATAGGCGTTCGCTGCAGCGTAGTCGTGAAGGCCAGGGGAGCCGCAGAGCACTGTGATAGTCTCACATGTTTCATATCGCTGGTGAGTCAAAGTTATTGGCTCTATGGTGCACGACATGGATTCCCATAATTGCCGTAACTCTTTGTGCGTAAAACACACATGGTAATGATATAAGAAAAATTAGCATTGTAAACTCGCTGTTATTCATTATTTCTTTCATTTCTGAAAGTGCCCATGAATAGCTCTAGACCTCTGTAATGGTGCACTTTTAGTTCACAAAGAACAGAACAAGAACGAAAGAAAACAATGTTAAGAAAAACGCGAAGAAATAGCGACACATCAATGCAGCCGAGATGAAAAGAGCAAGTCAATCAAGGATAGAAACAAAACAATAAACGGATAAGAAAACTGAACACCTCAAAACCACAGCGCAAAGTTGCAGCCAATAGAGAGTTTTAGTACTGCGTACGCTGCGTACGTGGCGGCGTTGCGTACGTAAGGACGTCACGTTCTGCGTAGTGCGCATGCGCAGACCGCAACTCGCACGTGTCACGTTACGTACGAAGCCACTACGTACGCACACATGAGATGCGTGCCTGCGTACGTATGAGCTGATCGCGCCGCTCTCGAACAAGTTCGCGACAGCGCGAGACTTCGTATTGCAAAATGGCGGCATCGAAGGCAAGCACCGACCGGCTCTGTAGCTTAAAATATGGCCATAATCTGGCTATAACGCTTGGATTGGCTCACATTGGCTGTCAACAACACGCGCTTCTATTTTGATCTACCAGATGGCGCAACACGCTTCACGCTCGTTACGTACACTGGTACTACGGCGTACTAAAAGCCGATTAGTGGCAAATGAGGCCACGTAACGCAAGGCGCTTGCGTGATGCGTACGTAGCGCCATTCCGCAGTACTAAAACTCTCTAATAAAAGATGTTTGATTTTTGTTCGGGGCATTCGTCGGCACAGGTATTGTCGGCTGTATGTCCAAAACTAAACTTCTACTCGCGGCACAACGGTTGCAGTAAAACGGTGAATGGATATTCTTAGCGGCACGTTTGACATAGCAGATATACACTGGTTAAGTGGGGACTTATTTGTGATACGAGGTACGGGAACCGTACACGGTCAGCTTTAGGCCGCATTCATTTGCACAAGTCAACTTCAAGAAGTTATGTGAGTGAAATTCGAGAAGATTATGTGAAAATAACGCCAGAAAAATTATCTCTCTTGAGGGTGTCAAAAGCCCGCCTCTATGGTTTTGGGGGACAGTGCGTGACGTTGTACACATTACGGGTGAAAAGAATAAAGGAGGATGTGCACCCTTTCCTACCGCATTACAAATATTTTAACGCGAGAGCGGTAAATAGCTTGTTTCACAGACATTCTGGCGTCAGCATCGGTGTCGTTGGTTGTGAGCGAAAAATCATATTGTTCATGACCAAAAAATTGAGAAAGATGCAAATAAAGTAAGTAAAATAATTTTCGGGTCTTAGTGAGAATCTAACGCAGGCCGCTTGCGTGGCAAGCAGGTGTTATACACCATACAACCACACATCTCTCTAGAACTAACTTTCATGCTTAACAAACAAATGGGTTCTGTATAGAGGCTTCATATTGTAACATGTGGGCTAATGCCGCAGTAATATTGCGCGTATAAGCATGCATTGTCATCGGGTTTCAGAACATGTTCTTATTATAGCAACTTCGTGTTCAAAGAAGGCCGTTCATCACAAAAGCATGCAGCTTACTGCGTGGGTTCCTAGAGGGCCCCTAAACAACACCCAAAAATGCGAATAATGAAAGCGTTATTCTCCCTCAGCATTTTGGTTCTTTTCTGTTCATTTCATGGCGTCTTCAGCTTCTTCACGTGAATTCAGGGTGAAATAAGCTCTCGGTTGGTGGACGTGCGAGAAATGCCTGTTTCAATTTCTCATGTACCCTTTTTTGCTACGCAGTCACGCACCCGTTGTGCCTCGTCTCGCACGACTATCGGGCGTGATAAACCGAATTCGCTTGAGTATCAGCGTTTTCGACTGCGTAAGCGGAGATGCACCATGTAGACAAAAAACGCGAAACACTGACTGGCTAAACGCTTAGTACTAATATCTCATGCATCTTATGAAGAAGTGAGTGACGATTAAAAGATATTGATTGATTAATTTGTGGGGTTTAACGTCCCAAACCCACCATACGATTATGAGAGACGCCGTAGTGGAGGGCTCCGAAAATTTTGACCACCTGGGGTTTTTTAACGTGCACCCAAATCTGAGTACACGGGCCTACAACATTTACGCCTCCATGACGATGAAAAGATAGCGCACGTAGGAAGCGTATTGAAGATGAGAAAGAAACAACCGTCAATCCTATGAACTCAGTGCAGTTTTGGCACCCTTCAAGACCACGCTAGGGGTGCACAGCAAGTTCAAAAACAATTCACAAGCATGATTGCTCTTAAAGCTTGCTACCAACAACCCAGAATGCAGACATATGCGAAAGATTTACTGACACAAGCCATCCACTTTCTATTTTACCAGTTTTACCCCCCATGGTGGTCTCACTCGGTTGCTGACCCACACGTCACGGCAGCCGCATTTTCAAGGGAGGCGAAAATAACTGAGGCCCGCGTTCTTAGATTGAGGTCACGTTAAAGAAGCACACGTAGACAAATTTTCCGGATCCCTTCACTACAGCGTCTATAATAATCATGTGATGGTTTTGGGATATTCAAACCGAAATATATAATTATTTTATTGATTACATTTTAGTAATCTGCATTCTAGAGTTCTCGAGTAACATCATGAAATAAAAATTATGCACTAAGTGGTTTAAGTACGCACTAGTGACAGGATATCCCTAACACGTTCTACTTCAACAGGCGAAGGCTAAGGGTGTCCGAAATTTTTCAAGAACTGCCTTAATCATCACCATCCCTTTGTTCAAAACTGTACTCCGTCCTAATACACGACAATAGCAACCGAATTTGTTGAATGGCACTGGAGTGTCATAATTTTGTTTTTCTATAGTATAAGACTTCTTTTAGTCGATTTCCTTATTATGCATATGTTTCATTTCCTCAATTTCACTGTGAGATAGAATGTTTTTGTTCGTATATGTGTGGCTGCAGATACCCCAAACTACACTTTGGGGTCATGTACATTCCTGGATGTCAACTTAGTGTTTCAAGGCAGGGAAGTAATCATACTGCTACGAAGGAATGACAGTGTTTTGAGCAGACAAGCTTTTGTCACAGTAAAGAGTTAGCGTACTGACGGGTTCTACGTCGCATTTTTGCTCACGTTAAATCTGATCACATCCGGCATCTAACACCGGCAGTGCTGGAACATTTGAGTGTAGTCGTGATCAGACTTGGCGTTATGAAGCACTACCACTCATCCTCCCCCAAAATATGCTGTCGTCAGCACCCCGGAATTTTAGTGATGTCACTTATCATTTTACGCGCGGGTGGGGTCGGCCGCGGCTGCTGGCCGAGAGGGATACGCTCCGGCGTGGCAACAAAGCTGTGCTGAAAAGCCATTATATGAAGAATGGCCTTCCGCAGCGCGTCGGATCGAAAATGGGAAGACGGGTGATCGAACGGGAGAACTGTGCTATCGGTATATGACGTCCCTGTCAGAACCGATCATGCGTTCGGCGGTGAGCCACGCACCGCTGAACACTGACGTTGACCGACAATCTTCGATTCTTTTTTTAAAAGGTTGTCGTTGCGGCAAGGGGTGCGGCGCCGAACTGGAGCTGGATTGTGGCTTGCCCATAACTTTGCATAGGCGAGAAGGGTGCTGCGCACCCTTCTCGTTTATGCGAGTGAAGATAGCAATCAAAGAAAAAAATCTGGAGGTGGCCGTAATCATTGTTTTAGGTGTCGCGTGTAGTGGAACTCACATGCCGGCGTGCCCTAGCGAATTCTTTGCGGTTAACATTGCGTTTCGACGAAGTGCCTGAGCGAATCGCTGTGGGTAGAATGAAGCGCGTCATTGAGATTTGCTACGCCAGGTGCCGCAACAATCAGACCTACTCAAGATATTTCGCTGTTGTTTATTTGAAGCTTTTCAGAGAACTCTGCAACCAATTTTTATTAGTTATCGGGATATTTATTTATCCCTTATCTTAACTAAAGTTACGCTCCAACTATGGCCACTGTCGTTCTTCGATATGACGTGTATCGCACATAACACGAAACTTGAACTACACCAATCTATTTCTCTGCTTAGAGGGCTTCCAGGATCTTCGCAAACAAGAAAGTAAGTGCTATACCTGAAGCACTCGCAAGCGAAAAGGAGTGATATTCATATCTAATGCCAACAAAACACGAGAAAGTGTCTTTCAGCATGAACTCCAGTTGTTTTCTGTTTGTATGGTAACAGTATCGTTGAAAACCACCATGATTGTTGGTGGCTAGGGCACTCGGCTGCTGGCCCGCAGGTCGCGGGATTCAATCTCGGCCGCGATGGCCACATTTTCGATGGAGGCGGAAATACTTGAACCACAAGTACTTTAATTTAGGTGTACGTTAAAGAACCCCACGTGGTTGAAATTTCTGGAGCCCTCCACTACGGCATCTCTCATAATAATATGGTGGCTTTGTGGTGTTAAACCCCAACAAACATGATGATGAGAGTATCATTGAATAGTGAGTGAACATATGATGACGCTGTTGCTGTTACAGCAGCAGACGGTCTACATAACTTTAAGTTAGCGACATATAGCATATAGTAGCCAGTACTATAATTTACGCAACATTAACCGACAATCGTCAATGTTCTGCCTTAACTGTAACTGCTTGTACTCGAGTAAGTACGGTAGGCCAGGGTATACTCAACACATTGGTGAAGAATATACGCCACGTGCCCACATCGTGTATGCGCCAATATGTGCCAACATGGTTTATCGCATACAAAGGGAAAGTCAAAGTTGAACCACGTTTGATTCGCCATGAAAGGTTCGATCACGTAAGGCGGAAAGCATGAAGCAACCACGGTGACCTTTAAGGTATAAGGTTCTCTCCCTGGTCACATTAAATGCAGAACCACGGCCCACGAGCAATGGCATATAGTATAATTTATACACATGTCATCAACCTGGAGACCGAAGCTATCAGCTCTGGCGATATACTCCGAGCGTGGAAGCAAAACTGTAATGTTAGTTATAGGCTTGGCACGAGGGTGGTCAGTTTGACTAATGCTCACCGTTCCACCGTCGGCTGGCCGAGATGCATACCGCCTTCAGGCGCAAAGGCAGCTCTTTCACGAAGCGCACGGCAACTTGCAATGTATATATACTATTTAATGAGATGATTGTCAGGCCCAGGGTTCGTGTGGATTTCGTAACTCTCGTTATAGCCTGCTAGTGGTATGGCGTGTGGCGTCCTACGCATATATACTAAACTGTACTCTACAGTGGCGCAACCACTGCGCCATACGCATGCAGGACAGCACCCAATCTCTGGCCGCTGTAATGGTGCACTTATAATTAAGCCTTATTACGCATATACCTGAGTTGGATGAATGTCTGCAGGCACAACACTTGGTTTGAGCCTACCCCAGCAACAAGAATTAAGAGCTTTGCGTAACTTAAAGCGTTACCCTCCCATGCTTACTCACCATCTTACCCTTTCATGCTAATTTTGGTTCACGCCAAGTTAAGGGGGTGACCACGAGAGCACCCAAGCGTAAGCGGCTAGATAGATAGATAGATAGATAGATAGATAGATAGATAGATAGATAGATAGATAGATAGATAGATAGATAGATAGATAGATAGATAAATAGATAGATAGATAGATAGATAGATAGATAGATAGATAGATAGATAGATAGATAGATAGATAGATAGATAGATAGATAGATAGATAGATAGATAGATACGCTCAATGTCGCCAAAGTTTACTAAGAATTGCTTTGGATTAAAAAAAAACTTTATTTCGATTTATTTTGTTCCTCTACATTTATTGGGCGGGTAATAAAAAAAAGATATTTTGGTACAACCAGACGTAGCATGAAAATTTTCCAAGATGATTTAATTTCAGTGTGCAGTCTTGAAATTGGCTCCACGCACAGTGATGACTAAGCACTTTTAACCATAATTTGTTGGCCTGTGTGAGCTAATTCTAAGTGTCGTATGTGCGAACTCGAGGTGGCACCACACGTGTTTAGTACATGCTGAATTACCAGGTTACAGTATTTAGCAACTGAGCTAGCCGTACATGTATATAACGGCACTTTCATGTGATGCTACGGCCACTCGTGCGCGGCCGTGGCGAAGAATATCTTAGCAAACCAAAGGCTCTTTTACAATTCCTAATTTTAAGGCGGAACCTTAGATGCCGCATCAACGCGAAAATTGACCATTGGTGGCTTTGACACAAGTGAAGCCAAGAATCATCGCGTGATGAAGACACCGTGTGACCTCATAATGACGTCACAGATTAAGAAAATCAGTGGTGTTAGCGCGTGAAGTTAGGTCATGTAACCCCAAGTAGACGGCATCACACGTGACCATCTCTCATTGGCCCACATATCCTTGAGGCAGCAAGATGAGAAGTAGAACGCTTGCAATGGCACCAGTCCTGAAGACAGTGCAGTACTACGTTACTTCCAGGTAGCTTCAGGGACGGGTTGGGGAAGAACAACACATCAGATGGATAAGATGGTGGCTTTTGCCTTGGAGTCACCTTAAGCTAGTGCATAAGTAATCGTGCAACTTTTTGCAGCGAAAGCTGTATATGGCTAGAAGAAACTAAAAACCATGCGGCATCGGTGTCACGAGTGATTTCCGATGGCTGGGCTATCAGTCATGTCACTCCCAGCGTCGAACCGTTGGCTACACTGCAAGTGTCACGTGCACCATTGGCTACACTGTCACATCGTCCATACGGTCACAGCCATGGCGCCGACAACGCGCGCAAACGCTGACAGTGAAAACGTGAAAGAGCTCTCGTTCGTCGGCCCGATGCTGCAGTCCGGGCACAAAACCAGCCCGGCAGGCGGTGTGCCGGCAGCGACTGCGTACCGGTGGTCCGGCAGCCTTTCACGCCGCAATAATTCGCGAAGGAGAGTGCAAGCGCCGGTGACCGGTGGATCCTGCAAACCACGCCACCGAGTTAGCAGACGATGTCAAACAATTGAAACAACGGCTAGCCCAACAAACGGCGCTCTGGGCACAACAGCGTCAACGTGATCATTACAGGAGTGCATTCGCCTGAGCGAACGCCCGCTTTCTGCGCGGCGGCACTTCTTACAGCAGCACTCTGGCTTTTGGCTGCAATATCTGTGACCGCATGTGACTCGGGACAACCTTGTAACTATCTATATGGAATTCGGTCTCTACAAGATCGGAGCAATGTCATGAAGTTAGTGACGCGGTGGTTCCAGTGTACTACCGACATCGGTAAGTTTCGGGTTTCTAGGACGTGCAAGGAATCGCTGATGCAGCATGTGAAATAAACACTGTGGTAAACGCAAACCAAATGTGTGTCTAACCTCATTAATAAGCACAAACACGTAACCAAAAATTTCAAAAGGTATCAGTGGTGTATCAGGTGAAACCCACTGTTAAATAGTGGGGCCGCATGTTTAAACTGTCACTGGTAACAGTTTGTATTGAGTGTTGTTTTTTTTGTTTTTGGGGCGAAGCTCCTTAAAGCGGCACCCATTTGATTTGTCCCTCGTCGTGGTACATAACATTTCTTACGCTTTGATTTGCAATGTGGTGCCGGTGAGAGCTTCCTCTTGTGCGTTGTTGAACAATAAAAAATTTGCAGCGTGCGCGTTAACTTAAAGCCGAATTCTCCTGTCTTTCATTCCCCATTAGCAGCCGTTGGCATGTACATTGAGCACTATCTGACAAGAAAGGGTTGCTACGTTATACTCGCTGGGCGTAACCTCCTTGGTTTTAGAAAGGTTTAGGAAGCGTTGCGCCGCAGAGCCATGAATGCAGTTAACTAGCATATACCATGAACTCGAGGTGGTTAAAGGTGGGAAGTAGACACGAAGCGCACGCCGTAAGAAAGTGTGCGTGGGCCACCTCTCATTTAGGCCTTGGTGTGTCCGCTGGATGGCGGTGCTTTTATATGCGGAATATATGATGAAAAGATTCGAGATGGTGGTGCTTGGAGTGTTGCCTAGATGGACGAACGGACACAGAGACAGATGCGTGGATGGACGCACGAATGGCTGCATGGACGGATGAACGCAGGGACGGACGTGTGGACGCACGAACAGACGCACGCACGCACGGGTGCATGGACGCACGGACGGTCACACAGACAGACGCATGGACGGACGGAAGCGAGAACGGTTAGACGGACGGATGCTTCGCCCCACTCTCCATCATTCACCCCGTGGATATGCTGTCATTTTTTGTTTTTGTTTTTCTTATTCTGTGATCAGATCACGGTTGTCCAGTTGGCGCGCGCCAGGTCGCCTGGCTCGGCTTGCCTGTCCCTACACGTGACTTGGGTGCGCAACCCCATCGCATCCCGCTCTACCGAATAAACTTCTATTCATTCCAGCAGGCCCGCGAAACAGCCGACAGGGTTGGCCAGGTGGCCCTGACGTAGGAGTCCACTACGCGCTAAGGCACTTCCCACGGGAGCTCATTAAAGTTGTTTCAATCAATCAATCAATCAATCAATTCAAATAAGTATATCTAGCCGCTTACGCCTTGGCGTTCTCGTAGTCATCTCCTTTACTCGGCGTACACCACCATTGACTCTGCAGAGTGCGACAATCACCAACATGAATCACCAGTCATGTAATGAGAAGCATAACTTTCCTGCCGTGTACGTCGGACAATCCAGCCTACTGGCCACGTGATACCCATATTCGCATACCATGACCCACGGGTATGCACCACGTCAAACCAGACTCAAGCTATCTTACCCAACAGCGTGAAAGAGGGCCGGCGTCGACGGCGCTATCAATGGGCGAAAGATACCATGGAAGCAAATAATAAAAATTGCAGCTCGAGCCGAAATCGAATGCAGGTGTTCTACATGAAAGTCAACTATTCTGTCACTATTCCACCAGAAAAGCACGCCAGTACTTCCACCTGCTTCGGAAAAAGACCTGCATAAGCATCGTCTCAAGACAACGTCATTAGTGGTTGCACTGTTGGCTGTTCGCTTGTATATTAATGAAATAAACACTTCATACGTACAGATATAGCAACGCAAGCTTTATCCAAGCGTTGATAGAATACCCTTAGAACCACTACTTATTACATGCGCATTATCTTGCAGTCGTCATACATCTGCCCTCCGAGGCGATAAAACTGAGTTCCCAATTACTCCTTAAGAAGCACCAAAGAAACAGAGGGACGAAGAATAGATACACAAAAAACCTGCGCCTGTCCTATATGTCTCTTTACTGTGTCCCTGTGTTTATTTCGTGCCTATGAAGGATGAACCATTTCCAACTAGGTCAAGTAGCTGTTCTGACAACTTCGCAACATTTCTTTTTAACATCTATCATTCCCCTCACCCCTTTCCCCAGCACAGGGTAGCCAGCCGGTCTAAGAACTGGCTAACCTCCCTGTCTTTCCGCTTAAACTTTCTTCCTCCTCCTCCTCCTCAGCTCTAACCTGGGTAGGCCACACATTTTACGTTGGTCAATGATCTACGCTTCACAAGCCAGTGAACTAGACGGGCCTGGTAAGGCCATCATAACCGCACAACTGCTCATTTCACACAAACGACATTCACCTAACTCGTAATTCTTGGCGCAAAGAAAACAGTCAGACATAAGCGGTTACTAGATGAATACTTTGCATCAAATAGATTTCCACAATGTGTGGTATTGGTCACACTTTTTCACAGAAGTCTTCAGAATGCTGGAACGATCCACTCGGATTACACGAAGTGAGTTGCTTTGCAGATTCGTAGCTCAGAAATTTGTAAGACGAAGAAATATGGCGCTGTGGGCACATCGCAACTGTACTTGCAGTAGACGTTAAGGACAGTTTAAAGCTTCCAGTGCTACGCAAGCAGACCTTCATTTCCTTGCGCCACGGCTCAGGTGTCTACCGAGAAGTGCAGTCAGGCTAGCGATTGAGAAGGCGTTGCGAAAGGGACCCGATTATGCTGCTCCATTCTACTCTCGAATTTGAATCGTCCTGCAAGTTTTGAAATGTAGATGTGAACACCACTTAGAACAATTTTTAAATGAGCGGCTCCTTATACTGTTTAACAACTCTTCGATTCGATTATCTTCGGGCACCATTAGGTTTGAATTGGATCAGGCACCGAAAATGACCATTTGCACAGCCACAGCTATAACAGCCACATCGGTTCCCATGCAGCATAAAGGGCGATGAACAGCAAGTTTTTGCCCGTCGCACCCGCACGGGCGAGTTGTTGGCGGACGAGTTGTCGAGCTTCCTCGGGGTGCTGGAGATATACAGTCCCGCCGATGTTTTCTTCGTCGCTGGCTTTGCGGTAGCATGGCGTCTAGCGTCGTAGCCGGGCTCCTTCCGTGCACCAATTTGTACGGCGTCATTTGCGTCGTTTCTTGCACGGCAGTGTTGTACGTGATGGGCACGTATGCTCCTCCAGGTGGCAGCTGCCAGCTTGGTCTCTCCCTCTTTCATCTGTGTCCTTGTGTATCTGTGTATGCAAATCAAATAATAATAATAATGTAGATATAAACCGTCAATCAACTGTGACACATACCCGCATACAAGGAATATGCGCTTGCGTCACACGTGTCTGGAGGAAAAAGTTTGACGATGTACACAACTGGATTTACACGTTAATCACGCCATTACAAGGCATGCAGGCATATTCGTCAGACTTTCTTACATTTCTATACTAAAATTAGTCCGCCCTAAGTTATTGAGGGGATAACTAGATATATAGATTAATAGAAATATATGTACGCAGATAGAAATGGTCAAAGTTCCTGCAGTTGGCTAAGAAATGTTTCACATTCAAACGCATGCACTTTGATTTCGGTTGCCTTATAGCGCGAGAAAGGTGATCGAAATTAAAATGCGTCCACCCTAAGTGCGCAAGACCTTCTTAAGTTCATGTTGAACCGAAATAGGCCAAACCCAACTCCTCACCACTAGGGCAATGAAAATGAACGAGGAACGCAAGGGCGGCTGAAAAGAGGTTATGCGTGTTCAAAATACTTTTGAACACACATAACCAAGTGTGATGAGTGAAAAAAACGACGACAGCGACGGAAGTGCGGGGCAAGGCGCGTGAAATTTCGAGCCAAATGTGCGCGTGAGGTCAGCCAATCAGCTGATGACCTGTGGTGGCCCATAGAGGTGGCGTACCACGATAGGGCCACGTGTGACCATTACGTGGCGGTAAGCTTTGTGGCTGGGAACGAGCCGAACCAGCGGCAGACGGGAGACAGCGGGCCGAAGCGTCGGACGCAGGCGATCCAGGTTCCGGCCAGGGAACGCGGCTGTCCACGCTACTGCCGTCCAACTACCAGCTGGAGTGACGTTGCCGGCACGAGTACTGCATTTCGGGGCGTGGCCTGGCCTGCTGTTTTCTTCCTTGCCGAGGGCATCGCGGATCTCGGCGAGGCGTCTCCACGGTCAGCCGTTCGGCACAGCGACGTAGGTGGCCTGGCTAATGGTCACGGTTGCGCCGAGAATCTCGTCTGGACGCAAGCTGTTCGCTGGACTGGGCTGGCCATTTACATGCATGGAGCATCAAGTCTCCGATGCGGGTTGACTGCTTCGTAGTCGTACCCACGCCACCACTCCGCCAAGCGTCATCGCCACCATAGCGTCACACATCGAGACTCAACCCGCTTCTGATCGCCTGTCGCTGCCTGCTGCCCTGCACCTCGGCGTTGGTCGGGGCCCGCATCTCATTGTGAGGTTTTTGAACTTTCCGCCTTGAACTCGCGTTCTGTAGTTTTCTCGTTCGATCAGACAGTTTTGTTACTTATTCAGCTTCATGGTTTTTCTGGTTCTATGTTCTATTTTGATCTTTCGTGCTCTGTCATAAAAGTTGTGTGTGTTGTTACCGGGTCGTCTCAAAGTCCATTTCTCCTCGCACGACACACAAAACAAGCGTTGACGAACCTTGGCACCGATAAAGAATATTTTTCATTACACCAAGTATTGGGATATACTTCTATGCATATTCGGTGTGAACCTATAGCGATAAACAAGGAGACACAAATTGTCATCTTTGCTGGTTAGACATCTGTACGGACTGTCTGTGCGGTGATTTTATTGTCACAAATGTAAACATTGTAGTGTAAGTCGTGCCTTGTAATATACACATGAGTGATAACCACTCCATATGTGATACTTCCGAATACACCGCGTCCATGGTACTTACAGCTGCCGGCTGACACATCACGTGATCACTTGTACATGAACTGCTTGCCCACACTTGAAAAAAAATTGCCGGCCAAACAACAGCGCGAGTGAATTCAAGCGAAGCCCGCAATCGCTACGGTAAGCGTGCAGGACCTTAATAAATTGCAAACCGCAGGTCTAGTTCGCGAGTGTCCCGTATTCACAAAAAGTCGGCAACCCGTACACTTGTATCTGGGGCTAGCACACGTAAGCCGTGTATAAGCCCACGTCCGTCCCTTTTGATCCGGCTCCATTCTCCTAGCAACACTCCTTATTCCGCCTTTTGTCTGTCGCTCTCAGCTCAATTGCTGTCTGAGTTGCCAAGACTTGGCCCTACTGCATTTCTCTAACACATGCAGTTCACCTGCGCCGAAGCGTTATGTTTTCAGGAGCTCCAATCTTTACCTATCCTTTAATGCACAACTTTTCAAGGCTGCTCAATCGCATGATCGATTTCCCAACAGTACAAGCTTTTGAATATCCCACCGCGTCTTCCTTCGTCTTCACGCTGGAACGAAATTCCAGACACATGGAAGAATGTAAAATCTAAAAAAAAGGTGTCCTGTTCAGCGTTAACGCGGCTGTGCAGTGCGTCGCCGATCGCGTCTAATAAAATGTGTGAAAACCGAGACGTAAACATGATTTAATTAACATATCTACCTTGTTTACCCACCTACATACTCTAAGGGTTAACGTATGCACTGCTCAACACTTCGTGGATCATTTTTGTTTCTGCCACGGCAGCTGTCGAGAAAGACTTTTTTTGTGTTTTGCAGCGCAGAATAGAAAGAAACATCGTAGCAGTGCCATTTTTGCCCACAATGCGAGACGTTAATGAATCATCTGTCTTCTCTATGTCTCGTTATCTGTTGTGCACATGGTGAAACACGCATAGTTAATGTAGAAATTTCGGCACTGCCATTAATTGTGCAGAGGTGCGTTGGCCTTGTAACTTGATGGCTAGCTCTCTGAATAGTCCTTTTTCTTTTCTCCATCAAGCAGTTATTTCGCTGTCTTCCTTGCTTTAAAAAAACACATCTGTCGCCTGTCTTAACTACCACCTCGCATGTATTTTACATCCACGCAGTCCTTGCATACAGGGCGTGCTGCGTGCCAACTTCTCTTTGGAAGGACGCTTACAGACCCATTGCGAAATCGGACGGCAATGCTCGTATCACTAGGCGGCGCTTTGAATGCACCCACACGCAAACAACTTTCTTATTCGGGCCCTGCAACGCAGACTTCGTGCCGAAGTGGAGGATATATATGCTTCTTGCGCAAGACACATGTGACAAGTCTGTATATTTGAAAAAAAAAAGCACGGCAGTTGTGGCGTACGATGCGGATCGAAACACCCTACCGCCAGTAAATTGAGACGATGACACTGCAAATTAGGTGGATAATAACAACTATTTCAAGAACCTGACGTCTTTTACGCAGAGCCAGAAATGTTGTTTTGCGAATGAAGTTTCGACAGGCACGCATGAACCTTTTTTTTTCAGTAATATTGTGATGCGTGCAGCAAATAAAGTCAGCGTTGCACAGACACGCGACCACCTTACGCCGACGAGATTTGCAAGAAAATACGGCGCTTGCAAGCAACACGGTTCGCTTCTCCAGGTCAATACCGGTACCGTCATGCGGTGCTTCACGGCAGTTTCTTTGAAAACTAAGAAGGCATTATGGAAATCAAGAAACAAAAATTGACCAACGCATCATTTTTATGTTAGAACGCAGGTATGACCAACAACACTGTTTACTTGGCTAGAGTTCTATGATGTGGATTCGTGACGTCAGACAGCAGCGCCGGTATTTAAGCCCGAAATTTAGGGGGTAATGCACCTATTTGATGACTTGTTATGCTGCAACAAAACTAACTCGCTGCATCCTGTACTTTGTGATAGATGGTTCCAATATTAGTTTATAAAGATATTAGGGTAACAGAGGCAGGACCTATACAAGTGAGTGACTATAGAGGTCGATTACGCTGACCACCCTTGTTGTATCGTCAATGACGCTTTAGATGCATTTAAGCATATTACCGTTGATCTGTAGAAGATACTTTTTCTCATGTTTGCTCTGTACGGTTCTAGAGGCGGCAGTGTTTTACAATTCTGCGCACTGTATAGTCGCTTTGACATCAAAACACGGAACATGGTTGCGTAAAGAAATTAAATAAATCCAATTGTCAATTTTTTTATTTAGCGTCAGATAAGGAACGAGGCATACAGACAACGAATCGGGGGCACGAGTCAGGCGCTTACCAACCGCAATGTGATCACAGTTCTTGGACAATTTTCTAGTAGCCCTCAGTACGTCTTTAGTGGGAACTTGATAATTATGACGTCTCTTTATTCAAGTTATGGCTTAATCAGGTCAATTCGCCCGTTGTGCGAAAAATGATTGTTTTCGAGAAGAAGGCCGCGAGTGCGTTTCTGAACAACGGCAGACTGAGCCAGGGAACGTATTCATGAATGCCATGAATCTTGCCACCTCCCGGTTTCGCGATCGCCCTTGCCACTACGAGGAAGCACAACGCCGACTAAATTTCAAGGCCGAAAGGCTGCCGCAGTGACGTCAGAGGGAGGGGGCCCAGTTACGCCGCGAACGCGGCGGAAAGCCTGCGTTTCGTTCATGTTTTAGGAGAACCAACGCTCCCGCTCTCGCAGCTGCTGCGGCTTGATTGGGCCGAATAAAAGATGTGGAAAAAAAAGTCTTACTGAGCATGCTCAGTTGGGCAACTGGGCCTCCAAACTCTGACGTCACTGCGGCAGCCTTTCGGCCTTGAAATTTAGTCGGCGTTGGGAAGCAGCGACCACCCTCGCCACCACGGCTGGTAAAAACGCGGTCGCAGTCTTTACAGATTCACAATCCGCAATCCGCAATTACTCGCGATGTCGAAACGAAGCTTTCGAAATTCCGAAAAAGAGCAAAACTCCGCTTTATTACTTTCATTTCATTTATTCCACCTTAAAGGCCCGGAGGCATTACATAAGGGGGGGCGGCGTACAAGGTATGTCGAACAACTCAACAAAACTCGAAGGGTTCCAAAACGTAAACATTCAGAGAACAATGAGAAAAAAAAAGGTACAATAAAAAGGTACAAGAAAAAAAAATAAAAGGTACAATATGCAAAGTAAAACGCCAATATTACCAAATGCAATTAAAAAAGTAATGGTACAAAGGTAAGCTTCCAGAAAAAAGTGACGACAGTTTATACATTAGTTAAAAAAAGTATTTAACATTGGCAGGGAAAACAGCACATTCAGTTAGATTGCGACATGTGACATTTTAGCTTACTGCGGAAAATTTGGCGGTTATTACACGTGACTATATTATCAGGTAGTTTATTCCACTGTGTTATCCCATTGGGAAAGAAGGAAGTAATCATTGCAGAAGTGTGTCCATTTATTGGTGCGATAGGGTGACTGTGGTTTATGCGGGATGAAGTTCTGTGTGATGGTTGAAGGAGGACGTGCCGTGATTGAGGGTGATAATAGAAAGCATGCATCAGACACAATCGAGAAATGATACGACGAGATTCGAGGGACGGCAGTTTCAATGATTCTTTTAGTGCAGTAACGCTGATATCGTTAGAGTATTGGGAGTAAATAAAACGGGCAGCGCGGTTCTGAATCCTTTCTAAGTCGTTAGTTAGATATGTTTGTGAGGGTTGCCAAATTGAGCAAGCATATTCTAGTTTCGGTCGGACGTACGTTTCATAAGCTAATTTTTTAATGTCTGGTGAGGCTAATTTTAGGTTGCGGCGCAGGTATCCGAGAGTGCGTGAAGCTTCTGAACAGATTATTTGAATATGGGTTGACCAGGATAGCGACGATGACAGATGCACTCCGAGGTATTTGTATGATAGGGTAGGGCTAATGGGAACAGACTTTATGCTATAGGTAAATTTTTCTGGGCTCTTTTTGCGGGTGAATGACATAATTTTACACTTAGTTAGGTTTAACGGCATTAGTGACCTATCACACCAAGTTACAATTAAATTTAAATCATGTTGAAGTTTAATGTTGTCGTCTGGTGTACAGATTGGAGAGTATAAAACGCAGTCATCGGCAAAAAGTCTTAATTTGGTTAGCACATTGGTGGGTAAGTCATTTATGTATATTAGAAAAAGGAGCGGGGAGAGACAAGCACCTTGGGGGACGCCGGACGTTACGTCGGAAAGAGGTGAGTCGTGGTCATTAGCGCTGGTGAACTGCTTACGGTTTTTTAGAAAATTTTCTATCCAGAAAATTATGTTGGGAGGGATTCCAAGGTTGCATAGTTTAGAGAGTAAGAGGTTATGAGGAACACGGTCGAATGCTTTAGAGAAATCTAAAAAATATGGCGTCAGTTTGAAGATTTCATCCATGAAGTGAAGAATATCATGTGTGAATTCGGCCAGTTGTGTTTCACATGATAGTTGTTTCCGGAAACCGTGTTGGTGATCGAAGAAAAATTTGATGGATTCCAGATATGTCATTAGGTTTGAAGCTATAATATGTTCGAGCATTTTAGATGGGATGCTGGTTAAGGAAATAGGTCGGTAGTTAGCTGGGATTGCGCGGTTGCCTGATTTAAAGATGGGAATAACCTGAGCTATCTTCCAATCGTCTGGGACGTTTCCTGTTTGTAATGATTGTGTGAAAGATTAGGCAAAGTATTTGGCTTGAGACAGAAACGGTATTTTTTAGTAATTTACTGTTAATACTGTCGCAGCCCGCCGAGGATGAAACTTTAAGATTGTTAATGAGTAGGAATATTCCTTCTGGGGTAATTTCAATTTCTGGCATCGCTACAGCTGCAGATTCGGGCAGTGTTACGGTATCAGTGGTGTTGGCAGAGGAAAACACAGACGTAAAGTGGTCATTTAAAGCAGAAGCGCACTGGTCAGCGTGTATTGGTTCTCCGTCAGCGTTAGTGAGGCTTATTCGATTAGATTGTGACTTGGGGACAGCATGCGCCAAAATTTGCTGGGATTTGATTGAAGAATTGATAGTAGGTCATGGGAAAAGAATTTGATTTTTGCAGCTTTTAGTTCGGTTAAGTACTGATTAGCGCACGCGCGGTAGCGCTCCCACGCAGTTGAACTTTGGCTTAGGCGGGCCGTTCTGTACAAGCGTTTCTTTCGGTTACAGAGTAATTTTAGCTGTTTGTTAAACCATTGGCAGTTTGATCTGATTTAATGAGGGTAGAAGGAATGTATTTGTTTTTGAGGTTAAGCATTGTAGTCTTAAAAAGTTCCCAGTTACAGTTGACACTTCGTTTAGGTGCGTATTCCTAAAGTTTTCTAAGAAGTTGGCGAGTTCGTGATTAATCGCATCAAAATTTGCTCTCTTGTAATCCGTGATTACCTTCCGTGTGGGTGATTTCTTTTTAAGCGGGGAGGCGATGCAAATATGGATTAGGTTGTGGTCACTAAGACCAGGGAGCGTATTAATGGTTTTTATGTCGTCAGGGCTCGAAGTTAGCAGGAGGTCTAGTATGTTATTGCCCCTGGTAGGGCACGTAATAGCCTGGTGAAGGTTAAAATCAAGGGCAGTGTTTAAAAATTGTTGCTCTTTAGATGATGTCCCATTCGACGCTGAAAGCAACGACCAACTGATTGAAGGATAATTGAAGTCCCCAAACAAAAATATAGGTGTATTAGAATATTTATTTGTAATGGTGTGGAGGGATTGATGAAGTAGGTCGCAGAAGTCGGGGTGGCTGTCTGGCGGCCTATAACAGACGCCAAAGACAAATTTCGAGGCTCCGTTGGAGACAAGAACCCAGATTAATTCTATTTTATCGTCATGGAAAATAAGTGAGGATGCTAGAGTGTTTTTAATAGCTATGAGCACGCCACCTCCTTTCTTACTTTTGCGATCCCGGCGAAAAATTGTAAAATTTAAATTGGATGGAAAACACTTCCGTATCTGTGACGTCATCATGCAACCATGTTTCAGTTAGTATCACCATGTCAGCACTGATATCATTTATGAAACTGCAAAGTTCGTCGCGTTTAGGAATTATGCTTCGTATGTTAGTAAATGCAATGTTTATGTTTAGAAATGCCATAGGACGGATACACGTGTTACACGAGGCGGAATGATTGCAACCCGTCATGTTCTGCCAACAGAGGTGGCTTCCGATGATGCGCTGTTTTCAAATGTAATGACGGGTGATTTCCGAAGTTCTGTGACTTTATCAGTTTTTGCGTCATAGAAGAATGATTTATTTCCAACAATAAGTTTGTCAACCCTCAGCTTAAATGCACACTTTTGTGGCCGAATGAATTTGAGTAATTTAGAGCGTGCAAGGCGAGTGGCTGCTGCAAAGTCTTCTCTTACGGCGAAGGTCGTATCTTTGAGCTTAATTCCGCAGCTCATAATCTTTTCTTTTGTTTTAAAGTGAGCGAGCTTTATCATGATTGGCCTATTCTTGTCTGGGGCAAATTTTCCGATCCGATGAGCACGTTCTATGGCTCTTGGTTCGAGCGTAATATCTAGTTGGGCGGAACAAAAGTTTATGACGTTAAGCTCTGATTCTTCCCAAGTTTCTTTAACAGAGTCCGCAATACCTAAAAAGAGAAGGTTATTGCGGCGCAGTCGATTACTAGCGTCGGTGTTAGCAGCTTTTAGCGTTTCAATTTCATGTTTGATTTTGGCGGCGTCATCGGGTACGGCGCCCGATGAGGGTTCGATTTGGACTGTTTCTAGCGCTGAGATTCGGTTTGTTAGTGCTGAGAGAACTGTTTCATGGTTAGTTTGTACTGCCTTGAGCTGATTAATATCTTCACGAATGGTTAAAACGGTTTGCTCGATCTTCTTGATAGCGTCTGATAGAGGTTCTATCTGTGCTTTAGTTGGACCGGGGTTTAGTTCCACATCCCCTGATAGTAAGAGTATCAACTGTGACAACAATTGTAGGGTGAACACATTGTAACAAGTACATAGCCAGTTGCGCAATTTCAAGTCGTAGGGGCACGACACCGTGACAAGGAAGTAGTTATTGGTATAGTATTGTTTAGAATGGTAAGGTAACCAACCTGGAAGGTGAGCAGCGGCGTGAACATTTTGCGCCAACCGGTGTCGTGCCCCGAGCTTTTGGTGATGTTGTGAAGATTATGTAGGCCGCATTGGCCCCACGTGGTTGGTGACGTCGACGATGAGAAGCGTTGCCAGGCGTAGCTGCAGGCGCGGGCTGGTATCAGCGGGCTGACGATTGGTGACGAGATCCGTGGTTGATCCAGATGGCTTGAGGGCGCTATGGGCACGGGTAGGTCACCGGGTGGTGACCAAGCGCAGTCGCCCAGCCAACGGTGTCTGCAACCCAACAGGCCACGATCTGGAAGGTGAGCAGCGGCGTGAACATTTTGCGCCAACCGGTGTCGTGCCCAGCTTTTGGTGATGTGTGAAGATTATGTAGGCCGCATTGGCCCCACGTGGTTTGGTGACGTCGACGATGAGAAGCGTTGCCAGGCGTAGCTGCAGGCGCGGGCTGGTATCAGCGGGCGACGATTGGTGACGAGATCCGTGGTTTTTGATCCAGATGGCTTGAGGGCGCTATGGGCACGGGTAGGTCACCGGGTGGTGACCAAGCGCAGTCGCCCAGGCCAACGGGTCTGCAACCCAACAGGCCACGATCTGGAAGGTGAGCAGCGGCGTGAACATTTTGCGCCAACCGGTGTCCGTGC